>OY735210.1:55408041-55483041 GCA_963457665.1 Thysanoteuthis rhombus
GTCGTCTCTGGTCTACCAAACGTAAGATGAGGACGGGAAAGACTTGCTCATTTGTTTAGATAAATTATCATACTGTTCAAATGCAACAAAAGGAAGCCGTGCCCCACAGTAGAACTGTAGCCGAGCAGGACGGGAAGAAACAAATACTGATCGCAGAACTACTCGATTCGTGGTAAAAAATGACCCGCTCAGTGACAAGTGTGTGTTTACTACTGATTGCATACTTACAAACAATGATTCATGGATAGGCGAATTTTATTTGCATTTTACCAAGATGACAAAGTTACATTCAAAATTCATTTTTAAATCAAGTTAAAAATTCAATACTAGGAATATTGAGAGGATTTTGTTTTCTAGATAATTACGGCTAATAGTTTAAAGATCATTTTTTGGTTCAATGAGGAATAGGGTTATGTTATTTAAATCTTCAAAATAAACAGCCATTTTGTTGTAAAACTTACCGTTTATTCAAAAAAAAACTTTTTGCATCAGTTTTAAGCATAAATTTCTTTTTCTCCAACATAAATCGTTATATATTTGAGTATATTCTAATACCATTAATATCTTAGATTGATTGTTTTCGAATATGATGTACTTATTATTTTAAATATCTTAAATGTTTCTATACATATATCTACGTACTTACTACGAGTTTGATAGAAAATACGATGTGAATACTATATCTGTCATTGTAACTTACAAAACATAACTTTATTTTGTGATCGTTCTCAGTTAAGAATTAAAAGTTGAATCGATTCTACATTCAGAGAGCCTATTGTGTAAACTTCATGTGATGTAATTTTGATTTGTTCTTTGTTTCAAACAAAAAAATACACCTTATGTTTTCAATATTTTCAATAAAATGTTTGAATAGAATTTCAATTCGAAAATGATTTTATAACTTTAACGTTCATACAGGCTTTAGTAGAGCATCGGTAAATAATACATTCCAGTTTTTCCTATCAATACATGATATATTCAACGCGCATGAGACAGTCAATAAGAAATTGATTTTTCAAACAGTGGCAAAAAAACAATGGCTTTTCTTGGTGTGCAGTCATTACAACTTGAAGAAGTAATATATAATATGCCAAACACAATATACCCAGTTGCACTCAGGTCAATAATTTAAATAAATGCGTTTTCCATGATAAGGCAACGGACTTATTGATGTTACTACACGTTCTATTTCTTTTTTTATATATTCAATGCAAATTATCAGCGGTTGATCATTATATTAACAACATCCGCATGTTCGGGCGCATGAGGTCAGAACAATGATCAATTATGGGACAATTGGTTTACTTACATATAATTATTTGATTATCCATTGATGGATTGATATTTGATATTGTTTCACCTTTGGAGATGGAACACAATTCATGAGAATGTATAATGTCTCACAAACACACGCACATTCACACACACACACCAGACAGCCTCATAGATCTGTAGGTGTGGGTGTGTGCTCTGAGATGAGAATAGGAAAAGAATCATGAATGTTGCGTGCATTGATCTGAGCATATCAATAAGTCAACAGACTGACACGTAGAAATTAGTGGAATTTTGATCTGAATAACGTTCAGCCTGCATGATTACTTTTCGTCACTGAGTTGACAAAGGTGGAGATTATCTTGGATAATAAAAGCTTGTTGCATAAATTAATTACTTTTCAATCATTAGACAGCAGCTGCAGACAACAATGCACTTACGAATTTATATATATATATAAATATATATACACATATATGTATATATATATATATATATATATGTATATATATATATGTATATCCAATGAAAATGTATAAAACAATATAAAATGAGCATACATTTATGTATGTGTACACCATACATGCAGGAAAGTAAATAACCATATATTGGCATAATCAAATAGGAATATTTATTGAGATGTCCCTTTCGAGGAAAAATTAGTCATTTGATGAGGCTTTTTAGTCTTGAAAATTCAACATTCCTTTTTACTAAGCTCAATCAATGTGTGTATATTTTAGGTATGTATTCATATATAAGAGTATCTTTGTGTTTGATGGGATTTTGTATACGCACACACATGTATATATTGATGAATATATATATATATATATATATCACATATTTATATATATATATATATATATATATATATATATGTGTGCATGTCTCTCTGTCTCTCTGTCTCTGTCTCTCTCTCTCTCTCTCTCTATATATATATATATATATATATATATATATATATATGTGTGTGTGTGTATATATATATATATAAAACATGTGAATATATTGTATCTATTCTAATTGACAAAACATCGGCAGTTTATTTAAAAGTCGCAGACAGAAATGTTACTTTTCATACAAAGAAAGAATTACGAGAAACATTCGAAATTTCTAAATAATTGAAAAGAGCAAATTTTAAAATCTCGAAGCATGTTAATAGGAACGATGCTCGAGTTATACACATCATACCTACTGTTTTGAAGATCTCGGCATTGTTTTTAGTTCGTGGTTCACATAAACAACATTATGTTTTGCTATAATTCTTTATTTATTTTTTCTGAATCCAATCCGCATTCTATGAAATGTATCAATATCATTAGTAAACAGTGTGATAGATAGATAGATAGATAGATAGATAGATAGATAGATAGATAGATAGATAGATAGATAGAATTTGTAAAAGCTTGGGTCGATATTGCAAACAAAATTTTCAGGAAAATATTGGTAGAAATGAAAAAAATCTTAAATAGGTCTGGTTTGTTATTCAGTGGAATCCATCATGCGAACTACGTATCTTGGAAGTATGCTGTGTTGGGGTGATCAACGAAAAAATCAAAAATTGATGATCAATGAATAAATTTCATCGTTTGGCATTGATCACTGAAAATTGTAATTATGTTCAAAACTTCCAGGAACATTACTGGACAACACAAACTGACGGACCAATGTAGCATAAACTCACCAAGTGAATTGAATCCCAGTTAAAATTTTCTTATGGGAATTAGGAAATAAAAGTTTTTAAAAGGGCGTAAATTTACAAATTGTTTGCTCCATTGTAGCGATTCGTATATACAATTCGTAGATAGTCAGCCAGTTTGACCTGTTTGAGAAATCTATTTTGACATCACGGTTTCTGATATATTTATGTCCCTCTCTAATCGCCTAAGCTCTATGTTCACAGAAGTATTGGTATGTAAACAAGCATGCGCTTGTCTACATACTAGTACCTTGGTAAGTGCAGCATGTGCCAATTTGAAGTCTGTCCCCTCTGTGGATTTAGTGATCGATGTTAACAGGGGGGCTTGTTTATACACCGAAAATGCACGACTTGAAGAATGAAGGAAGATGGTGTAATCGATCCGAAGTGAACAGCTTCGAACTCTGATTGACTACCTTTCTTTCTCGACGTATTTTGGTAGCATGCATTATTGGGGAAGATGAATAAAAAAAATTCGAAAAGAATAATCGATCAAAAAGTTACTAATCTCACTTTTTTCCGTATTACTAAAAAGTCTAAATTTTCAAAAGGCGAGCAAGAATGCTACAGGACACAACATAATGGACCAATTTAGCAAAAATATACATTTTGAAATGAGACCCTTTATTAAAAATCTATTCTGGGATCAGTTTTCAAGTGAAAAGGTTTGATAAGGCTTAAATGTTGGAATTATCAGCTCTCTTTTCCCATCGGTGGGGTCTGTACGTGAGTCTGCAAGAGAAGCCAACTTGAAGAAACACATAATGGCAGCTTTTGTTGTCGTTTTTTTTTGTTGTTGTTTTTCTTTTAGTCTGAGACACTATAAATTCCATTAGGAAACTCAAGTAGTGATGGACTAGTCCTGTTGCAAGAATAGCAGACAACCGATGGACATCATGACTGATAACATGGATCCTCAGAGATCATTTGTCAAACCGAGGCTGGCAGAATACAGGATGGATAGAAGAATTAGACAAGTTCAGAAAGAATTGGCTTTGCCACACACATGATAGAGAGGTCTGGCAAATCCTGGGTAAGGTCTGTGTCCAACAATTGACGATAAAAGACTGATGATATCAGACCAAAAATATAACTAAAAAGACAAAAAAAAATAGATTCATATTAAATCAATTCATGAAAAAATAAGTTATACCGACATTATTTCCTGAAAATAGCGTAACCAACAATGATATATCAAAATATTAACTCAATATTATATATACCAAGCAGTTCTAGTTAGTTAATATTACGCATGCATCCCTTTGATTCCAATATTCTGAATACATGATGTTAGTTTTTGCTTTTTGAATCCTGGTTTTAATATATCTATTATGCACCGTGCGAGTTTATCGTTGTATATTTTAGGCATAACAGCACAAAAAATGATGTTCTTATTTTTGAAAGAGAACAGAACAGCTGATATACAATAAAGAAAAAAAGTATCAGCACGGTATAAAAATATGTATTGATTTATACTTCGAGTTTTGGATGTTCTTTGTGGATTATTTGCAAATTGAAAGTTCAAAGCATTGATCGTATATAATCAATATAAGAAACGCTTGCCTGTGCATCATCTATTAACGGACCTATGTTTTGTCGTTTATCTAAAAATCAAAAAGTCTTTTTTAAAAATGCTTGATGATCATATTTTTCTTTATATATATATATATATATATATATATATATATATATATATATATCTGGTTTTTTTAATATTCATTTTCATCATCATCATCATCATCATCAGTCTTTTAGCGTCCGTCGTTGGACATAGACCTTCCCCAGGATTTGCCACACTTCTCTATCATGGGCGTCACGGAGCCAGTACTTCCTGAACTTGTCTAGCTCATCTCTCCATCTAATATTCTGCCGGCCTCGGTTGCGCATATGGTCTCGGGGAATCCATGTTGTGAGTCGTGATGTCCATCGATTGTCAGCCATTCTTGCAACATGGCCAGCCCACCGCCATTTGAGATTTTTTATGGATTCTATGATGTCTCTAACTCTTGTCTTTTCCCAGATGTGTTGTGCTGTTTTGTGGTCTCTCCATGTGAGGCCCAGCATTATTCTTTCATGTGCACGTTGCATGGTTCTCAGCTTATGGGTCTGTTTCTTGGTTAAGTTCCATGTTTCAGCTCCATAAGTGACTATAGGGAGGATGCATTGGTTATACACCCTTCTCTTTAGGATTAATGGGATCTTGTTATTTTTGATGGTTGAGCTAGCTCTGCCAAAGGCTTGCCATCCTAGTGTGATTCTTCGCTTGATTTCTTCTTCTTTCGAGGGTCTCATGGAGATTCGTTGCCCTAGGTAGATGTAGTGGTCTACTTTCTCGAGTTCTGTGTCCTCGATTTCGATCTTAGTGTTCTTATCTCCAATGTGGTTGTTGCACATGATCTTCGTCTTGCTGAAGTTCATGTGCAGGCCGACTTTCTTGCTCTCTTCATTTAGTTCATCTATCATTAGTTGGAGGTCGTGTTGGTTCTCTGCGAAAAGGGCTATGTTGTCTGCGAATCTGAGGTTGCTCAGATACTCGCCGTCTATTTTAATTCCTTTACTCTCCCAGTCTAGTCTTCTGAAGATCATCTCGAGGCAGGCTGTGAAGAGTTTAGGTGAGCTGGTATCACCTTGTCTTACTCCTTTCTGGAGCTGGAAGGGGTCCGAGTCTTTATGTAGCCTGATAAATGAGCTGCCGTGATTTACTACCTGAATAATCTCGTATGAATGATACAGCTTTGGTTTATTGCCTTGAATGTCTCTATTCCTGCATATTGTTTTTTTATAAAATGATTTTAGTAAAGCACTGTAATCACAAGTACATGCAGTTGAATGGTTAAAATATTTTACAGAAATTCTTGAGATATGATTAATTGCATCGGTGTCGTATCTCATTGGAGCAATATCTTACTGATCAGAGCAAACCAAAAACTAGTAAACTCTGTGATAAATATTCGGCTTTCAATTATACACGTATACAAGAAAAACAATTCTTCGTTAAAACTTCAAAAGTTGAATTGATCTAAATAATAAGCTCTTAATTCAGCAATTTCTATAAGATCGGAACCAAATTTAATTAAAATAGCTCTTCGGGTTTAGATGAGATGAATTTTATTTTACATGAATATAAAGTGGTGAGTTGGCGAGCATCGAATGGGTACAAAACAATCATGGCTGGATGTCTTCAAATTAGTACTATGTATATACACAAGTTTCCAAGAAAAAAGATGTTTTTTCTGTCTTTTCTGTCTTAATGTTCCAAAGAAGAGCCCTGGGAAGCTTGGTACAAACTTACTTTTCATAGCTTGATTGGGATAACGTTATAAAACCATAGTCGAAAGTAAGTTAGCTATTTTATCATAATTTAATGACGTTGTTACAGCGCCATTGATCATGATAAAATTTGCTAGACTTCCAGCATCATGTATTATGAAAGAAATTAAAAAGGATGATTATTTCCATATATTCAGTTTGGGTTCGAACTGACCTACCATTAATCTATAAACAAAAATAGGAATAAGCTGAAAAACTTGATGTCGTTATTGCTGTATCATGATACATTGATAGTTATCCATTAGTTTATTTATCCATGACATCGTCTGTTAGCTAAATAAAAAGAAAACAGAAGAATCAAATTGAGCCAATCAAAGAAACTGGATTCAGAATCAAAAAATAAATTTCAATGCAGACCAGAGTTAAATTAATATATTGAATAACTTTCAAGGCTTTAGAACTATCAAGTATAAGCACAAAGACGGCACTAGAAGATAGATGGATTTACAACGTGTCTGGGGCACACTGGAACCGTTTCAGACACTGGGTAAAATCAAAAATTAGGAGTTGTTCAACCAAAGATCAACCATTGTAAAATAATAGGACTTATTATGTGTTACAAAACGATCAGGTATTTCATCACTCGTGAATGGCCCACTTTCACTTACACGCAGGTGTTGTGTTCACGTTTGGACATTGGTAGAGGAGTACTTCGAGCCTTTTACTAATTTTAAAACTGCTAAAAGAATGTATGTACAAAGATTGTGTGTCCATGTTTACGTCTATAGCTAAAGCGATTGTCTTCTTTTGTCAATACCTAAGTTATATTCATGGAAATCCACTACAGCTCCGCATCTCACAGCCATACACTGACACTCATCAGGCACCTATTTTGCCCCTTGATGTATCTGCGATCTGAAGTTGGTCGGTCGAGCCTTGACATCTTACAATACAAATATATATATATATATATATATATATATATATATATATATATATATATATATATATATATATATATATATATATATATATATATATGGTATGCATGTATGTATGTATTTTCATAATTACGAAACAAAACGTATTACCAGTTGCTGGACAGCACATTGGACACAAAATATTGGCATTCAGCAGTTATATTCATATAAATCTTAATTTTATATATTGATTTACCGAAGTAAAGAGAACAGCACTCTCACTATTTATCATTATTAATAGATATCAGATTTCATCTTTTTCTTTTTTGAATTCTTACAAATCGAAAAATATATTATGAACAATATATATATATATATATATATATATATATATATATATATATATATATATATATATATATATGTATACATATATAGTCTATAGACCCATGTTGAAATTTTTTCTATCACTTGTAATTATCCTCAGCATTGCTGTTTTCATGGCTCTTTCCTGCAATTTTCAGTTGGTTTTCAGATGATTTTGTTAGCTTCCATTTTCAAACCATTTATTATGCATTTATTGTACATCTTATGCTTTATGTGCATTGGCAAGGTTTTTTCCAATGTGTGTCTATTCATACCAAATGATTTCCAGCCAATCATTACGCATCGTTCTATTTCCCTTCCATGGTCTTTCTCTATATTCAATATCTGTCTTATGTAAACGTATTGGTCAATCTCCTCCAGATCGCTACCCACTATTTTTATGGTGTCACAATACTAATTTTGACTTTGTTCCGGTCATCTTTAAAGATTTGAGTAGAAGAAACCATACAAATGATTGAACAATGAAGATAGGCAGGACACTTGGCAAAAAAGGGATAGCAATAGATGAAGCAAGAGGCTGACTGAGTGATGCAAATGAGACAGTACATTCAATAGGAAAAGACCAGACACAACTTGAACGAATGAGCCAGAGGGGTTAACCGGTAAGACATTACATAGGTTTCTGAAATCGTATTAGTCTTGGAAATTATATGAGAAGACTTTGTCTAACCTCAGATATAATGACTAATGATGATGATGAAATACATATAACAGAAAAGATTTTATCCTTAAATATTGAATTTGTGAACAGCATATAGTTTTTTTGTTTGTTTTTTGGGTTTTTTTTTCACACTGCTGCAAGTGTCTTCGAAAATGATGGCCAGCACTTATTCAAATGCACCAAAACATGCTCTTGTGATATTAATATCCGAGGTGTAACACAGGCTTCTCTCTTGAATTTTCTCATTTCAATTTCCAATATATATATATATATATATATATATATATATATATATATATATATATATATATATATATATTTCATGAGTTAGTTATTGAGTTCACAAGTATAGAAAACGATATTTAAAAAAAGATAGACCTAGTACAACTATATATATATATATATATATATATATATATATATATGTATATATATATATATTGAAATAAGGAATCGTTGCCCAAACACGTTTGTGTTTCTGTTTGGTTTGAGATGCTCCAGGCAAAGGATTCAATACATTTTATGTTTAGGACGTTCTTTTTTCGGGGAAGGGGGTATATTCCTGGATTGAAAACCCACCTCTCATTTTATTGTTATATCTGTTTTCCCCCCTTTTAGTTGTTGGTAACTGCTTGTTTCATTTCACATAGTGGAGATAAATTGCTGTTTGGTAGGTATAAATTTACAGGGGATGTTGCTGACATTTTTTCCATCAGTGTGTTGATAAACCCTTAGTTCTTTGTGGTGTGTTCACTTTCAGGGAATATTCTATCCCTACTTTTATCTTCTCCACAGTGCTTGGGTTCACTTTTACATGACCTCAATTGTTCGATGGTTTTTTTCTCTACATTCCATGTTTGGTTTGTTTCTATATTTTCTATGTCGGAATTGTTTCTCTATGAAAAGGTGATTTGAATGCTCTCCAAGTGTCTGGAAGTATAAAATAATGATAAGTGAAATATCAGTAGGAATGCTGCTATTACTATTTTTTATAATAACAAGAAGGATAGGAGGCTATGGTGGTTAAATATTGTATACCTGCATGTTGGGTGATAAATTATGTTTTGATAGAAATTGTGAGCAGTGCTGGAAATTTTAAAACTACTTCATTTTTCTCTATCTAATTATTCTTTTGGTCCCATGGGCAAAGATGGAGATTTCAGTTGTCTCATTTAGGCATAGGTAACATGGGGTTTCAATATTCTGTCACAGGTGTTTGTTTTAATATTAATGTTGAACGTCGAGCATTTTATGAAATAAACCCATCACACATCGGATATTGCATTTATGTATACTTTATATATATATATATATATATATATATATATATATATATATATATATACACACACATATATATATATAGAGAGAGAGAGATAGAGAGAGAGAGAGAGAGAATGAAAGAAATATTAATATATAAAGACAAAATACAAAAAATGTGCACCTGCCGACACGATTAAATTTTTAGAGCTATTTTTAGGATATATGAATAAATAAACTTGAAATTCTCTCTTCTGAAAGACTCAACACTAAATTCAATAACCCGAAACCCACGGATATCAGACACAATAACCCTTTCACTCCTAATTGAAACATTCTTACCAACTCACTATCCTCATATTTTCACCTAAGACTAGACCTTTACCAAAGCCCAAACATCCTTCAATGATCATATACTAACCCCCTCAAAAAAACTTTATACTATGTAGACCCCAAGCCACATATAATCTATGTTACATTTTTTTCATCCTATCCATATCTTACAACCCTCTTTTGTTTATCAAACATTAGGAACTTATGTATGGTCCATTTTCTACTATTTAAATCCATATTCCTTCTCAGAACATCTATAACATCAAGGATACAAAACATGCGTTTACCAACTGATACTCCATCACTGGTAACTTTACTCCACTCCCTTGATTAATACTAGAGATAGCCTCAACACCAAATGACAGAGTACCTAAATAGTCTAAAACTGAACCATTACCTAGCTTCTCAATATCAATGACAACCAATTCTTAAGAAATGCCCACATCAGGCTAGCACAGCCAATAAAATACCCATAACTGCGGCAAATACTTTCAATAGAATATCGAGCAAAACCACCATAGATTTCTTCAAAGACATAATACAGTTCGGACTCACTTCTAGGAATCCTCATGGTCGATTTCCATCTTTACCTTCAAAGCCAAATGACCCTAAATTTGTTTTCTACGGAAACATAACCTTTTAACAATCGAAAATTACTCATGTGCAACTGAAGAGAGGAGCTCCTGAAATATGTATAGCATACTAGTTATTTTATTAATGAATTTATAACAAATAAAGTCTCAATATACATTTACTACTCGGTTTGTCTCATTCCGTATTGTTCACACACACAAACACATACATATATGTATATGAGCCTTGTCAAGCTCTCAATTTACTTTATATACTTGGGATATGTGATATATTTCTTTCTCGTGCTGTAAGTAATTGTTGGCATGCAAATAGTTAAGCTGTAGCTACTGGGGACATGCTTGGAAAACCTCCAATAAGTGCTACACATCTAATGCTCTATCGCACTGCTATCAGTACATTATTGCAGTAAATATTACCATGTACCGACACTCTGTTGTTAGGGTCAATGATACGCTATTAAAAGTTCAGCATTTTCAGCACCAGCTGTTTTTGGTGAAAAGGTGCTGACAAATAGATCGCTGGAATAACCTTTAAGTTGAAGCAAAAGCAGCCCCCTCTCTCTTTCCCTCAATATATATATATATATATATATACATATATATATATATATATATATATATATATATATATATATATATATATATATATATATATATATATATATATATATATATATAAGATGACGGGCAGCTTTTCCGTTGAGGTTTCTGCAGAGGAGTTTAGCCATTTACAAACTTCATTTTTTGTCTATTTATGTAACCTACACGTCGAGAGGAAACGTTTCTCTGTTTGGCTACATCACTGTAAAATGTCACAAGAAATATCTAACCCCATGTGTTTGTACAAGGCATATGATCTGCCCCCACTTTGTTGTTGAATAGATTGAATACAACTTCTTGAAAGTCCTATACATTTAACTCGATACACATTAAGCAATGCCTACAATACAAAAGTCCTTAAATCAAATGAATAACCCTAGGGTTATTCGATGGATGATGTTCGATATTACGTTAGGAATGTTTCACGTCGTTGGCATTTCCACAACCATTCGAGACCCATCAACATCAGTGAAGAATTCAGCTGAGTATGTTTTTAATGGATGAGTGTTCTCTTTCCATCAAAAACCCATGTTTCCGTATCTAAATCACTTTATTTCATTTTTCTTCGAATGCTATTCGAGACATTATTGTTAACCAGGGTTGAGCACCGTTTAAGTGAGGTAACTCGTTCATTGTAAGCTTATGCAATGCTCTTCCATAGGAATAGAGCACTCTGGTGGATGGGGAATATATACTAAAATAAATATATTGCTTATACTCAACCTTACTGACCGTCCAGTTCCCTGGCGTAGAGGTAAGATACCAGCCTCCGGGTCTGAAGCGAAGGTTTCAATCCTGACTCGTGGTACTCGGTGGGATAATAGATTGTCTATAGCCATACTATATATATATATATATATATATATATATATATAACAAAAGTATATTTTCAGCACTACTCTGAACTAACCTAACTCTTGGAGTTTAAAGTTGAATGTATTGAGCACTCTCCGAAATAAATCCATCGCATATCAGACATTGCTTTATGTTTTGTTATTTTGCAAACCTGAATGTACTATCTATCTATCTCTATCTCTCCCTCTTTCTCTCTCTCTCTCTCTCTATATATATATATATATATATATATATATATATATAGAGAGAGAGAGAGAGAGAGAGAGAGAGAGATGGATAAAAAGATAGATACAGTGGTATGATTATCTTTTCTCTCTGTTAATTCATTCAAGCGTCGTAATAGCTGCTGCTTCATCTACCATTGCCGATAAGCGTTCACTCGAATTATTTTTCATCATCCATCGTTGCACACACGTTTCGAATAAAGTATTATTTAGACAAACAGTTTTTCCTCAATCAAAAAAACATAGCTACAAGATGAACGATCTTTGTTTCCCTTTGCCAAACTTACTTAATTACTCCACTTACTTCGACTCATGAAACTGCTGTAATTCGGATATTTAATTAGCCAATAAAACTTGATTTATCGGTAGTTCAAATATTTGATAGGTGTAATGATAATGAAAGATTAACCAACATAGCCCAGACGGGAAGAGCTTCAGACGATGTAATCACTCTTAACTGACTAATTTTATTTCGTCGGAATTCCTTATTGAATCACTGTACCTTCATAAATGGCCTGACCAACCTGTCAAGTGGGCTACAGATTATTCTCTTTTTTGGGAGTCTGTGTGTACGCCTCAAGTCATTTTTAAAGGATACAACATTGAAACTTTGTATTAGTACACATCTACCCATCATCTAAAAGTGTGTTTTTGTTTGTTTTCTTTTTAGTTAATTTGGGAGTCTCTATGGTCACTTTACATCAACAATGCTCAGATCTTCTGATGGTATTTTTTAGATAAATTTTGATAGATGATCTACTCATGGACTATTCGTCATATATATATATATATATATATATATATATATATATATATATATATATATATATCGAAGATTTATTTGTTTGTACGTTAGTTTTTTTATTACCGTACATATCTTGAAAATTCATCATTTTGGATAACATGTCATCAGGAAGGAGTGAGGATAAAATGAATCGACCTTATAAGTAAATTAAACGCTAACACTGATTTGTAATTGTTTTTCTTCTGAATCTGTGAGTTTTCGATCTATTGAATCCCAACACTTTCTAGAAGTGTGTCACTTTGGAGGAAAAAAAACAAGTGGTTCCCTAGGGGTACTTATTTACGAAATCACTTTGATGCTTCACTGGACCCTTTCTTTGCATTCTTCACAGGAAAATGCAGATGTGTATTCCTCTTTCTCTCCATGATTATGGCAATATTCTTTCAGAATCTATTCCTGACCCCAAAATGAAGCATTTCCGTCGACATTCAACCCTAACCCACATCGTAACACTTACAACAACCTCAGCACAAACACAACACTAAAATATAGAAGCGATTCCAATTTCATGGTTTGTTCTGAAGTCCTGACGATGAACACCAAAAGTAAACACATGAATTGTCAGTTTTAGGGATAATATTTTTTCAACATTTTTGGAGCGGCCACGCAAGCATGCCCAAACGTGCATGATGGCATCTCCAGGAGTGCGTTCGGTTACGATTGGAACGTTGTGCTGCCGATATATCCCCCCATCCCCATTTGATTTTATGAAATCTTTTCAAATAACATTTATTCCCGGGATGGTCCTTTTCAATTTGTTTTGTTACCAGAAATCGCCGTTCAGCATCCCTGCTAATATATATATATATATATATATGTGTGTGTGTGTGTGTGTGTGTGTGTGTGTGTTTGTATTAGATTGGATATTTTATATCTGACAGAATGTGATGATTGTAGGGATATTTGAAGCACTGGTATTAGCCAAGTGGCTAAACGAACAGCTGACCATGTAAATGAATCAAGAAATGAACTTTGTTTTGGACTCTAAGCTATGTCTTAGAAGAAGCAGTCTTAATGCAACTAACAGCACTTTTGGTAGGCAGAAGTCTGGGATAGCACGCTTGAAAGATCTCTACAATTATCAGAAAGATACCCATGCATACATGTATATATATATATATATATATATATATATATATATATATATATATATATATATAAGACTAGAACTCTGGAACTACATGCAGATATTTGGATTATTGACCTCAAAACTCTATCTCCTGATGGATTTAACTGTAAACTCAGCAAGCCTGACCACACCGATCTCTAACACTAAAATACTCTCAATGCTAATTACTGTATATCAACCAACTCACTAACTTGATACATACACCTGAGACTATACTTTGACTTAGGCCGAAGCATCCATCAATTTACATATGTTCTTGTTCCCTACAACAACCAACCCATACAATCTAAACTTCCATCCACATATGATTAATGTTACAAATTCACCTTACCTTATCTACACCTTATCCCCCACTTCATGTATATTTAACATTGGGAGCTTCAAACATTTGCACAGTCCCCTACCTATAGACATCTATCTGTGGTCTATTTTTACTTGTACTACTCAAAGCAATCAGAGTTTTCAGAACGTCTATAATGGCCATAATAGATACAAAACATACATTTCCCAACTGATGCTCTATCAAACGTAACAAGGACAAGCATCAAAATAACCCCACTACATTTGTTGATACTGAAGATAGCGTCAACCCAAACTTGATACGTACTCGAATAGTCAAATGATAAACCATTGCCAGCTCTCCAATATCTATGACAACCTATTATCAAGGATGCCCAGCTTCTCTGACCAATACAGCCCATAAAATACCCATAACTGCTGCTTCTTCTCTCAACAAACTATCAAAACAAACCATCACAGACTTCTTCACAGAAATGAAAATAGTCTGGACTCACTGCCATGACCCCCGAAGAATCCTCATTCTCGATTTCCATTTTTGCTCTCAATGCAAAACATCTGATACCAGATTTGTTTTCTACGGAAATTTTTCAACCACTAAAAGGTACACACATGCTACTGAAGATGTTAACCCTTCCCCAAACATGAAGAACATAGCAATTTATGATGTTATCAATAAGATGAGTAACAAATGAAGTCTCAATATACTTTTACTTTTGGGCCTGTCTCGTACGCTATTGTTCACTCTCTGTTTAGGGATGACAGAATGGATTTATTTTATTAAACTTCAATGCTGTTGAATTTTACACTCTTCATACACCTCATTAGTGTCACTATATTTCGTTTAAATCTTTATTGTGATCCCAAGGATGAAATCTATATGTCATTTGTGAAAGCTAGTCAATTAGATCAGAGATTATAACCAGGTGAAAAGTATGACATCATCATCATCATCATCGTCGTCTGTCATTGGAATAGAACTTCGCCAGATTTTTTTAACTAGATTTTTCTATTAGGGATATTCCTGCACCATCTTCTGAAGTTTTATACGTCTCTTTTTCATCTTTTTTTTTTCCGCTGGCCATAATTTCATATGTAATTTTTCGGTTCCGAGATATTTTCGTTATTTGGCCTATCTCTTGCCGGTTGAGTTTTCTAATCGAGTCTATTATATCTCCGACATATTTATTCCCTATCATACTGTGCTACTTTGTGGCCTCTCTACGTGATGCCAAGCATGATGAGCTTTTAATTTTAATGAATCGGTGGTAGAGATGGAAAAACCATCTTTCATGAATATGAGAATAGACATGCTGGATGAAAGGCATAGAGTGAAAACTGGAAAGATATATTTGAGAAAGTTTGTGAATGATTGTAGATGATTGATGAGTAAAGCTGTGACTCAATAAGTAACAAGGATGAGATTTATAGATTCACACGGAGAGGCGACCTGATTGAAAAAGAAGAGATAATCATACTTACTTGAGAGAATTCCGTCCGACAGAAGGATAGTATAGTAAATGATAATGTATGAATTCTTATGTTATATAATACAAGTTTAAAGATATGTTAGGAAATAAACAAAAAAGAAATATTATGTAGAAAGGAGTAATGCATGCACGTATAATTCGCTCCACGTGCATTTGAGAAAGAACTTCATGATTGTAATAAAGAGAGGAGAGGAAAGATACATTTATATCGTTATAAGTATAGATACCTATGTTGAGAAAGAGAGATCATATTTATTAAGACACTTACCTGAATTTGCTTGTGGGCGTATAGCCACGTAGAAGCATTGATGGCGATGAATTTAGGACTGATATTTTTGCTTGTTTCTTTCTATGACCAAAGATATAATATTTTTCTTTTAAACTCTTCCCTGATCTGAATAAAAAAAATCGAAATACGTAGTGGATGGCATTCTGTACATTTTTATAACCCAATATTTCATAACTAAAATTAGTCAAACGCTCTATTTCTTGCAAGCATAGAAATGGAAAGTCGCTACCTACTCCCAGATGGAGAAAAAAAAAGCCGGAACAAAATGGCGACAAAGGACATGAGTATCTTGCATTTCCTGTTATGCCTGTTTTGAGAATTGGCAATCACACGTGCCCTTATCAGCAAATGTACTTAAGAGTTATAAAATAGAATCAGAGGAGCTTCGGGGAGGATAAACCAAGTTCTGCAAATCTCGCTTTCTCGTGAGTGGCAGCCAAAAACTAGTCGCATCAATTACATTACATCAGGATAGATATGTCGTCTGGTAACAGATATATATCTGCACGCATCTTATTTCCTGAAAGCCTTCGGAATGCATAATCTAAATACTCATGGTATCTTGTGAAATGAGACTGAAATATTAGAAAGCCTTAAATATTCATGGAATCATTGTGATCATTTTCCTCTGAGTGTAGTGTTTTGTTCTGCTTAGAGGCTATTTTGTCAATCCTGGTTCTGATAAATGCACATCATGAACAAGATGAACCCTAGTTCTCTGTGTCTATAATTTCCCCCGTTTATTATTATTCATAGAGCATTCAACTCGAGTGTGTGTGTTCATTTTAGTGCAAGGATGTATGTACACACGCCCTGGGAACATCATCATCAGTCTTTTAACGTCTGTTGTTGAACATTCAGGATCCACCACACTTTTCCATCATGGACAACGCAGCGCCAGTATTTTCTGAAGTTGTTTACTTCATCTCTCCATTTTGTATTTTGTCGGCCTCGGTTTCGCATGTGGTCTCCGGGGATCCATGTTATGAGACGTGATGTCCATTAGTTGTCTTTCATTCTCACAACATAACCAGCCCATTGCTATTTGAGTGTTCTAATATATTCTATGATGTCTCAGACCTCCGTTTTCTTCCTGATATATTTTGTAGTCTTGTGATCTCTCCAGGATAAACTAGATTCTCTCACGCGCACGCTGCATGCTTCTCAGTTTGCCGGTTTGTCTCTTGGTTAGTTCCCATGTTTCAGCTCCATAAGTGACTATTGGGGGGTGCATTGGTTGTGTACTCTTCTTTTTAGGATTATTGGGATCTTGTTTTTGGAGGTGGAGTTTGCTCTATTGAAGTCTTGCCATCTGAAGGTTATATACTGTTTGATTTCTTCTTCTTTTGAGGGGTTTCAAAGAGATTCATTGTCCCAGGTAGATGTAGTGGTCTACTTTCCCCACTTTTGCATCTTCGATTTTGACATTTATGTCCTTATTCTTGATGTGATTGTAGAACATGACTTATTTTTTACAGAAGTTCATGTGTAGGCCAACTCTAGCATAAAAACTATATATGAATAAACACTTCATCACATCAACTTTGTTTCATAAAGAAGCCCAATAAGTGAATTCATACTTTATTACTGATTGATCTCCAACGAGATTCAAAGGTATGTTTTTGTCTTTAGGATGGAGAAGCCCATTGTTACGGACAGAGAAACAGACAAGAACGTACATCGTTTATGATAGAAGTAGATAATAATTCACCAACATAAAGAATATCAATCTTAGCGTGACTGTGTCATAAAAAAATACGCTTAAGCGTTCACAGAAAATCACTAGAATTGCTGGATTAGCTATCACAGTAAATAACCAACGAACCTGATGATTTCTTTCTGGTAATGATGGAAAATTTCGGAATAAACCTAATAACCTGAAGTCAATTCTTTGATCGCAGAGAATAGAGAATACCGATCATTATTTAATCAGTTCTACCGCTTATTTTCTTAGTTACTTAATTCTTTTTCCGAAGTTATTTTCTCAATGAGATGGAACAACTTGTGAGGCAGCCTCGGTGTTTATAATGCTGATTTATAACCCTTGGATACAAGCATACTTATCCAAGCATGCCAGAAATCGTAGAACCGTACGAGTTGGAATTAACTCCACTGCAGCATATTCGCAAGGCAAAGTTTTTTTTTCCTTCATATTTATATCCCTGATTAATTTCTACGAAGTGTGAACTTGATTTATGGTGGATGATCATTCCTTATATGATTGGATTTGGGGTTTTATGATTGGATTTGTAAATATGCATAATTGTTCAAGTTGAGAATTCCTTCAATTATCTTGTGGTGCGCTATCATCGCATGAAATTCTATCGGCGTATTATCCGTTCCTGGTGGAGTGGACTACCATTGTGCAAATCTTTTCCCCATGATTTTTGCACGAATAAGCATTGGATTCATAGAGTGAGATTATTTTCAACGGGCTATTTTTTTTTCGATTCCATTGATTTTCATCGTGATTCTTATTTTCAGTTTGTGTAAGAGAACCCATCATGCACAGTACAGATACAGATACCCCCGGTGAAATAAAATAAAAAAAGGTTTCAAAAAATATAAAGACTCTTTCACACACACTCACAAATATTATCACGTATTAAAACGTGCGTTGAGTGTTTATTTATTCTACGTTAATTGTAATCGTGAGCGGCTCATCTTGTAGCGATGTCGAGCATGCTTTTACTGTTGGCTTTTACTATCGTAGCGGGTTTGATCCTGGATGCATGCGCCACTTTTGAGATATTGTACCGTTTTAGGCTGAGTTTAGTATTTATAAGAAGGGATGTAATCTCAGATATTGGTAGCAGTGGATGGATTTCAATCTTTTAAGTGGACCTTGTCCATTCAACATAATGTTCCAGTAACTTTCGAAAACAGTATTTGACTATAAAGCCTCTAGCAAGTACACAACTTGCCAACACGGTACACTAAGTAAAAACTGAATGAAAACAAGATATCAAGAAAAAAAGGAACATACATTTATCGTACAAATATCAAGTTACTTCCCTTGAATTATTTTTATCAACAGTCCGTTTCATCACTTTGATCCACTTTTTCTGCTGGATTTTGTGATATCTCTCAAACTGGAACAAATCCCTGGACCCACCCACCCCCAAAATATAATCACTTATTCTATTTCCCATTTCCCATCTTTCCTCGAATGCTTATTGAAATTAATTGAGAACTTCTGGAAATATCTCTTGGACGGAAAGATGGACATCTCCCAACTTCGTTGGCAGAGATGAATAATACCCGAGCTTCTCAGCTAGCAGAATTTCATGGAATGCCCCGTGGGGGCCATTTACTCTATGGATAGGAAGTGATCGTTGATGCAGAGCTTTGTTCGAGTTGCTGAATGCTTCAGTGAGTATCAACAATCTCCGATTGTTATCGTGTTCGAACAGTTTGTGCGTCGATATGTGAACTAGGAAACATTTACCGTTGCCAAGCGAGCATTAACTCACAGTTTTGTAGACTGGTAGGTGCGGATGTTTGCACGAAATGAGTAACCTATTTGGCTACTACCGGTGTTTGGTAACGCTTGGAATAACTGATCAATTCAATTGCGGAACTCTTCAATGCAAAATGGAAGTCTACAAGGCGCAGCCCTTTGGCTAGGTGCCAGTATCATTCACTCTCACTCCCTTTTTTTGTCTCCCTCAGTCTGCCTCTGTCTCCATCTTTCTCCTCGGCTTTTGATTTGTCCGTCTCTCTATTGTGTTGCCCCTTTTTCTATTCCTCTGCTCCTCTCTCTCTCTCTCTCTCTCTATATATATATATATATATATATATGTATGTGTATATATATAAATATGTGTGTGTATGTGTATATATATATATATATATATATGTGTGTGTGTGTGTGTGTGTGTGTGTGTGTGTAAAAAGAATATAACTAGGTAGCAATCCTTCATTTAAACATACGTTGTTGAAAAAATAACAGACTGTCTATTGAATTTTTTGGTTAATTTATCTAGCTCTCGTACAAAGCTCTCGTTGATGTTATCGAAGTTTTTCTTTAAAAAAAAACCTTCCAGCATCAATCAAAGGTTTAAATAAAAACTAGAAAAAAATTAACCAAAAGATAGAAAAGACGAATGAACCATTGGAAATGAGGCAAACTCAAGAGTAAAAGTATAAGGAGACCCTATCAGTTTCAGGAAAGGCTCCCATCTTCAATAACACGTGTGTACCTTTTCAGTAGTTAAAAGGTCAGGTATCCATAGCAAACACATTTTAGAAATAAATGTATTGCTTTGAAAGCAAAAAGGTAAATCAAAAAAGAAAGTATAGGTTATGATCTGCTGTTAACCTGTTTGAGGTAATATAGTATCTTTGCATGTAAATTTGTGTATGATAAATCGCCCAAACATGCATATATGCAAGCAAAATCTCACAAGCTGAATGTCAATGGCGGGTAAATACTATAGGTGCATTTATAATATGTCCGTGTAAACGATTGGCTTTTGGTAGAATACGGTAAGGGTTGATAATAATTAGGATGAGGCATTTGAAATAATTCAGGAGTATTCTGCTGGTTGGTAATAGGATCAATGTTATCACTAATAATATTCAAAGTGATTTGGGATATAAGTTAGAGGGAGTCTTTCCTATGTATAGTCGAGCTTCTTTTGGGAAATGCATGTTCTGTAACCTTAATGGCCGCAGTAGATATTATGAAAAGTCATATAGCTTTGAATAGTACGAGTAAAATGGACCGTATATAGGTATAAATTGGTAGGAGAACTAGGTGACTATGTGTGATATTCTAATGTTTGATATTCATAAAAGGAGAGATGGGTAGGGGTAGGGTAAAATAAGTTTGTAACGGTGAAATATATCACGAATTCATTATCATATTCGAAATTCTATTTAAAATGACAGAGGTTGGGTCACTTGATCTGAGAAGCATAAATAAAATAAACAATTAAAGAGATTAGGTCTTACGCTATTCATGCTGTTTAGGCCAACTGACACATTCTCCGTGTTATAGCGTGAGGTCATTTCAAATGATATAATGCATTTGAAACTATTCTGTCAGATTATATATCCATTTTTTAAATAATAATTATAAATATATGTAAGTGTGCACGCACAGATATATTCTATAATGTAAATAACTAATTAGGAAAATAGCTGTTCTCAACATATAATTAATGAAACAACATATATCTTTCGAAAACCTTAGGTTTTTTTTGTAAACAAACGCTGCTACACCAATTGTCCCTCAATTTCAAAACACGCTATTGTGGTTATGGCAGCTGCAAATAGAGCTGATTTAATTTGGTTAAAGCTATAGACTCATAAAGCAAACTTGTTTATCTTATCTCCTCTCAAAAACAGGAGTGATTCTAATTGGAATTTCAATTCAATGAAAGGACATGAATTTGCAAGTTGACGTTTTTTTAAATCCGACTTTTAACCCAAAAAAACGAAGACAATGCATTAAACAGAACACCTACTCACTACTGTAGAATAATATTTCGTAAACAGATCATATTCTTTGTGAGTTAAAAAAAACAAAAAAACAAACAGTAATCCTTTGATAGAAAAAATGTAATTTACCTCCACAACAAAATTTAACTGAAAGAAGCTGAAACAATGATTTCAGATGAGCGAACATGACTCTAGATATTTTTTTTATCCTCATTTTCGTCACATGGAAAAACGTAACGTCTCACGAACATTTATCAAATATCAGAGGATTACAAGATTTCCTCAACAACATAAACCTCTTAGTGTCAGTTCATGTCTACAACTTGGAGCATCATATCATTCTAAATATACAAAGTCAGTGTGAGCAGTTCGATAAGCCTCAAGTAATATTAATATGATCTATTCTGTCTATTGTTCTTTGGCATTCCAACTAGTTCTCGAGCATCAATAGGTCTGCCGGCAAGCCATGTGTAGAATTATAATAGACTTGGGAAGATAACAACTTCCACAACACAAGTTCATAAAAGTAAGCCGTGCTTGACGAAGCTATATATTTTATATTGCAACCGTAAAAGTGTCTACCTCGGGGAGAAAGAGTAATGTGATATTAGCTTGGTAGCGTGGTAGGCGAGTTTCTTCAACGATGAAGGATAAAAGAAAGGCTGAGTACTGGCGTAGCTGTAATCTTTTTGGCGTTTGACATTTAATTATTCTGACCAAAACTATGATCGTTGCAAATCTGCAGTCCTATAGATACCCAATGTTTTGGCTCGTCACCGCTGCCCATTTAGTAAACTGAATATTTTGCCTCTGCCAAGAAAGTTTGAAGAAATATATGTATTCACTTGTGTCCATATATTTGTCTGCCAAGAAGATATTCCAACAGTTCTCAATGGATTTCAATGAAATTTCCTGGAAGGACTGGCCATGTAATACAGAAGAAAAAGATGATTAAAGTTTGGACCATGTGCAAGATATTGTTCCGAATTGAGATATTTATCTTGCCGTGGGAAATGATAATGAAAATGCATTTGATAGAAAAGGAAAATTAAATTTGAGGGTAGTAAATCAATATCTATATGTTCGAAGTTCTCTTCCTTGCTCTTTTATTTTTTGTTTTTAATTGACAGAGGTATGCACTATTTGAATACTTTCTGGTACGTGAAAGAACATTTTTCACCTTTTCTCTGAATAATTAGTTTTCTTTTATCAAGTGTTTGTAACTGGCACACTGAATTAGCATATCCATAATTTCAATGATATGTCTACCATCCTCACATCCATATTTCCGAAGGCATTCTGATGAAAAGGCAGCAGTAGTAGTAGTAGTAGGAGTAGTAGTACCAAAGTGGAAGACAGAAGAAGCAGATGAAAGTGGCTCACCTGAATTCTGAATGAAGCCATCATGATACAGTTGATAAAATTGAGAATTTAGATTACTAGTTGCAGTAATTGTAGCAGGAAAAGGGGGTTGAGAATGGTTCACCCGAGTATCTATACCAAGTTTAATATCAACCCAACATGCTGCAGAAGGGAATATTCATATTTACGTTATAAGACCCGACAGACAAACTGACCAATGGACCCAAAAATGTCTTATAAAAACCTAAGGATGCATCTGGATTTGCTTGTTTTATTTTAGTCAGAAATCCAACAAAAAATAAACAGAGCAAAAATTAATACCAATACAATATCAGATTCCAGATTTTTAAAATGGTTAGAGATAAAGATTTAAACGGTTTATCAGCATCAATTTTGTTTTTCATGGCTGGATAAATACCACCAGCAATTTGAGACATTGTGAGCTTTAATTGGAAAACGATCTTAAAAAAGTAAGATATGTGCACTGAACTGATTCAAAATTGTCCTAACATACATCCATTTTTGAAAAAGTCCACCAGTCACGTACAATTTGCATCTGCAGCATGTATGTTGCGTGAGTGCAGTAACTTTTCATTCATATTCATAGACGCTCGGTATATGTCCGTTTAGAACGATAAAAAAAATTACTAAAAATAAAATAAACATATTTAAACAACATTTGAAGTTCTATGCTCCCAACCCGACAAAAAGATCTGGGATATGTGTAAGCATGAATCCTAACAAATGTGCACAGAAAAACAGAGATAATTACAGAGTGGCTACTTAGCAATATTAAGTTGCGAATCGTTCTCCTGTAACTGATTTAATAATTACGTAAAAATGGAACGAAAGTGTACATTCATCAGAGAAAATCTGTAAAATATTTTATCTAATATGACATGAAACTTCAGTCAATCATATATTTCCTTCTGCCTGTGCATTCCTGTCTCGCCCGCTATCCCTCTTTATATATCTATACACATATATGTACAAATCAGTATTTCAGCATAAAAAGTGTGATGGGTATATTCTATAAAGTGCTCAACACATTCAACATAAAATTGTAGAGCTTGAGATATGATGATATAAATAATTAATAACAATCAGATATGGACCCATGGAAATACAATACAAACAGTGACAAAACAAAAAGAGAGAAAAAAACAAAAGATATTCAGATAATTTAAGAAGACAGTTCTCCATCCCGATTAAAGTCCTAAATAAGAACCCAAAAACATAGGATAGTTCGCTTGAAGGAGCCCAAACAGGGCAAAAACATTCATTTGTTTATGTACCAAATCCTTTTTTTTCATCACTATGTATATACGGATATATATATTGGACAAAAGGCGTTTTTTCGATATTTTACAAATCTTTCCTTGTTTTCGAACGAGTGAACTGTTTTCTGGATTCAATATATATATATATATATATATATATATATATATATATATATATATATATATATATATATATGTATATATATGTGTGTGTATATATATATATATATATATATATATATATATATATATATATATATATATATATATAATACTTATCATATGATAGAGCACTTCTCCTTTTAAGAAAGGATCTATTACCTTGAAAACAGTGATTCTTTCATTTATACGAACACCAAAAAAAAAAATGGTTGAAACTAAAAAAAAGCCCCTTGTTCGTCATTTTTAGCGAGATATATACTCACACGTATATATATATATATATATATATATATATATATATATATATATATATATATATATATATATATATATATATATATATATATATATATATATATATATATATATATATATAATGTGTACTTTAGAGAGTGAGACAGACTTGGGAGTGAAGTTTTTGGTGGTAAGGTTTATTAATCCTTATATGTCAATAGTCCATACATGTTTCGGGAATCTTCCCATCATCAGTGGTGTGTGTTGTGTGAGTGTGAATTAAAATTATATATATATATATATATATATATATATATATATATATATATATGTATGTATATATATATATATATATATATATATATATATATATATATATATATATATATATATACACGCATATATATACACTCCCAAATGAGATGGTGAAATAGAAATAATCAAACGCTGTAGACGGACAGTAATGTGTCACCATCAGGAATAATGGACCGAAAAAACAATGTCACTCGTTTTGATGTTTCCATTAGTAGTCTTGATTAGCTGAGATGTCAGACCTAATTGTTTTGTATATTTTATATCACTTAAAATATAGGACTGCAGCCGGAGGACGGCTCACTAATTGTAGGAAATAATTTGCACAAAAATGTAAAAAAAATCGAAAATCGAATAATAAAAAAATGAGAAAACTGATGTTTGAAGTTAAAATCAAGGCCAATGATAAGATCCTACATATTTTAGATGTCACTTTCAATTTCGAATAATATCACTCATAAACTGTATAGAAAAGAAAATTCGGTAATTACGTATAATAATTCAAGTTCTAACAATCCAAACAATATAATAAGAAGATCCCCAAATCAATATAACTAAATTGATATATGTATTTTTTCAAATGAAACAAAATTCAACAATGTTAGAAATGAATATACTGATGCCCAAAAGAAGAGAGGTTTTACTGAAAGTACCTTTCGATACGATAAAAAAAAAGTTGTATCCAACGGAGTAAAATACAGAAAAATCAAAAATAACAAGGGGTAAGTACAAGTAAAAAAAAAAACTCATGAAAAACATTCTTCCAATGAATGGAAAAACATCCTCCCCCCGACCATCGGGTAAAATATTTAACAAAAACAACCTGAAAATTGGTTATAGTTGTACAAAATATTTTGATAAACTCATAACAAAGCATAACAATAGAGTAATCAGAATTAATGCTGGGGAAGCATGAATAAACCAGACTGCAATTGCACAAACAAAAACAGATGCCTTTTGTAAAATAAATGCCTCAATAGCATATCGTATACCAAGCTGAAATACCAGCCCAAGAGAGACATTTAAAAGTGAACACCCTTTACACTAAGATTAGCGAACCATAATTCATCATTTCCAAACAGGAAATCAAAAAAATTTTACATCATTATTGACATATTACTCGAGACTGATTGATAGCCAGCTCAAATCTACAATAAATCGGAAAAATAATAAAACAAACATACATATTCAAAAATATTGAAACTTCATGTTACCTATGCTTAAATGAGAATTCCAAAATCCTCTATATTCCAAATAGAACAAAAAAAGCAGAATTATTGATCAGAATAAATGAAATAGTGTTAAAATGCTGGCACAGCTCAAAATTTCTATCAACAAACATAACTCAATAACCTACATACAGATGTACAAAAATAACCATCATAGATATCTAATTCACATAACTACCTTGAAGTTCAAATTAATGTAATTATTCTAGACATGTGGAAGCAGACAAAACTCAAAATAATTGAATAAACAGTCGAGTTGATAAAAAAGGAAACTAATACTGGGTAACAATTTTTAGTAAGAATAAAGTACCCTCTGAGAAGAAACATACCACAAAAGTACTGATAACAAAAATGCAAATACCATACACTCTTGATTTATACATTATAACCACCGACAAGCTTAGCATCCTTTAAATAAAATGAAAAACACAACAAGTGTTGATTGTCGGACAGAAAGTCTTCAATTACTCATACGGATACAATTTTTGCACCTCCCCCCTTCTCTCTCTCTCTCTCTCTCTCTCTCTCTCTCTCTCTCTCTCTCTCTCTCTCCCCAATCCATTCTCCCTCTTTCTTATTTATTTCTCTCAATGTATTCGTGAATGTCTATTCCACGTCTGTCACAAGATAGAAATGGCAGCATAAACATCTCTGGAAAATCGGCATCTCTAGTCAAATCAATTCAAGATGTTTCTGATAAATGGTGGTTTTAAAAGGACCCATATTGTGAAAATGCTCCGAAAATACCTTCCAATAAATAAAAAAACAAAAGGAAAAAAACCTGTGTAGATGTGAACAAAATGCCAAGGCTTGAAATATGGCTGAAAGCAAAAGGAAGAAGTAAAAAGAACGAAAGTTTTACAGCAGAACATCTGAAATGATTTTTAGTCCACCGTATTTTCATTTGTTATCATTGGATGTCTTCGGAAATAGAATTTGATGAAAATTCCACTGAGACCAAAAGAGTTGAACCAATGCAATAGTAAAGAACAGTTCTTTATTTAAAAAGCCGTGTTTTCTCATCTCGAACAATTACGAATTCTTCTTTTGGAGTTCTTGACTCTTGTTTCCACTATATTTTCCAACCATTTCTTCTTAATAACCTTCCAAGTTTGTTTTTCTCGCCCTATTCACTTTTCCCGTTCTTATAAGGATCCTACGTCGTCTTTTCGAATTATCATTCAAATTGATTTAATTTACTCTGTACGATTCGATTTTCACCGACCCCCTTTCTTTGCATTTCAATGAAATGCGTTTCAACCTCCTTCTTATTTGTCTCGTCTTCTTCTCATTGCTTTTTCTTATTCATCTTTCTCTTTTATCTGTTGCTGCTTTCATCTGCCTCAATTTGTCTTCAATTCTTTCCCTATGTTCACTATATACATTATGCAGTCTATTTCTGTTACTCATTTTCGAATTCTTATCACTTATATTTCTTCTTCCTGTTTTTGTTTTTTTTTTCTCTGGTCAATCTTTGTCTCCTTTTTCTATTCCCCTGCGTCGTTTTACCAAATCTTTAACCTTTTTTTTTTCGTTTCAGCAACCATTAGTTTTGTCGATTGTATTTTCAATCCTTTACTCAATTCCTCTTTTTATTCCTTTCCATTTTGTACATCGTTACTTTATAAATATTGAGCCCTGATTTATCATATTTTTGAGAGATTACCCTGTGATAAGATTTCCAGTTCTATTTTTAAAAACGTTGTTTGAGTTGGGGAATATTCGCATGTGTAAGCCATAAATTTGAAAGACAACACACTCAACATTGCGATGGTGGATGGGACCTGCATACCCTGAAATTGAAGAACGCACCAGGGTTTTAAAGGAGCAATATATCTTGAAAAAACTGAGAAATATAAGGAACAATCTAAAAAGAATCTTAAAGAGGATCTTTAAGAAATAAACTAAAGGTTTCGGGCACGTCCCACCACGCACAGCCACAGCTAATCACTTCATAAGGTAAATGACACTGTATTTTTTCTTGAAGATCATCAACATCATCATCATCAGTCTTTTAACGTCCGTTGTTGAAAATAAACCTACCTAAGGATCCGCCAGATTTCTCTATGATAGGCGTATCGGAGCTAGTATTTTCTGAATTTGTCTAGTTCATCTCTCCATTTTGTATTTGTTCGGCCTCGGTTTCGCATGTGGTCTCTGTGGATCCATGTTGTGAGTCCTGATGTCCATCGGTTGTCTTTCATTCTTGCAACATGATCAACCCATTGCCATTTGAGTTTTCTGATAGATTCTACGATGTCTTGGACTCCCATTATCTTATTTATATAATGTGCTCTCTTACAATCTCTCCATATGAGGTTGAGCATGATTTTCTCATGCACACGCTGCATACTTCTCAGTTTCCAGGTTTGTCTCTTGGTTGGTTTGGTTAGGTTCACTTGTTGTGGGTTGAGTTCATTTGGACATGATTGTTTTTATTGTACGTCAATTCTTGATTGGCGTCGGGGAAAAAAACGAACATGCAATGAGTCCTCTCGTAGGGAAAAATGTTAAGAAACGTTCAGAGTTTAATAATATGTATATACACACACACACACACACACACACACACATATATATATATACACACACACACACACACACACACACACATATATATAGATGTATATATATATATATATATATATATATATATATATATATATATATATATATATATATATATATATATGACCCATAGCTGTTGAGTAGCCAGGATGCAGTTGAGTGAGCAATCAGCCAATATTCTCTTTGTATCAATCAATGATAACAATCTTTGCAACATTTCAATCATTTATTTATTATAAAATCCATTTATTTTAAAACGCTTGGTATTTCTATTTCGACTACCATGGTTTGTTGCCAAGCATTTCAATTCTGGGCACCTCTGTCAGCCAACCACCCCCCATTTGGCACTGTTCTCCACAAGCCCAGCTACAACCTCTCATCCGTCCTATATCAGGCCCCACCCTGCCCTCGGTATCTTTCTCTATATCTATTCTCCAAATTTATCGTCTTCCCCAAAATCACCGTTATATCCTTCTTTTTTTTCTATTTTCTATATTCGCGCCTGACACCATTATTCTTGTTTCCGCCTCCGCTCTATTCCTCTGATTCATATTGTTTTTTATTTATCTCCTTTATTCATCATCTCTGAAGCTTTTCTCAAAACGTACCAAAATTAGCTTAGTAATACTGTACACCAGATTGGGCTGGGGGGGATTAGTGGTATTATCATATTTCATTGAACTTTGAAGTGACAATAGTCTGCCTGCATTTAATATCAGAAGTCGAATTCCTGTGTTTTGATAAACGGACTCGACCACCGACATTTTTTGCTCGTGGCAATTACCTCAGCTCTGAGAAATTCTTATAAGGGAATTAATTTATTTACCATATTTACTGACTTTCAATGTCCCTCTAATCATCACATTGTCTTTTTCTTTCTTTTTATTATGCTTGCAAAAATTCGTTTTTTGCAAATTGTCTTCCGTTGTTTTTCAACTCATTCACTTTCTCACATTATTTTTAAAAGTTCATCCAGTCCTTTTTGACTCTCGAGTCATTTTGATGACGCTTTCATAATCTTAAATTCTGATTGCCTTCATTCTACTACAAATGTATGTTACTTTGATACATCAATGATATTTTCACCTTTAATCACACAAAACTGTAACGGTCGTAGGTTAGATATCTAGGAAATCAAATAAATTATCTATTCCAGGCCTTACACCTTTTCTTGGTGACAATCTAAGATTTACTCATTAGATATGATTTGGGGAAATAATGAATTAAATTTTTATCGATCATTATCATTCAAACTTCTGCGGTCTAAAGTCACAACCATTACGTGTTTGTTGGAAAATGCAGTTTTAATTGTCCTTTTGTTTTCTCATTGCCTTCATGATTTTGTTTGCCCACATCTCCTTCCGTGCATACATTGGCACATGAGCCGTACAATGAGGGGGAGGGTGATTTAATTCAATCGACCAGAAAACTGGATAACTTAATCCCTGTGATTTGTATTATGTACAGATTTGGTCAGAGATTTTAACATCGTCAACGAAATTTCTGGATTTCAATTGATTTTCTTTTTTTACGAAATATTCAAATGCATTTTCAATTATTTGTATTGCATTATATGATTAAAATCAATGTTCAGTCGGTAACGCATGCCTTGATTCCTGACCACTGACAATGCCCATCTCACTAGATGTCAATGTATTTCAATAGTGAAGTCACAAGTAAGCATTTACTTTACAATGTTTCCCTCACTTTTGCCCTTAGAAAAAGGCAATATTTCTATTTCACTTTCTACCCCTAAAATGGGAAATGTGTTTCTATTCACATTTGACCTGAAATTTCAATTAAAAAATAAGTATTACCGGAATATGAGACACGGTTGCAAACCCAACTGAAAAAGAAAGATGATCAGAAAGTTAATCGAATCACCCCTCCCCCCCCGAAAGCGTCTGCCCCTCCCCCTGTCTCTCTCCCTCTCTCTTTCTCTCCCTCTCAGGGAAGAAGAGAATTTTGCTCTAATAGATTTTGCAATCTTCTGATAATTAGCATATACGTATATATATATATATATATATATATATATATATATATATATATATATATATATATATATATATATGTGTGTGTGTGTGTGTATATATGTATATATATATATATATTAGAATTATCCTGATGAGTTCATCCAATTTTTCTGGAATCAAAACTAATAAAAATCACATTTTGTACGTTTCCGAAGTATTTTGATACGGCCACAATCCACGTCCTATTTGTTTCAGCAATTAGTCTTCGTTGCTTATTTGATTTTTTTTTAGTTGCATAATTGGTTTTCTGGGGGTTTGGGATGAATATTCTGGCTTCCCGCCTTTCATGCACCTCCCTAATCCGCCTGGTCGATTCGTTGACTAGTAAAATCTGTTTTTAATATCTATAATCTACATTAATTATTCGCCGACATGAGTATTGAACACCATCAACCAAAACTGTCACAAAAACTTTTACCTTATGTTACTCCAGCTGAGATGGTTGGCCAGCTATATATCTATGTATCATGGCGTCAAATTGGAGTTTCTTCTTTTTCTTTCTTTTTTTGTTTTTTCGAGCGGGGGTAATTCCACTTCTTAAATGTTTTTCAGTAGTTTGCTTAATATCTAATGTTTAGTAAGCGTCCAGCCTCACTCACACTTGTTTTTTTCTTCAAAATTCAAGCTTTTTTAGTGATCTTCTCCATCACCCTCCTCTGATTCTTTGATTGATCACCCCGAAACAACAAGCCGCTAAAAGGCATTAGACATGTTACAGTTTCTATAGAACGACTAACAGGACCTATTTTGCTGTTTGTTATAATTATGAGCTGATAAAGTGTGAGTAAATCCATGGTTATTTGTGCCACAGAAAGTTATTTCGATACGTGAACAATGTTTCTTCGTTGGTTGTAGATGGTTACTTAATTCATCAGGGAGAAAACATGAGAGGGGGACACCATGGAATCCATTCGAATGAATGGCAAACAACCGATGGACATTAGGACTCACATTATGGATCTCCAGAGATCACATGCACAACCTAGGCCGGCAGAATACAAGATGGAGAGACGATCTAAATAAAGAGAGAAAATAATAGCTCCATGACGCCTACGATAGAAAGATGTGGTGGATCATGGGTAAAGCTTATTATCAATGACGGACAATATGAGACTGATGATGGTGATGATGACTTCCTTCAAGATGAAACCAATGAGAGAGTATACTCGGCTAAATAACTCGTTGAAAAACAGTTTAATACAATGCTAAAATATATGCCGGCTCATGCGCACGCAGATACGCGTGAATATATGGAGAAACAGCAGAAGAGAGAGACATCACCTATACAATGTACACCAAGCTTGGTTGAAAAATTATTCAACGATTTTCAAAAGGCGATTTCCAATGTCTATTCAGATATTAGATTAAATTAATTGAGTGATTTCAGTTTTTATACGCCTCAGCTTAAAACGTGATGGTTACCATTAATATTTTTTTTCAAATATTTTCAATACAATTTTATAATGAAGAGAAATGCTGCAATCCCGCTGCCTTTATCTCGCATCTTCAAGAAAGAAACCACAAAATTGTCTTCGGGGAACGCCTGTCCATTTTTTTCGTCCGAAGCTCTGTTGATATGTACCACAATTTCTTTGATGCTGTTAAGAATTATTCTAAAGCGTTGATTAATATAAAAGACTCTCTAATTTTATACTTCAAAATTCCTGCACAGGCCTCATGGGATTGTCTAGAAAGAATGACTGGAACAAATTTTAAGAGTTACCTTGAAAGCTCGAACGATTCTTTTTAGTCCTAACAGAAAGGCATCCGTCAAGTAATATTCTGCTTAGAATCATCGAGGGAATTGCTTTTAATTATTATCTTAATTTCTGAACTTCGTTGGCTTTATTTATTTATTTAACAACTATTTATTTGTCAATTTACTTCTGCTTGTATCCTCTTTAGTTTTTCTTTCGATTCTCTGAGATTGAAATTCATTAGAGAATTCTATGTTCGAACGGAAGCCTCTTCTTATAAATTCTGCTTATCTTCTAAGCTTGACATTTTTCATCATTTTCAAAGATATTTCAAACTTTCCCAAGATATTGATTTCATCTCGCTTTCTTGGACAATAACTGATTCCGTCCCAGAGCGAGCACAGATTTTAAAACAACGAGGGAATGTTTGTGACACCATTTTTTGAACGTGGAAGAAATGAATGAGACGTCGAAATGTGTAGTTTGTATGATAAATTCTAAACATTTCGAATTGGAACTTATTATTTACAAAATGCAAATTTGTCCAAAATAAACTTTAACATTCAAAGGGAAATTATGCATCGCCGCAAGCCATGCATGCCCCTCTCCCCCAAATCAATGTGGGGGTTATATATTAATTCACTTTGATGAATATACTACCAGTATAGTCAAGCCATAAATGAAAACTGGGGGATCAATTCAGGGAAGAGTCACGTTATAAATTGATCCCCCAACCAAAAATCAATTTTGGTTGGGAATTTCGGAAATAGCTAACATTTATCCTATTTATTGAAGTGGATATACGTGAGTGCAATATTTCAAGTGTCTACTATAAACGATTATGGTAGGGTAAAGTTCTGATACACCCTCCATCATCATCATCATCATCAGTCTTCTTCCGTCACTAATTGAACAAACCTTCCCTAGGATTCACCAAACCTCTCTATCATTGGCGTCACGTTGTCAATATTTTCTGAACTTGTCCTCTTCGTCTTGAATCTCATGTTCTACCAGCATCAATTTTGTATTTGATCTCCCTGGGAATCCATGTTATGAGTTGTGATATCCTTTGGTTATCTGCCATTCTCGCAACACGATCTGCCAATCGAGTTTCTTAATGTATTCTATGATGACTTTTGTTCTATCCCTAATATACTGTGATGTCTTGTGGTCTGTCCCGTGATGATGAGCATAGTTCTCTTATGTACACGTTGCATGGTTCTCAGTTTAGATACACATAAATGTCAGAACAGATGAATAACCTAAACCTGGAAACAGTGATTACGCTGGCCTGGTGCTGATTACAGTGATTAATGTTTGATATACAGCTTCATGAAAAGGTCTTATAAAAATTGATTAAAATGAGGGTAAAAATCATGTTTATTTTTTCTTTTGATACTAAGGAGTTTATAACTCTGAATTTTTGAGATGAGGTATTATTATTATTTCAATTAATATTCGGACCATCCTCATCTTGGTTGTTTTTTATGCAATGTTTCCGCCGTTGTACTCTACGGCCTTCATCAGGTATCATCTGGTAGGTGTGGGAAAGTAACAAACCGAACCCTTTATTCAACCGGTAGGGGTGTATTAACCACACCCCCTCTTAGCATTAGTAGTATCATTATCGTCTCACATTGGTTCAATCTAGGTTCAATCCCTGTGTGAGACGATAATAATACTCCTGATGCTAAGAGGGGAGTGCGGTCAATATACCCCCATCGGTTTAATAGAGGGTTCGATTCGTTACTTCCCCACACCTACCAGATGATACCTGATGAAGGCCGTAGAGTACAACGGCCGAAACGTTGTATGGAAAACAACCAAGATGAGGATGGTCCGAATATTAATAGAAATATAATGAATTTATGTATAGATAATCCATTCGTCGTTGTCATTGGAATAGATGTGTATAAATCATCGTATAATATGGCAGCTGCTTTGTTGTATTACAACTCTTCAGTGTGGCAATAAACTATCCATTATCCCATCCAGCACAACGAGGTAGAATCGAAACCTTAGCTTCAGACCCGGAGGCCGGTAACTTCTCTCTATGTCACGAAACTGGACGGTCAGTGAGGTTAATTTCAAGCAATATAACTTTATTGCATAAATTGCTCATCCACCAGAGTGCTCCATCCCATGTTGGAAGAGAGTGCTCAACTCTGATATATATATATATATATATATATATATATATATATATATATATATATATATATATATGCATCTGAAATCTATTAACTACTTTGAACTCAGTAAACCTAATTCGCATTCGTAATACGTAGAGTTTCATTGGTTCGGTGTGAATTTCAATCTGAAGCCTGATTGTTAAAAATGTCTCCTCATATTGGATTGCTATGAATTTAATCGAAGTTTTACAAAGATTTATGTCTTCAAGTGCATTTCACAATATAAAGTCAATTACGAGCCATTGTGCATAAAACCCCGCAGCCATCCTAGTGCCCCAAAATTATGTGTATTTATATCGCAATTTTTCCATGAAAGAATAAAAAGACGAGTGCAATCAAACATTAAAAGATGAAAAATGCTTAAGGAGATTTGGTCGAAGTCCACTGAATACAATGGCTGCCTATTAAAAGTCGCGTCCGTTCTCTAGAACTATTTGTCTATAAACGACTTTCTTGCCTTCCAACCTAACTACAGCACGCCTTTCATAACCGAACATTCAAAAGATAAATGTAGTTGGTCGTGGAAGATTTTGAAATTAAATCATAGAGATGCATCCATTGCCAAAGCGATAATTAGAGCAAACTTAACAGCTTTGACTTTGGGCCAGATCATTTGAAGTCTGTCAGTGCTATAATTTCCAACGAGCAAGTTTAAATGTATTGTACACTCACAGCAGTTCCGATTCGACCTTGGTTTTAAAATGACCAGGCAAGCTGTAGATTGTCTGTGAAATAAGCTTGATCTTCTCGTGATAATCTAACACAGCCAATTCTTTTATGATGTCAGAGACAGTCAATCAAAACTGCCAAACTTTCTTCAGTTTTTGAAGTTGGTTTGACTTACAGGCTGGCTATGTGCATATGTAGCAAGCGTACAGATTGCACTGAAGAGAAAAGGGTTAAAATTTAAACATTCACTCTTTATCATATCTAGAATAATCTTTCCTTTGTGAGTTTTCAAAAATCTTCCCAAAAATATTTTCAATGGGAGATTAATTTACTATGAAAGTTCATGCTGCATTGGTCCTTGGTTTGTATCTGGCATCATTGACATTTGTTTGTTTGTTTGTTTTTTGTTTTTGTTTTTTATTTATTTTGACCCTTTAGTATCCTACAGTACGGTAATAATTCATTGATCATCATTTTATCAACCCCAACTAAGATAAAATGCTAAAAGCCATAGATCACGTAACGGTATTTTTTGGATGACTCCCTTAGATCTGCTCATTTAAAAGTCAACAGGTGATCAGCTTAAAGGCACATACACACAAACACACATATACACACACACATGCAATGCTCTTCCAACTTGGGAATAGAGCACTCTGGTGGATAGGGAATTATGCGTGAGTGAATATATCGCTTAAATTCAACCCTTACTGACTCATTAGTTCTGCGTAAGGCAGAAGTTGATTGCCAGATATCGGAAAATGGCTCAGTATTACAAGGTAAAAACAGGAAATAAGGATATCAGATAAACCATCAGAAAACTGAAATGGCAGTGGGCTGACCATGTTGCAAGGATGTCAGGCAACCGCTCACGACTCACAGCAATGATCCCCAGAGATCACATGCGAACTTTAGGCCGACAGGAAGTTAGATGGCATGACGGGCAAGTCGGACTCAGAAGGTATTTGCTCGACAACGTCCATGGTAGAGAGGTTTGACGAATCTTAGGGAATATCTATGTTCAATATCGGACGCCAAAGTATTTACTGATGATGAATATCAGTCAGTAAATTCAAAATAAAAATTCAAGTTACCAAATATCGTTTCCAATATGCCTTTTCTAAGATCATGTAATCACCTTTTTCTAACTGCAGTATTGTAGTCAATGAACATGTTTTTGATTAGGGATACACCGAGTAATAGATGACTTAAGGCTGTTTCTCAGTGCTACCGCTAGTTATTTGGAGAGTTGGCAATACCTTTCTGTCACAGAATTATTTCGCTGTATCTCTCTGAAAAGATGAATTTGCATCATGTAATACGCATATACCATTCTTTCTTATTGCCAAAGTATTATCAGCCAATACAAATAATCAGAAAGTATCTACCTAAACAATCATTGTTGATTTCTACAGTTTCCATGCTATTCTGGCTGGCTGATCATGTATATATGCATAGAGCGTACATGCAGGATCAATTGAGCTCATGGAATGTTTATTTGAATATCAAATCCTGATTATGTCCACCATTACTGGAAAGTTCAATTTACTATGTAAGTCTTTGCTAATAGGTCCCCTACTTTGTGTCCGGTAGAGTTCGTGTTTTCTTCTCAATATTCGAACTTTGTTGGTCACCATGAAGGAAATGATGAGAGAAATGAGTTATCTATCAACCTCCCGTTTTTCAAATTTTTCAATTGATCAGCCCAAACACCGGATGCTGCCGAGATACGAAGGTTAACTGATGGTTTCTATAGAGTGAATAACCAGACCAGTTTCTTATTCGGCTCAAAATATTACGGACCGAAATGATCAATCCTCTCATTGTTTTACAATATCAACGATCTTTGTCAACATAGTCTCCGCTATTCCAGTTTTGTGGCTGTTACTGAATTGGACAAAAATATTTTTTGAAACAGTTTATAAATATTCTTCTTTGCATAATTGAATCTTTTCACCGCTTTATCATGAATATTCAGTAACAAAAATACCAATTTAAATAGGTTATGAGTTTCATTTATTTAAGGCTAATTATAACTTTGGTTTTATTTTGTTGACTATATAAAGCCACCAACCAAAAAATGAGAGAAGTTATTTATTCATTGAACAACTCTTTTTTTAATATTTTCAATTATTTAACTCCAATACTAACTCAAACCGTTTCCCATTTAGTCAAAAATAATTCATGTCAAATGATTATTCCTTTCATTATTTACTGTATCAACATCAACAAGAGATTTATGATCCGCAGATAACTATCTCAGATTAATGATCAGGTGTATGACTGAACCCATGGGTTAAGTTTTTTCAAAGAAGATCGGTATTTTAAGATTGTTTCCTCTCAATATGCATAATTAATCTCGTCAACGTTTCCTTTTTTGATTTTCCCACTGTCCGAATTTAAAAGAAAATACTAATAATACTAATAAAACCAATTATAAATACTTTTTCTCTTCTTTATAAGAGGCTCCAATCATTGAAATCATAATCAATATGCTGCAAGCTTACCTGTATTTTTATGTTCAGTATACACATATTCTCAGGTGTTTATCTAATTTCACACCATATCAACTAACCCAAGTGCATCATGAATTAGACTAGACGGTTCAAACCATATAATCAATCTTTGAATTGTATGAGGCTCATAATCTTATTATTAACAAAAGAAAATGAAATCTGATTCCAAGAGAAAACGAAGATGAAATTGTTTTTTATAAACTGAAGCGATCTCCGTTTGTATATAAGTGAGATTTATCCAGCAAGCGTTTTCACATAAAAGCCCACAGCCAAATATATGCATAGAATGTAGATAAGTTGTAATTTCCTCGATAATTCAATTAGATGTAAACTTGGGTAAAATACTGGATGTAAAAATCTGTTAAACGGTGTTTATGTGTTTGTGTTTAGGTAAAATCATTTCGTCAGAAAATCTGTTGTGTTATTTCATATCAATGTTATCTTTTGATAAAAAAAATATTCAGATTGATAAATCAACTAGCTCTACATCTAACACCACCGAATCAAATTTATTTTAAGAATAGAAGGCACCAAGTGACAGCATACCTCTGCCAACGCTATTGTCATGTCAAGTAATTGTGTTTGGGATAATCCATAATTTTAATCATTTCCTGCTCCGGCTATCGACTTGTCTCCCGTAAAAATCAATCGTGTTTTCTTGAGATATCGTGTGGACAGACATGAAATTTCGGCTATGTAATATGGTGTGGATATACCAAGACGCACGGAGCAATTTTGCATTGATCCCCTAAAAGGTTTAATCACTCCTTCTGCAGCTTTTTCGTCATCTTTCTCCAAGATTCCATGGAAATACATAGTGAATTCCTTAAAAAATTGTGCAGCACAGACTAAATCTTATACAGAAACATACAGGAAAAATAGAGAAAAAATTGTATGATATGAGCGTCAATGACAATGTATTCTTTCTTCTACGTAACCCGTTTGAATACTCGGTGCTGAAATATCCGGGTCGATTTCCCCCTTTACTTGTCTCTCCCTAGTTCTTTATTTCTTTCATGTGTTGCATTTAATTGTCAACACTATTTTTTACTATCGCTTTTATACGATATTTCTTTCTCGCATTGTGCGTGTATCATCTTTTCTGATGTAGATCGTTGTTAGAAACTAATGAATTTCTCCGAGGCTTTAATGAGGTACTCTCAGTGACTGGGGTCATAACCATTTTTTTTACTTCATTGTCGCGTCGTGCAAGCGATAGCAATACATGAGAGTAAATCTATATACTTGTATCCAGGAATTTCCAACCTGTCAGTCTTTTTGTTTGTTTGCATGTGGGCAGATTGATACATTGGAAAAGAGCAGGTGCAGAGGCGCTCGTCCACAACAAATTTAATTGGAATCTTTTAAATAATCCTAGATTATCTTGCAATTTAGCCATTCAATTGGTAATTATATATTTAAAACTGGGCACAACCACAAACGGTGTTTAAGAGAACTAAAAGCCAAGAAGTGATACGTGTAAGCGAATCGGAATCGTTTAAATGATAGATCAGGACAGAATAATACATAATTAAATTGAGACAGGCAAATACATAAGTAGTTATACATACTCGTAGCTTGCCTTTATGAATCTTTGAGTATCATTGCTTTACCAATTGTATAATTTTGTGAAGGATGTGAAAAATATTTTCGCCCAAAGAAAGTCTGATTTGTTTTGAAACCCCGTCGATTACGTAAATGAAGCACATTGTTTTGAGGAGACCAAATCATCGTCTCATGCTAAGCGGATGAACATCATTCATCGGGATGTATTCTCGATGAACAGCTTCTCAATCTGATCGTTGGTTGTAAATTTTGTTGTTGACTGGACGTTTATTTCCGGAAGGGAAGTTTACACTCCGTCTGTTACATGGATTGAATTGGCAGATCGATGAAAACAGGAGTATCCGTGTGTACTCATCTATGAATCAGTGATTAGATTTTCAAGATTTATAACCTTCAAATCAGAGTATCCAGCTTTGTGAAAAGTCAATATAATGCAATTCCATTAAAATGTTCTAATGTGTCGATCCGATCCAATGTATCATTTTGATTCAGTGCGATGAGTAATTCCAAATTATCAGTAACTCATCATATTCGTCCTGTTCTCTTGAAGATTTGAAGATATCGGATGGAAATTAATTTGTTATCCACAGTTTTATTTCATTACTATTATTGATAGTTTTTCAGGTGTTAAAGTTTGTGTTATGAATGATGTAATTATTCTTTTGATGAGAATTATTACGCAAATACTGAATGTTTCCATCCCTCTATCTCCTTATCCATTGCTCCTCCTCCAATTTCCTAAGATTGTTTGCTCTTTCTCTTTTATTCGTGTCAAATCTTTCTTTCATATATATATATATATATATGTATATATATATATATATACATATATATGATATCATAAATTGTGTTATATTGTACTCGAACTTTATTTGCAATGATCTCAAGTTATTGCACGCTGAATTTATTATTACATATTAACGGGAGATCATTTCAAATAGGGTTCTAATATAATACAACACAATCTATAACCATCCTGTCGAATCATATTTCCATTTCTTAATAATGATAATTAACAACCCTACCCACACTGTTCTCCCCTTACTCCTAATTACTCTATACTCACCATCTCCCTATTTCGATACCAGCACCTTCGACTACTCATCTACCCAGAACCAAACACCCCTTGATATACATATACACTAATTTCCCCCAACAGCCCCACGTATACAATTTATACCCCCAGCCACATATGATCAATGATACAAACTTATCTTGCTCTATCAATACCTAATTCCCCTTTATGTATATCCGTCATTATGAACTTCACACAGGAACACAGACCCCTAACCGTCGACACCTATGTATGGTCCATTTTTCTTGTCCTACTCGAAGCCATATGACCTTTAAGAACATCTGCAATGACCATCATAGATACAGAACATACATTTCCCAATCATAACAAGGGCCCCTCTAACTTTACCCCACTAACTTGAATAGTACTAGATATAGGCCTAATCCCAAATTACCAAATATCCGGATAGTCTATCATTAAACTATTCCCCAGCTTCCAAATATCCATGGCAACCGATTCTTATGAATGCCTCTCTCGTCTGACCATCACAACTAATAAAATACTAATAACAGCTACTACTTCCTTCAACAGAATATCAAACCAAACCACCACAGATTTCTCCTCAGACATATTACAGTCTTGACTCATCACCCTGACCTCCCGGGAATCTTCATCCTTGATTTCCATTTTTATTTTAAAGACAAAACGTCTGTTGCTAAATTTGTTCTTTTATAGAAACTTTTCAAGCAGTAGAAGTTATACACATGCTATTGAAGATGAGATCCCTCCACGAAACATGTTTATCACACTTATCAATTAATATATGGATTAGATAATTCAAAAATGAAACCTCTATATACTTTTACTCCTGAGTTTGTCTCATTCTGCATAAACACACACGCATGCACACACATATATATATATATATATATATATATATATATATATATATATATATATATATATATATATTGGCTGGAGTACCTAATGTTGCCTGGGGGAAAACTTCAAATGTCAAAATGGAAGAAAGCTAATTATATTTTATATAGATTTCATTAATCAAGTGGTTGCTGCATTCACGCCCCAATCTCCTCAGAAATTAATCAAAATACATCAACACAAGGAGAGAATTATATTCTATAGAATTTTTTTTTTTTTTTTTTTTTTGAATAAAGAATGATTTGTCTTCTTTGGATTCCAAAATCAAAATGATTTCTCTCCAATTAGTTTGAAAATGCCAGACACTGAATTTACTTAACATTACTCTAATCATCATTCTATACCTCCAGCCACTTTAAGAACAACCTAATCACCTTTTTCATAATTATCTTAGATGTGTAGAAACAGACTAAATCTAGATATAATCAAACTAACAACTAAGGTCATATTCAAATGAACCCCATCACTGAGAAACAGATTCTAGTAAGAATAAAATACTCTCAGAGGGGAAACATATCACAAAAAACTGATATCTTAACAACATACAGATAAGAAACATACCTACACTATCTCCCATCAGTTTATAACTAATAACTTTTAGCAATTAACTCGGCTCCTCCATGTAAAAAAAGAAAAACATAGCGAGCAATGAACAACTTCTAAACAAGGGAAAGAAATAAGAAAAAAGAAAAAGAAAAGATATATAAATAGAATAAGAGGAAAGTTTTACACCTAACATAGACAAAAAAACGTCCTAACCGGGGATCTAAAATAAATCGAATCATTTGCCTGAAGAAGCCCAAAACAGGTCAGAAAACATAAACATATTTGTTTAGCGAATCGTCTACTTCACTATGTATGTATATATATATATATATATATATATATATATATATATATATATATATATATATATATATATTCCTGTGGGTGTGAATCTGTGAGTATATGATAGCTTTTTGGAATCATATATCATAGCATTCAATATTTAGTAAAAACTTGAAATGCACTTACGATGATTCAATTTCAAATTTTCAAGCTGACACTTGGTACGACTTTTGAGAGTTTAGCCCAGTTTATCTATTTATCTCGCCCACTCTTGAACTCAATGTCCCCAGCAGCCTTCACTGATATGCGTACTCGTATGGAGCATTGAGGACGTTCATGGGAGATTGTTTTGCTGTGTGCCAATGTAATGTATTTAGTTGTCAGTTGACCACTTTAACATGAGGCTCTACGTATGAACCTGAGGCCAATATACGTCCAACACCTGATAGCCACATCTTTTACATCAGATGGCTTCAATCGATTGTTCTGGCTCAAATTGCGTTAGAGAACCAGAGATACGAAGACAAACCAATTTCCTTTTGTTATGACTTTTGCTGATAACAACGAGATATCGACAGATTTCAATAAAAGTGTTTCCACAATGTTATTAGATATTGCTGCTTGTGTTAGCAGAAGGTCGGTAAAGCTGAGTGAGCTATCAGTTGAGTAGGTTTTATAGATACTCTACCAGTATCACCCATGTAAAATCTGTCAGGATCTTCCACTTTGTTGATTGTGACTTATGTATTACAACACGTATCTGCGTCCAATTGAGGAATAAAATAATAACCCATATATGAATCGTCATCAAAACCGACATTTTTCACTGAGCTGTACTATTACTAGTAATAAGGAACTTGTCTTGTATCACATGATATTTGCTTACTCATATTAGGGATTGACTAAACATCGTTTTTGAGAAAAGAAAATTGAGCATTAGATTATATTCAAACTCCTAAAGATCCTTGTGCAATTGACGATTTATGCTGTCCGTTTTTTATGAAAAAAACAATGTGGCATTCGGTTGCAGTATTTATCAAAATGCATGACAGTATGCCCCACTTGGCAGATAAAAGACGTTTGGAGTAGTGAACTCTTGGTGTTAAATGTCATCTCCGTTGATGTCTCAGGGAGCAAAAAAGAAATTTTTCAAACTTCAGGGAAGATTTGTTGTGTACACCAAAAAGCAATTTTTTTTTTCAGTACTTGTCAACTGAATGCATTTACAATTACTTTAAAGAAGATAATTGAATTTCTTATATAAATACTTGTCGCTGTATTTGTTCGTTTGTCTATTCAGCTCAAAGAGTCATGCTGAAACAAACTGATTTATAAAATCAATGACGAAGATCTGGTGGGATTTGAACCTGCATCATATGGAATGATAGGGGGGTATCATTGTTCCACTTGGTGAACCACGATGCAAAATGTCATCCTAATTGCTAGGATGATGAGACCAAATTGAAACTTTGGAAAAAAAATTTTTTTCGTTCTTTTTCTCAAACTTGAAAAAAGAAATTGAGAATGAAGATTTTCTTGATTGAAAGTGCCTCAACTTACGCAGAAAAATTACATTTCCAGAAATGATAAGCCGTCTGTTACTTACCTAAAACGAAAAAAACTCAAAACCGGGCACCCAAGAGTTAATTGCATCCCATGAATAAACCAATGAATGAATAAATACACTTATTCTAAAATATATATCTGTATCCATACATAATGATCCTGTCATTTGGGGGGCCAATATTATGCTAGTATACAAATGAAGAGCGAAACAGGAGACCAAATTATAGATTGAAAACAGGCGGGTGGAAAGAAAGAAACAAATAAATGTGTGAGCAAGAAGCAAAATACTAAAGAGAGAAAAATGAAAATTCCTGGAAAGAAATTGAATTGCATTACTGGAGATGTGAATGAAATGTGTCAGGAATATCTAATCTTTGGGAGTTTTATCAAGAGAGCGAGAAATTTATGTTTCTCTCTCAAAAACTGATTCAAGAAATTTGTTGTTGAAGATTTGGAGTCTTGTTTGTTTATCTGACTTTTCTTTTCTTTTCTTTTCTTCATATGGATGTTTTCATCAAGTTTAAATTTCCTTCTAAATCAAACAGAAGTGAATTTCGTTGCTTGTTCACAGATTTCCAAATTAGTTTGTCGTGTCTTCTTACCAGCAGCTCAGAGGTGATCTCATTGACGGGTGTTGGGAAGAAACACTAACATATTTAAAAATGTCCTCCTTGTGCCTTACTGATTCATATCCTGAGGCCTATTCGAATAATCAAAATTGGAAAACATTCTGTAATGTTTTAATAATAAATCTCACACTTAGTTTCCCAATGGAAATGAAAGGTTGTAAAAATACTCTGAACACTTTCAGAAAGAAAACTTGAAATGAACAGAACCATTCCTTGCTCACTACAACCGGACAACCATTTTTAGAACATTTCATTCCGTTGTATGGTTGATTTGGTAGCCATGCCGTGCGAGTTTGACCATGTCATACGATATTTCATTCCATTTTCAATTAGATTAACCAAGTATAGTTAATATGATTATATCCCAAATTTAATAAATTCATTTGAAAATAATGCAGAAGCAAATTAATTCAGCTAACCATCGTTTTGTCACTGCACCCAATCCTTTTTGACAAATGAAGCAATATAGGGGATTGATGTTATCATATATGGCACTTTTACGGCAGGTTATTGTAATTCTTCGTATCTTCAGGTACGAAATTAACTATACATCAAATACAAATTATTTGAAACACTGAATGTAGATTGACAATATATGGCTGGAGTTGACGTTGTTCTTTTTTGCTGTTGTCGTTGTTTTGTTTTTATTGATAACGAAAGCAAAAATAATTCCCGTCTAATTCATGGAAGTAAAGTATCTTGTGCCTGTCTTGTTATATTAAATCAAACCAATATATGAAATCAAAATCCCCTTGTATTAACATGAAATAATGACCAAGTGATCGATCAGTGGCTTTTTCACCGACGGGATAAGACTGACAAATCTTATACCTACGAAATATATAATTTTTTCTTAATTTATTATAAATACAATAAAAGAAAATTGCTGTAGTCATCATCTGAGTAGATCTTGCTGGTGCCTTGGTCTTTATTTTTTGTTATTCTTCAGAAAGTTATGATAAGTATGTTAGATAATAATTTTAATTTCAAGTGTTAATTTTTCAATTGATAAAAGATTTTGATATTACTTATATTCGAAAAAATCCTTTCCTGTGTCTTAGATTTTGCCATTTAGTTCCATAAACATGATTACTATTATACTAGTATTTCGAACAACTGAGATATACCTCCTTTAAGCATCAAACATTACTGCTCCTTTATATAATCCTAAAAATAATTAAAGAAAAAAGTTAAGCACGACACCTATTGGTTATTGCCAACCAAGAGTATGTACACATTATCGGGTAATGGTCCATATGTACTAACATACAAGTCTCCCAATATACAAAATACAAGGAGCACCTTCTTGATTTTTCGTAACTTTTTCTTGTTTTTGTACAAGCATACAGGTCTTTGGTTTGAATTAATTGTTGTGCATGAGAGTGGGTGTGGTTGTGTTTTCCTGAGAATATATTCACACTTTGCTTGTCAAAAACATTTGATGTTACCTTCCACATTCCCAATGACACTTCATTATCGATTTCCATCGTTTACAAGTAAGACTTTTATCTATTTCTTGAGAAAATTCCCGCCTGAGAAAAACAAACGTATAGGCTTATAACATATGTGTACATTTGGATAAACCCTGTACTTTTCTGAATTTATAACATTCTGATACTTTCACGACAGTAAAAAAAAATCAATTTATTCTGACGTATTGGATTCTCTTTGCTTCTTCTGGTTCCTGTTCCAATTGATTTGTTTCCACATCTATATCATTTCAGTTAAAAACTCTCCATAAAACCGCCAGCATAGTTTCTTTTTCATTTTTAAGCTGGTTTTGCAGATGGCTGGCTGGCTTGCTATGTATGTATGTATGTATGTATGTATGTATGTATGTATCACCTGTAGAAGATGCACGAGTGAAGGTAATGGATTGAAAAACAAAAACATTTACTCCTTATTATGTCTACAAAAACAGTTCGTTTGATTATTAGAAAATCACCCCATGATAGGTTTTTAATTGGGGATCCAATTTGAAATATAAGTATATGCTTAATAGATACCTTAATTTACGTACGGGAGCTTTCATGCTAGTTTTCGCTTTATTCTTTTATTAAAGATTCACACTTATTTTATTGATCACCCCCAAAAAGAGCTGATGAAGTAACACATTCATTCATCCTAATTTCTTTTCAAATTTTCAATTGATCAATCCAACCCAGCATGCTGCCAAAAGTGACCGTTTCCATTGAGGGACTAACCAAGCCTATGTTCTTTATATTCATTCAATCTTTTTTATTTGTTTTCATATGTATTTTTCCCAGTCTTTCTTATTCTTTTCTGATTCGTTTCTGTTTCATTTTACACAGTTCCGCTTTTTTGTCCCTCCCGAATCTGTTTATTCCCTATTCTATTCTATTCAGTCCCACGCTTTTTCATATGCAAAAGATCGACTACGGAAAAGTACTTTGAAGGTATTTTTATTTGAATTTATTTACCGAGAGTCTTTTCTCCATTTGTAGAAGCATTTTTGCTCAGGTTGGTATATAATAGATTTGGAAGCGAGTCACCAATTTTTGTGATACTCTATCAGGATATCGGTAAGACATGAATTCGAAGAATATTAACAATGTGACGATTTTAAATATTTTTTTTTTACATTAATAACATGTTGCTATCTTTTTTACTCACATGCATACACAAGACACACATGCATACACAAGACACACACACATACACAACACACACACATACACACATGTACAAACATACACGAAGAATACATCCTACGAATAGTCATCAGTGGAGCTGAAACATAGAACATAAACAAGAGACTGACATGCAAACTGAAAACAATTCAACGTGACCATGAGAGAAATCATGCTCAACATCAGATGCAGGGACCATAAAAGTGTGCAGTACATTAGGGGAAAACAGGAGTCAGAGACACCATAAAAACAATTAGAAAACTCAAATGGCAATGGGCTGGCCATGTTGCAAGAATGGCAGACAACGCATGGACATCATGACTCACAATAGGCATCCTTAAATACCAAAGCCGGCAAAAAACAAGATGGTGAGAGGAACTGGAAAGGTTCAGAAATATGGCTCCACGACACCTACGATAGAGAAGCGTAGCGAATCGTGGGAGAAGTCTATGTCCAACGACTGACGAAAAAAAACTGATGATGATGATGATGATGATGATTTCGGATGCTGACCTCCTGGAGCTGATTTTCCCCATCCAGGCAACGTAGCTTCACTGTTTTCTAAATATGACAACTAGTATAATGAGATATTGTGAGAACAGCATGATTGAGCTTGTGAAAAAGTACAACTATCGGAGTTTCTTTTCAACATCAAATATTGAAAAATCGTATTCTTAGAAAAATGTGCAAAGGAGACTGGATACCAATTTTCAACGCTGTAAACAAAACGGTTAAGCTAGAAGCGTTGGAACATACAAACACATGATTGTATACACATATAAAAAAAGGGATAGAACACTTTGGCACCTCAGTTGGCTACGATTGATCAATAGATTGATTGGTTGATAGGTATGTGAACAGAAATCTTCAAAGATGATTTCAGGAAGACTTGTTTCAATTTTAGTAATGAAGTTCTGCAAGTGGAACAAGACCAAGCTTTTACATTTCATGAGTTGCACACACTGGAATCTATGAACTAAACCCTTTTATAGTACAAATCCTCATGCCCTCAAGCCAGCATATCATAGAGAAGGGAAATTATGAAATCTGGTAATGAACGCTTTTTCCCACGAAGTAACTTCAGCTTACCAAAACTTGTTAGTAAAGCTATGAGTTATACTATGAAATTATAATTTATGCTCCATTTTTCCTCAAGATTAAAGGATGTTTTTACATAAATTGCTGTTGTATAACATATCTCAGGGAACAAAAAACTCTCAATATGATGAAATAAATAGATAATTTAACAGATAAAGGCTCCTGGTTCTCATTTCCAAGCAAAGTCACTTTCTCAGTCGGATATGAAGAAATAATTTTGTCACAATTTCTCGAACGATTCATGGCGGTTCAATTATTGTTCGTAGTAATGGCATCTTTTCAATGGTATGGAGCGATAGGCTGATGCCCAAAAGAGGGCCAGAAGTCTCTGACTGCTTTGCTATTTACCCTTACCATGGTGCTAAGTAATATATCTACATGTCTATACTTTTCCTAAAGGCTTTACTGCAAAGGGAACAAACTGTCCTATTAATTGTCTGACTAGCCGAACACAGTTATCAATTTTTACAAAAACTTGCACGTCACTATTTCCCCAATATATGTATTATATCTTGTCAATTCTTCAACTATATCATGAATTATAGTAATGTGTGGTTTTAAAAAAAAATTCAATCCCTTCATCGAATTCAGTATGTGTGAATGCATACGTAAATGAATACCTACATGCATTGTAACGACTATTCCATGAATGTACGCATAAATGCCGTCGTATATGCTTATATACATGAAGAATAAAAGTTTGAGAATGTATCATATTGAAATAATCTTTATTGCTGAAATGTTTTTACATTTATGACTGAAAATATCTCTCCATCTACAGCATGAGTTCAAATCGTGGTCTCTTATTTTCCATGATGAGAGTGGATTTTTCTCAGTAGCAAAATCAACTAAAGTGTATAGAAAAAGCAATCTTTCATCTTCTCCTTTCAAAGTAATTGGTGACAAGCAAAATAAGGTAGAGTTTTAAAGAACAGAAAATCCGAAATTCACAGGATTGCAGGTTGGAATTCGTTCCTGTAATGGAGGAGAAAATAAAACAAAATTGGGTTCTTTCCAAATATACTGTTCTGAATTATGAAAAGAAAACTTTTATGCTGACAATATTTGAATATTTTAGATCGATTTTGTGGTGCTGCTTGATCTTGAAAGTAAATGGAATTGTCTCTATATCTCTGGGCAATATCAGATCATTTTAAAATTACGATTATTATTTTTCTTCCGTGGGACTCTGGTCTACGGTGGTTTCCTATCTAGAAGATTTAAAAAGGACAAAAATCCCGAAGATTCGATACACGAAAAAAAACAGTTGCAAATTATGAAACCAAGCCGTCTCCCCAGATGTATTGTTAGGGAAACATCATTGCAAATGAAAGAAGTAATTAGATTTAATATTATGTTTTTATGTGACTAATTGAACAAGTATTTATCTATCTATCCATCTATCTATACCTATCTATCTATCTATCTATCTATCTCTCTCTCTCCCTCTCTCTTTATACACATATATATATATATATATATATATAGATAGATAGATAGATAGATAGATAGATAGATAGATAGATTACATTCTCCAGATATATTAGATATATTAGTTAAAATCCAAGGTAGTGCAGATGTGCAAGTCTTGTGTATTTAAAAAAAAGTACTTGGTGAATTACGTAGATTTAGATATAAGTAATATAAACTGATATTACTGAGGGGCAGTGACTGAAATAGAATTAATTTTGAATGTGTACTTCCGAACGACAAAGGAAAGAATATCTAACATGACATTTATGGCAGCCCGCTTCACAGACCATAGGGACCATCCTTGTCAGAAGTTGAACCTTTTGAACGGGCACTATTCAAAAAATCTAGAGAAAGCTGTTTCTTTTGGAACCTCCACTGCAAACTCTGATTATGTGTATTTAATGTCATATCGAATATATGTCCCCTAAATATTCTGACAGCATCGAGGAAATGGGGCTCTTGAAGGAATGCCTCGCTGCAATTTCCTGTGATGTCTTTTCTCACTTGCATATAAATATTTAGTAGTCTATTTTTCGATTTCTATTTTCAGCATACGCAAAAGCATAATTCCACCGTGAGGATTAAAGTCACCTCTGAACATGTTTTGCTACTTGTCCTGAGCTTTTATTTACATATTTTTTAGCCTCTTTCATATGAAAATCTGCAAGCTTGTTTACACACTCTCACGTTTTTTGTTCTTCAATCTATGTTTTTTATAGACATCTGTGGTTATTAAATGCTTATATCTACAGTCACTTTAAAAGCTATTTCACAACCTGGGCACAAAGAAAATCAAAGTGCACAAAAGAATCAAAATCCCGTACATTTTTGTTTGTTATTTGTTTGTTTGTTTTTTCAAATATTGATTCGAATGTACGCTCATACTTTTGTCACAAGTAAATGCACAACATAAGACCTTTGAGCACACTGACCACTAAAAGCTATACAGAATTCCTTATATCCAAGAGTATTTTCAGAAAAAATATATAAGCCAGTGTACTGGCATATCGATATGTATTCATACAAACACATGGTTGTATGAACGTATTTTTAATGGCTCGTACCGAGAACATATGCATTTGTATACATATTTCTGCACGGATATGTTATATGTGAATATATCAGAGATTCTAAAACGATGCAGGGCTGTGCATACATGCTTTACATTTAGCATAAATGCAGATGTGTATGCATAGCGACATGTGTGCTTCAAAGGGTACAAATGTATATGTGATCTTTTTGCGCTTAGAAATATGTGACTGTATGTTTTTGCGTGCATTCCTCATTTAGATTTCCAAGTCACATTAGCTTTTGTGTTTGCCGGGCATTTTCTATTGAATGTGAACTGCTTCTTTGAATGAGCGCTTATCGATCGCATGAAGGTCCCGAAAATAGAAAGCCAACTCAGGCCCATGTCTGGCGTCCTTAGAATAAGATGTGCCCCTAGAGAAATGCCAGAAAAGCTACCAGGGAATGGGATAAGAGATGGTGGTTGTAAGAGAGGCGATGGGGAGGTTAGAGCAGGGGTAGAGTGAATAAAGACCACGGATGGGGCACTCTCTTCTGCAATATGGCAATTACATAGAACTGCTATTCAAGGAATTGAATAGGCTGCATTTTGGTTATTGTTTGTGTGTTTGTATTCAAGTAATCTTTTTTTGTTGCTATTATTATTAATGCCGTTCGCTTCTCTCTTGCTATTGATATTTTTATATCTGTTGCTTCGGCTTTGTAGTGAGATTTTTTTTAGACACATCTCTTTGTAAGAATGTGTTCTCGTGCGTGTAATCATTTCTTAAAAGATCTTTTTTATTTGTTATTACTTTGGTCGCTAATTTATGCACACACGCGTGAAGTTCTGTGTGTAAGTCTACAAACAAGAAGGGTGCCAATAAATTTTAACATCTCCTCCGGTGTTTTCCTCAATGCAAATAGTCAGTGATCAGATCAAGAGGAAAAGAAATTCTGATGGTAACTATTTCGTCAAAGATGCAACTAATCTAATCCAAATGATTAGTCATACACATCATTTTTTTAATTACTGCTCGTGCAAGAAGAATTTGAATCAAACGAGGTATCATAGAATTCAGATGGTGTTTATTCGTGGCGACAGTGTTTGGTGCAGGTAAAATAAGCATTAATATGTGTGAAGCTTACCAATTTGTTTTAAGCATTGGCTTTGCCAATCTGCCTGCACATGTGTGTGCTAGTAGGTGTATTTTCGATTCAGGATAATCACGATAACTGTAAAAATTGTTCAGTTGGTTATAAAAGCACGAAATTTGGCACATATATTTCTATTGATAGGTACTAATCATTTTCAGATATGAAGGCATTCTCAAACTGTCCGTCCATAGCAATGGTAGCTCAAGAATTCATTTCCTATTTCAATCACTTAACAGTCAGTTCATTTCAATTTTTACACCAAAAGGTTTCTCAGCTGCGTTTGCAATATCAGATTTTCTCAGTTATATATAAAAAGGCTATAGCAGTCCGACCACTGGAAAATTAGGATTTTCAAATTGGTGTACAAAGGCCTTATTACTGACCCTCTACATTTGTTGAGGATGTTTCTAAAACAGACATGAACACAATATTGACAAAGTTCTGGATCAATCCCAAGATTAAATCACTTCTCCCTTACCAGTTCATCTTTCCACGAAATTTAATTGTACTTCATTGAGAACTTTTGGGGGCGTTGTGGAGACATTCATGAGTGAATACAGAAATAAAAGAAGTGAGAAGATTAGAAACTATACTTCAATCTGAATCAAACCTCTTGATCGACTCCAATATCATTACGTCTTCCTTGATAATTGCCTCAACCTTCAATGAAATATCGTTGGAATTTATTGAGAACTTTTGGTAGTATTGTATGGATAAACAAGAGCAGATACTGGAACGTATGAAAAATAACGAACAAATATCTCTATATCAAAAACAGATTCTTGGATCCACCCCAAATTTAGCAACTCCTCCGTTACCCAGTGGCCAATGTTTTTTTATCAAATTTTGATTGGCATGTATTGGGAACATTTGGATATACTGAATGGAAAGAAAGATGTGAATCCAGAAATGTTGGAAGAAAAAAGTGGAAAAATATCTCTTAGTCAATAGCAAATTTTTAGATTCACACCAGAATTTAATCAAATCTTTCACAATACGTCCCCTGCGCTTCTACTAGATTATATTACGATTAATTGAGATCCTCTGGGATACCATGTTGACAGACAAGAGCAAATACAGAATTGTATGAAAATCATGGAAAAAACTCAAAATCATGGAAAATATATAAAATTTTACAACGGATGAATATCTTTCAATCAGACACAATGTCCTGGACCCGTCCCAAAATTTAGTTACTTCTCCCTTTCTATGTGTCTGATCTTTCCAAAAAAAATCATTAAAACAAATTGAGAATGTTTTAGGTTGTTGTGTTGAGATAAAGACTGAAAAAAGAAACAATTGGAGAAAAAAGTTGTTTTTTTTTCTGGGCTGGGGTAAACATTTTTGTATTTTCACATGTCTTTTCAAGCTATATCTTCAGGGGGTTCTTCATAAATTGCAATGACTCTTTGTGAGAATGCAGGCAAAAAAAAATTTTTAAGTGATCAAATTATTGGGTAGATACAGTTGTTTGTTTCATTGTGAGATATTTATAGGTTTGCTTGGTTTGGAATATTGCTTGGCAACCGTTGCTGAGAAAAGTCTCCATATCTGAAATTGTTAAGTACACCCTAAGGTATCACTCTACCAAGTTCCATGCTTTTATCACAAAGTTGGCTATTTTAATCAAATTTTGCACCGATCGCCTGGTGAGCTTGCCTTTCTGTACCAACGTCACGAGCGTTCTCTTGGATTCTGAGAATTGTTTACCGCCACGCATGTAACTGAAAAAAGAATATTCCTCTTTGCATCACAGAACGTTGAGAGGGTGCGATATTCACTGTATAATGTTTGATCTATGTGATTATTATCCATCACTCAATTAAGTGCATTGACAAGGGAAGGGGATTATGCTGAGGAATTAGATATTTAGAGTATTCATCATGATCAATTTGCCGTTGTATCTCTATACCCGTACGAGGATACCTGACTGCACACGTACCCATATTTGAATTTGCTGTCACGTGTCCACAATGACAAGTGAATAGTCACGGCAACATCAGCAATAGATATTGCGTAAATATGTGAAACTTGATAACAGTGTTCCGTCGGTTGCCATCTGGGAATTGACTCCAATTGATTATATTTTGATGGTAATTTTCTAATATTGGGTTCCGAGTTTGGCATCTTTTTTTTTATACATATATACATCCAAACAAATATGGATCCTCTGCCATTCTTCCCCCGTTCTGTTTCTCTCTGTTTTCTCGTCCAATCTCCTGAACACGTTCACTTGGCATCGCAGAAGTATTGGTGCAACAATCCAATGAGCGTAGTGCTGTTCATAAGTATTTAAAGAAACGGAAATTTTGCACGTATGGCTTGGCTGAAAAAAAACAAACCTCTGCAAGAAGAACCAGATGTTATTTCAATTACCTGGGCAACGTGAAAATATCTTCACAGTAGGGAAAGGCACAGAAAGAAATGAATATATAACAAATCGTTTAATATGTTGTATGGCTACCCTTCACTCTCTGAGTCCTCCAGTCGTAGTTTGACTATATTTTAGCAACCTTCATCATTATTTTCTGTTACTTTTCACCTCTATCTGGCTTGTTGCCTTCTACCTTAACTAAACCAAGGCTGCATACTCTCCAGCATCTGATGGATAGATCAGAAGATCAGATAAAAATAAAAATGTACCAGGTGTGAATAGACGTGAAGGATAACTCAATTATGGTGCCACCGTTTTGAACAATAAACTATAGGACCGTTGTCAATCGTTAATTCCAAACAAAACCCTAAACTCACTCCTTATCCACGATCTCTTCTGCTTTGTTTCGATTCGCATTTCCTAATTTATTTACTCACAGTCGAAGAGTATCCATCCTGTATTTGGTTGCAATAAAAAACAATAGCAATTCAAATGAAGGTAAATAGTAGCAAAAATTAATAATAATGATCGTTGATATTTTCTCGATATAGGATGACCACTCTGAGGTATGTAACACTAGCCTTTTTTGTCTCACAGCCAATGAATCGGCAAATAAGTCAAAAACCACTTGGTACCTAATTAATCTGAATCTGACGTTCCTTGTTCCAGTCTGTTAAAAGCTTTAAACACATTTTTTCCAATACCTTTATTATCACAATTATGATTCAACAACAGGATGACGTGAATAATACCATCCACCTTTTAATATTCTCTCACATTCCCTTCGATAACTACCAAACATTTTGGGCCCATTTGTCCAGAGAACATTTTCCACTGATCAATAGTCAACCCTCAAATCGTCAACCAAACTGAAACTTTTGGGGTTTTTTTTGTTTTTTGTTTACTGTTTTGTTTCCTTAGAAAAAGTATCTTGGTTGCTACTCCTCCAAATGATTCATATCTCATGGATATCTTGGAAGTTATCCGTAGGGAATTTTTCAGCGGTCTTAGAATTTCGCGTTTCTCTTCTTGAATGAAATAACGAGGAGATTTTCTCCTATTTTCACCTGATTATGTATATAGGCTGAGCGGGGTCATCCTGCTCAGACTATATTTTGAAATATACTGGAGGATTGTACTCGATATAAAGTATATTTTGTTGCACTTAGGGAATAGTTAGCATCTTACGTAATCTCTCTATAGGTCTAAGCACCTCACCATTTTCCTTACTATATAGACCATGTTTTTTCGTGGTTCTGTATATCAACTTTCAGGAAAATGTATGATTAAGTGAATTAAATTGAATTGAATTATTGTTTCCTCATCCTGCTAAAGTTTTGGGAAGCATCAACCAGCTATGGGTAGTGGAGAGCCTAATTAACTTGGTTATTTGGTAGAGTTGTCAAACTATTAGTCAAAGAGTCTCAAATTAGTGCTTTCGGAAGAATGTAACGTTGCTGAAATTTGGAGTCAGCCATTTGGAATGAGGATTTGACCAAGTTCAGCTAAAACATATGATGACAGTGTATTCAGACATACCAACAAAGGCCAAAGAAATGCCTGAAAGATTTGCAGACTGATACATGTGGAGAGAAAACACAAAAGTAAAGGTAGAAACTGAAGAGTTTATGTTAGTCCAAATACTTATGAGCAATGCACCAATACGTTGGTGAAATACTCAAGAAGCACTAATAAATCCATGGTTTACATACATTGAAAGAACGGTATTAGATAGATATTTCTATTTTGCGTAATGTATTCCACTGAATATCGAATTCCTCAGATACTAGTTTAAGACTTATCACTCTGCGCTGCTGAAAGCTTTCAATCTTGTCCAAAAAGTAATACATTTGAATAAGAACTTCCGAATTCTCATTTTTATATAGGGATGGAATCTACAAGTTCCACACCAAAACTCTACGTCATATTCTTCTTTGATTTTTTTTAATTAGCTCAGTGCCCCAGAAAGAAATTCTCTGCAATAATGCTTATTGAAATAATGGTGTATTTGTGATAAAATAATATCGTTATATATAGATATAAGCATTGTTATATGATAGTCGACATGTTTGTAACATCTGTAATCTTTTAAATAGAAATGATTGATAGAATAAAGGAGTTGTACCACGACTTTTCAGAGACAAATCTTTTGAACCTCAGCTGAAAAATAATTGGGTTGGACATTTAGTACAAACATTCTGATCTACCAGACAAGACGATAGCAATTTTATGCTTGCCTGGCAACCCTGAGCCTGCTTAGGTCATCCAGAGACGCACAAACTACTCAAAAACGATCACAACATACTCAGGAATGTGTTCAGCGAATCGGATAACGCACCATGAAAACAGTGATAGCTTGACCATGGTTTGGATGACACAACCACCTTGCATCAACGCGCAGACTTACTAACCCCAGGGTCAGTCGTTTGTCACTGCCTGATGACCTATTCGACAATCAGTACAGCCGGAAATTATCGCCGGGTGTGATGTAAGCCAGTATGACGTGATCAAAGCTATGATTCATCAGCATCTGTGCTTGACAAACACGAAAATGACCCTTGTATATATATACATATATCATTCTCCTGCGGAAAAAAGGGTTCATGGCCAATGCATTCTCTGAACAGAAATCATGCTCAACTTGACATTGAGAGATCACAAGGCAGCAGAGTATATTTGAAGAAGAACGGGAATCCAAGAAAAATCCATGAAAAAACTTGAATGGCAATGAACTGGTAATGTTGTGAGAATGACAGACGTCCGCTGAACATCAAGACTTACAGCGTTGAGACACAGATATCAAATGTGAAACTGGTACCAACAGAGCTGCTGCTGCTGCTGCTGCTGCTGATGATGATGATGATGATGATGATTGTTAGATTATATTTACGTATCAAAACTGGATATGTGTCACATAGTTGAGTCTTAGAATGAAAATTCAAGATATGGGACTGTATTTCGTGAAGATTAGGTATGGGAGATGATTTCTTTTTTTTTTTTTTGCTGTCCTGCTTGAACAAGTAACCTACCTAACCCTCTTTCATCAATTATATCTATGACTATACACTTTGTGAAAATATCTTGTGAAGTGACCAAACTCAAAGAGAAGCGGATTTATGCCTTCCTAGCGGACATTACACCGAAGTGAACATAAACATCATGAATCTGAATTCGAACACAGTTCTCCGATTCTGTTTTGCCTCCTTTTAAAATCATATAATTCTATTTGAAGAAATTTCGAGTCCATTAAAACAATGAAATCTTGTCTTAAATGTTCAACAAAATATTGAGTATCCTTTTGTATGCCAAACATATTTGAATATATGTACACTTTATTACCTGGATGGGAATTCCAGTTTTAATCATGGTCTTCCGATTGGAGTGGGATTTCGCAGCCAATACAAATTACGTCTGACCCAAAGGACAGAGAAAAATCCCAGAAGAGAGAAACAAAGGTGCGTCAAACAAAGAAAGCGAGTAAAAAAAGAATCAGCTGAAGATTAATTCGGAAGGTGGAAGAGCAACATAAGAAATCAAAATACATGAATGAAAGAAAATATCAGTTAGAAACGAAAAGTGAAACCGTGTAAACAATAAACATCTGTAATAATGACAAAAGAGCAAACAGGAAAGAAGAAAAGTAAGATTTGAAGAGAAAACAACAGCTGCACTGATATTTATCAAACGAATACAAAAATTGTTCCGAATGAAACGAGTTTTCAAAAATGTCCATCTTGAGAGTTCAACATCATGAAGAAGTAAACTGATGGGTTGACACCCGAAGGTGCAATCTGAACAATTGACCGTAATCATCTGCATCGACCGAACTGTTATAGACGAAGGAAAAGAAATAAAACAAAATAGCCGAAGACATTGGAAAGAAAAAGAAAAATATAAGCCTATGAATGCCGCAAGTTTTGTAAATGCTCCCGGGAAGCAAGAGTGAGGAGCGGGAGGAATGGCGTGAAATACTTAATGCATTCATTGTAGCCAAACCAACTGGCCTAGAGAAATATCAACGGACTTGCGTTTGGCTGCAAATTTCAATGGAAACTTTATATATTGACCAACAAGTGTTTCTGTCTTTTTGAAAGCTGTAACTTCGTTTTCTTTGCTCGCTCATAGAATTCAGTTGGTACAAGTCGAAGAAACAACTGAAATGAAAACTGAATACAAAAGCAAAGGCTTGGAGGAAGCTGAAAACCTGGGCACAATTTTGTCCAGGAAATCTTTGTCTACTTACGTCCCCCCCTCTCTCTCTCTCTCTCTCTCTCTCTCTATCAATCTATCAATTACTCACTCACACACATACTCACACTTTATATATATATATATATATATATATATATATATATATATATATATACTAGCAGAAATACCCAGCATTTCATAGTTTTTCTCAAAAAATGCACTTGTATGAGTAAGCTATAATATTGCTACAATCAATTTGCTTATGGAATATTAAACGAAATACATTCCATGAAAGATCTTGCATGACTTTCAATATGGCGTTAATTTAGTATCATGATAAGTTTGTTGAAAAAGCTTCACAGAAAATTTTTGCAACTACCAACGCTCACGTTTCTGAGGAGAAATGTATCTTTTCTTTAAAAGAAATAAAAGTATAAAAATATTGGAATGAGCTTTTTGGTCAGTATTCTTTTTTGGCATCTGAATTATTTAAGTACATTTTCCTTCCTGAATCATGTGACATGATGATAGACGTGCATCTAATGAAATATTACATGCAAGGACAGCTATGACGATGATGAATAGAAATCACAGAAAACAATGGGAAAAACCAAGTCCTGTGGGGAAGGGAACTTATATAGAAGGGTCTCCCTTTGTAGATGAAATGACAAGTGGACTACACCGATTTGATAGAAACTGGCACTTTTTACTTTATATAAATTTTTTTCAACAGTTTGAATGAATAAATCATAAAGTAAACCACATTTATGCGTAATATAGGAAAGAAAAATGTACTTGAATAAATTTCATGCCAAAAAAATGCAGACAAAACAAAGGAGAAAGTTGAGCTTATGAACAAAAAATATTACTCTCTATTTGTATGATGAAAAGATACATTTAAAAGTTATGACTTTGTTAAAGATAGCTTGATGGAAAATATCATTCACTCATGCATTTTGTTGTTCTGTCACAGACTGCCAGTCTTATGTGGGGTTCGCTCACGTCTGGACTGGAGGTGATTCAGCTGGAGCGAGTGTGGCTTACAAGCAAACAAGTGAAACAAGCAGACAAACGGATTTTGATTCACGCCAAAAATCACGCTGGTTTGAGATTATTTCCTATTTGAATACTTTGATGTATTGTAAAGAGCGTTTCTGTTAATAGTTCTATTCCTAAGTTCAATGAAAAAATATCTCTGGTTGGTTTAAATTAAATTATTAAGAGAACAATAACTTATAATTTGAAACTATTAAAATCACCTCCCACGCGGAAGATGAATAACTTGGACTAGACAGCTTGAATAAATATAAACAATGAAAGAAAAATTGGGCTGCTGCAGGAATCACACGTGCAGCCGATTAGGTAACCGCCTTAACGTAGCATTGCCCTTGACCATTGAGCTAAACAGCCTTACCAAAGGGTAATATCATCGCTTCCCACCAACTCCTCGCATTCTGTTTATTCTTACTATCCATATCTGCACTGTTTATTTCCAACACTGACAATTGTATTGTTAGATTACTTGGAACTCTATCCGAAATGAATTCCAGTTTTCACTTAGCCTAGACAGCATGAATAGAAAATAAACAATTAGATTAAATTAAATTAAATTAGAGAAAGGTGCTATTCACGCCGCCTATGCCAGGTGATTCGTTGACCGAGTGACAACGTGATGTCATTTCAAATAGAGTTTCCAGTAATGTGACCCATCTACTTAGAAATAAACAATTTTAAAAAATGGGGCTTCTGCAGAAATCGAAGGTGCGACCGATCACGTCATCGTGTTAACGTATATCCATTTTTTAATAAGGAACATATTTGTTGCTTTGCGTTCGATTCCCAATTACTGTATAGTTTTGAATATAAGTCGATCAACAGTACAAGATGAGGTCAAATTATATTGGGAAAGCGAATTAAAACTGATTACTCAAATATGAGTCGCACTGAAACTATAATCAAAGTATCTCATCAACAAGAAAAAAAAACTCAGAATACGGCTCGATAAGTTTCATTAAATGCTGATTAAATATGAATATATTGCAAAAAGGTTCAATTGATACTTTATAAAATACTTCAAAACTTCATTCTATTGTCGCACAACCGCGGAAATGATAATACAGTCTGGTTTCCATTAAATGGCAATAACACAAAAATCAAGTCAGAGTAGAATTATAGATGCATCGGTCGAAATTGGCGGTTGCGAATCAACCAACAATTACTGATATCACACCTCACACGGATATTTGTTTATTACAGAGTATTTGCTTATTTTAGGAGCAACTTGATTATAAGCAGAGGAGTTAATTTTAGGTTACTTTTAAGTGAAAAAAAAAAACAACTCGTATTTGTGAAATATACGGTAAATAGCAAAAAGATTGTCTGATGACTTTTTATCGAAATTTTGTTTACATTTGGCTTTCATCTCATTTCTATTCATTGTATTTCAGCAACATAGAATAGAACCCTATCATTTTATTTATTTTTTGCATTAAGCAAATATCTTATCTCATTAGAAAAATGGTGAAATTTTCATTTAAACGTTCAAAAGTGATAATATTCACAAATGTGTCAAGTGGCCATTGGTTCCGCTAGTTTTTGGGGTTTTTTTATGATTCCTGAATGGAATCCCAATCTTTTCGCTCATTTTATCAAAAACCCCATGAAGAAATATAAAAGAATTTGAATTTTGATCTGTATCTAGCTTGCAAACAATGAAAGAATAGTGGAGTATGCCCTTTAAAAACTTATACCGTCTGTTGAGAGATGCAGATATTAGAAAATAATAGTATCCAGCATCAAAGCTCATTTTGTTTATATAATAACTATATAATAGGAAACCAATTGAAACTACAAAAGAAAAAGAGTCAAAAATGGAATAAAATTGACGTAATGAATGAAGTTCCGAGAAAATAGAGCAACGAAATAAAACTGGATAAAAATGATACTATGTTGGCTCGTGGAGAAATGAAATGAAAAATACCAACTTGAGGATTATGAAAACTTGCAATAACCGAACTAGAAAAGGTATCAATAATGATTGTCAGAAAAAGAGAAATTGGAATAGGATGGAAAAAATGGGTGTGTAAAAACTGAAGGAAATTATCGAGGCTGGAATATTGGAAGATATCTACACAATCTAAATAGTTTGAACCCGGAGTGCTGAAGGCATATAAAGAGGACTGTATCAAATATATCAACATCACAAGATCTTCTTTTCACCTTTACATCATATAAAAAAAGTGTTACCGAGTGAACAAAAAAGACTGATTTTAGGCTAAAAACCCTTTCTTATTATTGCTGCATTTTAAGTGTATTTTGATTTTCCATCTTCAAACCTATAATCATTTGCAAGTGTCTTCAAAATATTTGTTTGCCATTTCAAACGACTTTTTCTGGAATTTGTTTAAGTTATTTTCAGGCAATGTTTCTCTGATTTTTTGAGATGAAGTATCATTATTATCTCTATTATTGTTCAGACTATCCTCACCTTAGCTGTTTTCCATACAAAGTTCCGGCCGTTGTACTCAACGGCCTTCATCAGGCATCATCTGGTAGGTGTGGGGGAAGTAACAAACAGAACCTTTTATTTAACCGATGGGGGTATATAGACTGCATTCCCGTCTTAGCAGTAGTAGTCGTGTTTTTCGAATTATTATTATCCAACGATTGAACCTAGAACCATTAGTAACCATGCAGTAATTCTGTCTGATTCTCTAACCTCCACGCCATATTTCCATGTAGACATCCGGTGCTAATTTTTAGGAGCCTTAAACCTCAGGTGGCTGTTTTTTGGTAATTGATGTTACTGTTTTCTGTCTTTCATTATTAGAGGTTCCCATAGGTATCCATTTCAGTGATAGGATTACTAAGGCAGTTTTATTTTTGCCTAGAGTATGGGCTGACTCTTTCAATTTTCGAATCTCCCAGTGTTCTTCCCGATCAATTATTTCAACTCCGTTCCACAGGGGTAGGTGGTCTCCTTTTTCCCTCCATACGTGATCAGCTATACCCGATTTGTTAGTTTCACTTTTGCTCATCGCTTTTTGGTGTTCTTCCACCTGAACTTCCTAGGGGTGACATGTTTCTCCTGTGTATTCATGACCACAGCAGCACAGTATTGAGTATACACAGTTCTTGGTGTTCGATAACTCAGTGGGTGGCTTGGTGCGGGAGATGTAGCTGCGTAGCGTTGATCTACTGCTGAAGACAGCCCGGATATAATATGGGGCGCAGATCTTCTGGATCTTCTCAGACACATTCTTAAGGTAGGGGAGACAGACTGTATTTGGTTTATGATTGTCATCCTCCTCCTCCTCCTCCTCCTCCTCCTCCTCCTCCTCCTCCTTGACTCTCCTTTGTCTAGTTGTGACAGATAAACCTTTGGGGTAACCATTGTTCTGGAGATTCTTGCTTATGGTACGCATCTCACGGAGGTATGTGTCAGTGTCACTACTGATCAGCTTTGCTCGGTGCAGTAAGCATCGGACGATGCCTTTCTTAACGCTGTATGGATGGTTAGAGGCGAAGTTGAGATATTGACCACTGAATGTTGGCTTACGATACACAGATGTATTGAAACCTTGTTCTGATCTTGTTACCAGTACATACAGGAAGGCTAATTTATTGTCACTCTCTTTTTCCATTGTGAATTGTATTGGAGTTCTGATTGAATTCACGTGGTCAAGTAGTAACTGTGGGTCTTCCGGATGTGGCCATAGTTCGAAAGTGTCATCTATATATACCCCCGTCTGTTGAATAAATGGTTCGGTTCGTTACTTACCCCACACCTACCAGATTATATCTGATGAAGGCCGTAGAATACAACGACTGAAATGTTGTATGGAAAACAACCAAGATGAGGATAGTCAGAACAATAATAGAGATATTTCCGGGCAGTATTTAAAACTTTTACGGGCCATTCTCTGATGGGTGTCAGCGGAAAGGGGCTTCTTTGGGGATTATATTTTTGAAAACAAATTAATTTCTTTGTCTCCCCCTTTTATGTTTTGGTATACATCTGATTACAACGATTATAAATAGTTCACTTCGTGGAAGTTCTGTTTGGACCAACCAGATACAATATGTTGTATGGCGCCGACAATGTCATTTCCTCGATTTTACGATGGATAAGGAAAAGAAGAGTAAAAACATATTTGATTACTTTAAAATGAACTAAAAAATACCCAAAATATTTGACACTCGAATTAAGGGAAGATATGCTGATAAAAATGATAATGAGGAGCCGTCAGCCAAATAGTTCTGGCAAATAACCAATATTTCATATTTGAATCTCATTTTTACTTTTTCTTGATTCGTTTAAAGAAAAGGAATGGGATTGGCTACAGTCTATTGGTTTACATCTGTTTCTGATAATGGAATAGCCAAGCAGCAACAAGAATGAAAATATCACAGGGAAATAAAGAAAACCGACAACGACTCATCAATATTTATAACCATATATTCATATGACCCCAATGTAAGATGCTATTCTATCGCTTTCAAGAGAAATAGTTTTATTTCATTTTAGCAATGTTTATACAAGCATTGAATTTAAAATAAGCATTGAATAAATTACTTGTCCAAATATCTTTGCAACGTATTTTTCATTATTCTCTTTTTCTGGTCGTTCGAATTCAAAAACCTTGATAACGCATGGTGGATTTTTTCAATCGTTCTATTTCTTTCAAGTTGAATCCACTCTGAATGAAATTACAATCGATTTTTATTAGATATAAAACTGGTAAAAAATTCATAAGCCATGGAGCCATTGGGAAATGCACATTTCCAGGGGTTTTTTTCTCATAAATATATCTGCTCTTTGACAACGAACAATATTTGATGGTGGTTACATTTGTGCTATTATTTATACTGTACCGTTGTACCTAGTATGTGTAAATAAAGGATGAATAAAAAAGATTAGAAATCGCTGCATGCCTCATACTAATAGTTATGAAAATTTAAACATATAATTTCAAACTGAATCTTTCAAGTTTTCCTAAATCTTTGAATTCCAAAATTGTTTATTTTAGTTTGAGGACTTTAAACATTCAAAGTCAATTGAGTCCGTGCTATATTTGTTGATCTCCAAATCCCTTTAATTACAGCTGGTTTAATCGCGGCTTGATAGCCTTAAGGGTTATGCGACATCATATTCATCAGCAAATTGCATGGTTCTTCGTTTGAGTGTCAATGTTCTGGATAATTTCCATGTTTCAGCTCTATAGATGACTATCGATAGGAAACATTGTTTGTATACCCTTCTTTCAAGAAATACTCGGATTTTCTTGTTCTTGAAGGTTGAGCGTACTCTACTGGGAGCATGCCAACCTAACGTGATTCTTTGCTTTTATTTTTTCTTCTTTTGAAGACATCATGGAAACTTGCTGTCCCAGGTAGATGTAGTGATGTTCTTTGTTCATTTCTGCATTTTTGATCTTAATCGTTGTGTCTCTGCCCCAAACATGTTTATTGTACATAACATTTGTTTAGCCGAGGGTTTATGTGGATGCGTACTTTTTGCTTGCTTCATTTAGTTTGTCTAACATCATCAACAAATCGTTAAGATTTTTGAATAAGAGGATGACATCGTCAGCAAATCTGTAGTTGCTTAGGTATTAGCCGTCCCTTCCGATTCTTTTGTGCTCCCATTCTCAATTTTGGATGATCATCTTAAAGCAGGCTCTGAAATGTTTGAGTAATCTTATATCATCTTGTCTTACTCCTTTTCTCAGTTGAAAAGTCTTTATGTGGTCTGATGAAGGAGTGGCTGTTTCCGTTGATATGTTGTAGTGCTCTGACATATACGGGGTTTTCACTTAGTTGTACTGCTGCATCAATGACTTTGGGGATTTGCTTGAAATATGTTTTGTTGATTTTATGTATACTATAAACAATGTTATGAGTTTCTCATTCAATAAAAATAGGAACATATATATATATATATATATATATATATATATATATATATATATATATATATCTTTCAGTATTTCAGTCGAAACTTCCCAAGTTGTTCTAAGAGTCAAAAGAGATTTGGGGATTTCGTAGGGATTGGATGGGTTAGTATTATTTGGATAAGGCTCAGGTACATGTGCCAGCTATACCCCACCCTGGGAAAACGGACTAATACAATGATTTGTTAAGAACAGTATCAATCTAAAAGAAGAAAAACCTGCTATATTTCCGACTCATTGTGAAACTGTTGCTTCAGAGTTCTGATTTTATGTAGAATAACACTGACACAGTGACGTACGCCAAAAATAATTACGAATGCCCTCCCAATTCTAAAGCCCAACTCAAGTCGACTTGTTTTACTTAAGTTTACATTTCCCATCTACAGGAACTACGAATGAAAGAGTTGAAATGGGATGTGTAGCTTTGGAATAATATTGTATGGAGAAATGAATTCTGTTTTGTTTACCTTTTAAGATTTTAATGAAACAAAACAGTTTGACCTTAAGGCGCAACCAAACTTGTTCAGTTGTTTTTATTGTCCTATATAAGCATAAAACATTATGATAATTTGAGAGTTGAGAGAGAGAGAGAGAGAGAGCAGGGAAGAGATGGGGGAGATGAAAGCCTGACACGACAAATCTTACATATGCACGTGTTAGTGGAAACAAAAAACGTAAGAAGACAATTTCATCAAGATTAAGTTTCCTGCCAAATGCAAAAAGAAAAGTAAATATGAAGAGGATGAGCTGATACAATCGTGTTTTTTTTTTTTTTTTCATTTTCTCTTTGAATATTGAAATTTCACCTGGTATGTCTTTTGCCTGAAATATTGTCGAATTCTTATTTCAGCATCATCTGGGTGGAGAGAGCAAATTGAATTAGGTAATAATTTTTAACTAAAATGAACAGAAATATGAAACAATAACTGAACGATTTACAGCGAAATCAATTTTTCCAGTGTCTAGAATTGCAACATTTTTTATAACTAGAAACGTCATTCTAAACCGTTACTAGAACAGCCAACATAGGTTCCTTCAGTTTTCAACTTGGTGTAGCTGGCTAGCTATGTATACATGCATGTATATAACAGACGTGCGTGTCATAACAATGGAGCTAAATGATTAAATATTGAGCATTTGATCATTATTATATCAAGAAATTACCATTCGTTTATTTTTTAACTTCCTTTAAAAAGGTTTTCTGTGAGGTTGTTTCAATTTGCAATGTAAGTTAATGCTAGATTGAGCCCTTGGTCTGAGCCCAACATAGCTCATACAAGTTTTGATGATTCAGGGTTTTTTTAATGATTACTGTCCAGCAAAAGGCAAGAGAAGTAGATTATTCATGGACTACCCTTTCCTCCATTTCTTTCAATTGATAACCCTCGAAACGATATGCTGTGAAAAAAAAAACAACAAAAAACAAAAATGTCAGTCACCTGACTTTTTCTCTTCAGAAATCAACCAGTCACTCTTTCTTTGTTTCTCGTTAATTCTCTTCGTGAATTGTTTACTGATTCAAGTCATTAGACATTTTACATTTAAGGACAAACAAACATTCGATAAATATTAATGAGAGCAGACAAGACAAATTGTTTGAACGTCAATTACGGAATAATTCTGTTGATCTATTTACTGTTGCTAATTCTCCTGAACGCACTAAACCGTTTTTATTATCAATATTTTACACATATGCATAGAGAAGTATAAAACGCACACATATTCTCTCATCGATGAGAGCTACAAGCCTGTTGACAGAACTGTATGAAAATCCAGAAACATGACATAGTCAACTTATTGATTGGCTCGTAGGTTCATTTACCAAGCCATTCGACTGAAACGCGTACAGCTACGCGTCGCCTTGTGTCTGACTTCACCTTTCATCTTCCAGAGAGGAACAAATGCCGTCCATTACGCTTTGTCCACTTAGTTATCAGCTCAACCAAGCATTATGTCTGTTCTTCAGACTTCTCGTTCTTGCTTTCCCTGTCTGCTGAACTTGACAGAGAGATAACAGTTACATATGCTCTCTCCAATCAAGCTAACATGGCAAAAATTTCCATCATTTGCATTAGGTTATAGTTATATACGCGTTACTCTCGAAATTTTCCCTTATTCGCACTTGAACGATGAAACTGCATTGACTTTAAATCCCGTTATCCACAGTTAATCGGTTTTAAGATCTCAAGTGAAAGTAACAACAATTACACGTTTGAAGGTCGGATATGTGAACAGACGACTGTAACTGGAGTGCAAATTCATTTCTTCATGTTTTGATAGAAGTTTGTATAGAAGAGCAATTAACCAGCTTGTCACATATGAATCGACAGGGAATCAAGTTGTTCTCTATTTATTAACTCAAATAGCTTCTGGTTCTTATTTGATCAGGTTTCAATTGATCATTGCTGCAGATTCTGACTTTGAAAACAACATTGCTAACATAAGACTTCTAGGGGGCTTTTAGTGAACCACTCTTATAGAAAAGATTTCTGGATTATCAACTGCAAAAATACTTGACAGCTCTAAGTGGCAACTCGAGTCCAAGCGACCATGAAAGGAAGATCAGCAGCCCAAATGACGAACACTTGAAAGTATGTTTTAATATCCATGTTCTTATGCGTACATTTCTTGGCATGTTGTTAGAGGGTTCACATCTCACAATGACTTTAAAATAGCCACGATTACTTTCTAATTATACTTTGAAACCAACATGTTTGACTCCCAATTTTCATTAAACGCTGAAAGATTATGGCAAATGCTCTGTAAAGCAAACCTCGATGTATAACAAATTTCACCTGAACTCATGGATCCATCCGAACTGACTTCAGATTTACTGAATGAAGTGCAATGAATTCGAGAACTAATCATCGATCACGTGCGTGCCCCGACTGATGGGATACGTCGTTGTCAAGTGATTTTGAAACTCTCTTCTCATCTGTTGGTTTTAACGCACCCCCTCAATTATTTTCATGTAGCAAAGGTGCACTGTATTATTCAGTTCAGTAGCCAATAACATTTATTTGACAGGACAACAGATGTGATGGTAATTTGCTATTTAATAAAATCAGATGCATAACTATGGTGAGCGTATATGATTGTATCCCTCGTGGTATAATTCATTGAATGATTCTTGATTTTTTTTTCAAATGATGAAGCAACACATGAAAATTATACGATAGCTGAAATATGTTGGATGAAAAACTTATAAGAAAAAGTATTATGAAATATTTATAATCTTGGTTCTTTGAACCCCCTTTTGTTTTTTAATAAAATCATAATCTTCAACGTTGATGGTTTGACAGTGATCACAGCACTAAAATTTGTGATGTTTCAGTCGTGTCAGTCTAACAACGTTTCGAGAATTCGTAGAATTTGACATGGCCGACTAATTCAAAGGGACGCTAAATAGGATTTAATTTAGATTGATTAATATTGACGTGAGTGCAAACATGAAACCCACACTATTATCCTTAAATTATAAACCAACCATATTTCCTTATGCATTCTCAAAGTTAGCACATTCTAAGATTACCTAATTTGAATATATCCGGCTACTAAGTATTCTTAAGTAGAGAATATGGACACGCACTCAATTCTTTTGATACACACACACACACACACACATGTATATATGTGTGTGTGCGTGTATATATATATGTGTGTGTGTGTGTGTGTGTGTGTGTGTGTATATTTATATATGTGTGTGTGTGTGTGTGTGTGTGTGTGTGTGTGTGTGTGTGTGTGTGTCTGTGTGTGTACGCACATATACGATCAGTTCCTGGATGTGAGTTATCCGACAAAATGCCATTGAAAAGACATTATGGAACAAATATCGGTTCATTGTTCGTTCGACATTTTGTCACAAAATTTCCCCTTTTGTTGTATTTCTTGATATTTTGAAGGGGTCACGAAACGAATCATTTTGATATAACAAATTGTGTCATTTTCAACAACAATTTAATTCTCTTTCCACATTGTATTTCAAGTACTACACACACAAACACACATACAGACACCTGCACCTACAAAGTGGGCCTTGTAGCCTACCTGAATTCAATCAATCCCTCAAGCTGTTTATAGATAGAGAGACAGACAGACAGACCTACATATATACATACATGTCTTTGATCGAGCTTTGTTCATAATCTCCGTTAAGGAGCACTCACATAGGATCTTCTTACAGAACGTAACGAAACTAATATGCTAACCACTGTATTACAGCAAGTGTATTCATGACAAAGATTCTATGTATTATCTCATATACATGCAACCATGCAAGTTGGTAAATGCATGGATACATTTGTATTTTGCATTTTGGCTTATGAATCTGAATGACGAGACGTAGTTATACGTGTAAAATAGGAGTCAGAGATACACGTAGTTAAATGATGAATCCCTATGAATATATAAAGCAGATGCTAATATCAAAATGCATCTACAAAATATCCATATTTAGATAAACATTCCAGTCAATAAGATATATATCTCCATAGATACTCCGACTCTCTGAATATAAACACAAAAATTTATGTGTTTACATACATTTATAAAAACATTGCTTTGTATCGTTTATTTATTGCACAAAAGCACCAATTGTCCTCAAGGATTTTAAGAGCACCTCGATCGTTTCACGATAAAAAAAAATGTTAAATCAATTAATGGGAATGATTAATGGGAAGACGGTATGTGAACTCAATTTGATTTGATTAATTTGCTCCCTGGCCCTGAAGTGACCACCCCAACGGTCCATTTTAAAAATCATATTCCTGCACTCAAACAACGTTGATTGCTCCCGAAAGGATTGAATGGCAGGGATTAAATATAGGAGTGCTTTAGATGCTGGAGTATTTGAATGAACTCAGAGAGGCTTTTCTGATTAATCTCATCGGTCCAACATTGAGGGATGTATATGTGAGGGTAGGATAGTACTGTTACGATGAGATACTCAGTTGGATGTAAAGGATATTGTCATCAATACACCAGCTTATTGGGTTATTTTAACCAATTTTGCAGTGAATGAACTTGACTTGAAAATAGAATGTTATATATTCTCGGGAACATAATGTTATATGATATACAACTGTTTTGTTTTTAAATCCCTGAAACGGTTACATGGTACGCTACTGATGATCGCATCGAAAGGAAATTCATACTTAGCACTATATTATCAAAGTACGAGTAAACCATTATGAAAAATGTTGTAGAAAATAACACAAAGTAGATTAACAGATATCGAGAAATAAGTGACTGAAGTGACACAAAACAAGCTCTATAGATTTTGTTACATCATTTTGGAACTTCACGAGACGGAGTGTAACATATCTTGATAATTCGTACATAACATTATTATTATGATAATAAACTTCAGTGTGGTTGTACTTTTATTATGTATATTCTTTTTTTGTGTTACAAAGGATTTCATCAACTAATTGATTCTTTGTAGACATTGAATAAAAATTCAATGAAAGACGTCTGGTTGGTCTCTCAATAGAAACTGTCATTGTGCCGTGTTATGTCGAGAAAATATATCTTCTTTTTTTGTCCTTTGAAAGTCCCAACCATCACGCTTGTGAATTTTTTTTTCTTTAGTTGGGTATCATTAAAAAAACTGGAAGAAGAGTGAACAATGAATAGATTACTTCTCTCACTTTTTTCTAGGCAATGACCACCAAAAAGATCCTGGAGCAAAGTGAGGGTTAAAGTAAGGGAAAATTTACGTTACAAATTGGACTTGCCTCTAAAAAGCTATTAAGGTTACGTTAAAAATTAGACTAGGAAAAAAATGTCTTAGGTGGACATGTTTAAATTTTCAGCCCTGTGACTCCATTCATTCATTCATAAATACATGCATAGCCAACCAGCCAGGCCGACTTAAAAACTAAAGGAACTTGTGTAAACAGATTTGTGGCAGTTCAAGTTGACTGATTCAAAGAGCATCAAGTGCAAAATATCGATAGACTTTCCTTTCAATGAGAAATACTTTTCGCATCTAAATACAACATTTTATCGGATAAATATTTTCTCTATTTACTGAAATAAGTAAATAATCAATTGAAATGTCCCTTGTCTCATTTCATTACTTATAATTCATAATCGAAATAAATGCACTGCTGAAGTACAATTGGTACAAGAATGCCCAGAGGTAGATGGGAAAGATGTCTAAACAAGGTAAAGTGGAAACTTATCCGTCCTTATGCCCACCGTACTGGATACATATCAGCAAACAAAGTCAGGTAATTACTGATTTTGTCATCAATCATGGCCGATTTCCATTTCCTGTGATCGTAGAGAACAGGAAGTGCTGGAAAAAGTGGAGTTGACAGGAAGTCAACATTGGGCGATTTCGACTGGTATCGGGAACTCACAGTTATCAACCTTTTGCGTCGTGTTCCCTCAATGATACAAAACTCAATATCGTCATGTTTATATTCTCTCACGTTTCTGCAATTATCATAGCTTAACTGCACCCACCCAGTCAATCAATCACTCGTGAACAAATTGCTGTTGTTGTAGAGCTAAATGCACTGTTCAAAGCATTGTGTCATTCTATCAAATGCGGCAGTAATCTTTAGGGCAGGTTTTCGTTACCAGTGAAATCCAGTAAAAAATCTTGTCTCCAACTTACTTGACCCTTCGTATTTACCAAATTAGTATTTTATAAGTGAATGTATCTACAGATATTTCGGTTAGAGAGATAAGATATTTGAACTGAAATTAACTGAAAACCATGCAAGAATTTATGAAGAGGGAATATATACGTTACTTCACGAATTTCTATTATTACTGTTACGTATGTCGATGTACTTAAGACGATGAGGAATCAACTAAGTTTTATATTTTATTGAAAATTAGTTATAAGTTTTCGTGTAAAAACCAGAGGGCCAAAATATTGCCTTCAAACTATTTATATTTCGGTATCGTCAACGTATTACTGAATATAATTTGATTGCCGACACAAAATCTCATCTTGTAACCAAAAATATCATAGCTCTTGTCGTAGACGGCAAAATATACTTTTGAGGATGGGGGAAATGTCCATAGGCAACACTAATAAGAATGATGTTAATACAACGAACCCGTGCTAAAAATGGTCTGAGTAAATTTCTTGAATACTTTTCTCGCGATTTGGGAATTGATTTGCGTGTAACGATATGAATACACACGAAGGATAAACAAAGACATCAAAATAATTCGGCCAAATCTAGCTACATTTACTTAATCAGTTCTAGTATCAATATTTGCTGGAAATTAACAGGTAAAAACTAACTACCGAATGGCATTCCTGTCAATAATCAAATTAGCTGTGAAGTACCTTTAGTTGAGGGGGCATTCTATATCTGATCAAGCTCAATCCTGTTTCCTTCATTGGATATCACTTTGAAAAACCAAGCATTTTATTTGTGATACTGAATGAAATGGCAGTAGTCCTGAGCTCCCAACTCTTACTCAACTGGCCAAAGTATTTGAAACTGTCAAAAACTGGATAGGAGTGAGTGAAAGACAGTATTTTAAATCCAGATACACTGTCAAAAACCTCTCTGGAATCCCAAATCTGTCTAGGACTGTTATCCAGCACCACATTAAGGAATATATATATATATATATATATATATATATGTGTGTGTGTGTGTGTGTGTGTGTGTGTGTGTAAGTCTGTGCTTATATATATATATATATATATATATATATATACATATATATATATATGTATATATATACACGCATATATATATATATACATATATATATATATATATATATATATATATATATATATGTATACTCCAGCATGAATCTATGAATGCAAAGTATGCATGCGTGTGATGAAAAGAGCGTTCAACGGATAACAAAGAAAACCTGTACAATAAAAAATGCAGCTCTGCTCTTAACGACCGTGCTGAGACAGGACTTCCATTGTGGATGGGGAATTATGCACGAGTGTAAATGTCGCTTAAATTCAACCTTACTGACCGTCCTGTTTCTGCGTGGCGCAGAGGTAAGATGCCAGCCTGTAGGTCTGAAGCGAAGGTTTGATCCTACCTCATGATACTGAATGGGATAATGGATAGTCTATATTGTAATACAATGAAACAGTTATCTGTGGATGACAAAATTATTCAATTATATTGGTATATATATATATGTGTGTGTGTGTGTGTGTGTGTTAGCTCCTTATGCCGACAAGATGAAATATGTGAACATGAGTAATTTATATTTGGCATAATGAAATGAATATAAATATCGTACGGCACAGAAGGTACTAGGTAGCAAATCAAGCGGCCTGAAAGCTTTCTGCGTGGATTAAACTTTGGAATTAAACATAGGAATAGAGCATTCTGGTGGATGGGGAATTACGTGAGAGTGAATATATCGCTTTAATCTAACTTTACTGATTATCCAGTTCTGCATAGGGCAGAGGTAGGATACCAGCTCTGGGTCTGGAGCAGAGGTTTTCAATCCCACCTCGTGGTACTGGATGGGATCATGAATAGTCTATAGCCACACTGAAGAGTTGTAATACGATTAAACGGCTGTTTGTGGATGACACAATTATTTAATTATTATAATGATATACATATACACATATATATATGTGTGTGTGTGTGTATGCATGTGCGTGTGAATGCTCATCTTTCTCTCTCTTTCTCTCTCTCTCTCTATATATATATATGTGTGTGTGTGTGTGTGTGCAGTGGTATTTTCCACGGAATCCAAATTTGCAAGAGTCCAAAACGACAAAATTATATCTCTTAGCGGAATGCATTCAGATCGCAAATAGAAAAGTACGATTTCCATGAAACTATTCAGAGACATCAATTCATTTAAAATTATCTGGATTTATATCTAGTATCTCGGCTTCTATTTTCGGCCATACAGAATGGGAGGATTCTAATAAATTATTATAAGATAATTTATATATTACATTAATCATATATTTGTTTTTTTGGTATTTATACAATTCTTTTAAAGGGATAAGTAGATCATGAATTATTTACGGTTATCAATAAGGTTTGAGGGTTCTGATATTTTTATTCGGAAAAAAACCACTGAAATCCTGAAGGTCTAATTATATACTTATCAATTTTTCATCTAATGAATTGTTTTGTGTAATGGATTGCATTCTTCAACTGATATATAACTTGTTGTACAATTATTCCTGCTTTCTAACAATAGAATGAATTTTGGGATCAAACTGATTGAGAAATGATGTCGGATGAACAAGAAGATTGCCCAGCAAAATAAAAACCTGCAAGTAAATATTTTTTTAAAATCAATACCATTCTTACTTTCAGTACTTGCGACTTTATGGTATTCATATTGACTGACAAATCAGTCGAAAACGCTCAATAGGAATGAACATTTGGTCATTTCTGCAACAGTATGATCCTTACGTTCTTTTACTCGTAAGAAAACAGATATAAATATGTGTATATCAATGTGACAATAGCCTAACAATGTAAAAATAATTCAATCTACACTTAGATAAACATCTATTAAAACAATCTCCTCCCTTGACAATGTACTCATTTTAGTGATGAAAATTACACACACTGCAAATCTCCAATGAAGATGCAGCTGATAACTGTGCCACATATCGATACACAGATATATGTATATATGTATATATATATATATATATATATGTGTGTGTGCGTGTGTGTGTGTGTGTGTGTGTGTATATATATACATATATATATATATATATATATATATTTGTATATATATCTATATATGATGTCGAATGAACAAGGAGAATGTATGTAT
>OY735210.1:55488041-55573041 GCA_963457665.1 Thysanoteuthis rhombus
GAGAATTGATTTATTAAATGCAGAAAATTTCATTGTGAGTGTTTTGATAGAGAAACATCATCGATTGCACAGCTACCAAAAACACTGTACCAGAAAGAAACAATGGCCTTGCAGGCCTGGCTGACTTGTCGATTTTTCCAAATCGATTGTTTCACCGGGTGGGGTAGGAACATTTCTTGGGAAGTGAAAAAATCCTTAACCGGTGGCATTAGCTATTTCTGACTACATTTGACTATAGTGGATTCTAATAAACATCCTCTCCTCCATTTATCAGTTTGCAGAACTTTATACCATTTTTAGTAATAAAATTAACATTTATTGAGTATGTTTTCCTTTTTTTTTAGTTACAATTCTGTTGGGCAAATGTAATTTGAATTCATAATGTAAACAATGCTGCTCGAAGATAACTTATTTACAAGTCCCTGAGGTTAAGCAGCAGTTATAAACTTTAATTAATACTCGATATGTAAACAGATATAGGGTAAAAATTTTGAAAATAATATTTTTCTAAAAATGAAACTAACATTCATTTCTTCCAAAACCTTCGAAGTTTTAATGCAAAATAATGACCGCAAAAGCTTACTTTAGTGTTACTAATTTTCTAAAAAATCAGATAATAATACTTTTCGTAGGATTTTTTTTCCTTTTGCTTTTAGTCCATTGTCGGAATTTTGTCAGTTTGATAAGAAATTATTTTAAAGCCTTTAGGAGGCCTGTTGCATTTACATTTTTACCACAACGTTGGACTGGACAATAAAGTTCATTCCATTAGTTCCTCTTGGTTACTTTTTTAATGGTGAAAAAAATATTGGAAAATCTTTCGTCTGGTAAATGCAAAAAAAAAAAAATAACCAATGTCAAAATCGACTACGGATGCATAAAACAATTTTTAAAAAACATTCACTTTCACTGGCCGATATTCAAAGCAATAACAATATAAACTATGTATTAATTTTATTTTTCTTTCATTAATCTTTACACATTCATTCACTCAATGTTTAAAATGGCATGTATTTGTCAATGGTACGATTTCTCTTGAGTCACAGTATTTTTGCCTTATTGTGCATTTGTATGTGTGTGGGTGTACTCTGCCCCGAAATGATTGTTCGTTGACTGAATTTTTGTAAAATCAGGTGTTTCGAGCTCAGATGATAATAATGTACATGTAAGTGAACTGCATATATAAACTGCTCTATTCATGATTAATAATTAAATGGGTTCATTATTGTAAATGAAACTCAATCCTCAGTGTCAAGCCACAATCAATAAATTAATAATTTTAGTGCTGAAAGACGCCTGAAAAGATTCCCTGAAAATACCAAAAGGTTCCTTGCTTGCCTCAGAAGAAATAGTATTCTCAAGTAGAACAAACATGGGTGGAGATGGTACTTCAAGATCCCACCTTTATTGTACAATATTTAGAAAATTAAAGGTCTATCACTGTGATATGCAACTTCTAGAAAAATCCTGAATCTCACAGTGAAACCCGGAAGTGGACTAGCAAAAACATGAATATATCTGGGCTGACTAATCGACAAATTCTAAAATTCAGTTTTTTCATGTTTTTATAGAATACCAGTCTACTAAAATGCAACATGAAAATTAATATGTTAATCTATATAAAATCTGGATCTGCTTTTAAATAAAGTCCACCGAAGCACACAAAAATTTGAAGCCTTTTTATAATTTCTGGTCAGTATACGGGTGTATGTGTGCGTGTGTGTGTGTGTGTGTGTGAGAGAGAGAGAGACAGAGAGAGGAAGAGAGAGAGCGCTCTAACAAAAAATAATGAAAATACCGCCTTCACGATCTCGGTGCAACTTCGACCTTTCAACCGGAACAGGGCTTTCGTATTCAAGATTGAAAAATGTATTTACCTCGAGACAAGAACGTGTTTTCTGGAAATTATCCCACTGTGGAAGGCAGCACTTTCGTGACTTGTTCCAAAATGTTCTACCATCCACGAACTCTGCTCACAAGGAATATTTTCCATCTTCTCCTCCTTCCTCATTTTCCACTCTCTCTCTATTTATATATATATATATATATATATATATATATATATATATATATATATATATATATATATCACAGACACACACTTTCTGTCTCTCTTTTACTTCCATAATGGTTTTTATGTCTTGATGCCTTTCTCTGTTTTATGTGAATGAATGTGGCAAAATAATTTCCATCCATATGTGATCCGTATTAAAATGCATTCACGATTCGTGAATTCATATCGAAATTCAATTGGAGAATTTCAAAGCTCAAGATATAGTTTATACAATTTAGGTCATGAACAAGCGGGAAATCATATTTCTTAGCAATGTAAATGAAAGAATGACGTTTGAATCAATACAATATGAATTTTAATATTTTAAAGCATAAGCAGCCTTATAACGTCTCAAATTTAAGGACCTGCAATAGTTTTAAGGCTTTTTATTTAACAATCCGACTGCAACTAATATGATATCTAACGAAAAAATACCTTAAGTTAGGTTGTTTTACTCTGGTAGTTAACCAAATAGCGATTTGAAATAATTCGTTGATGGCAATGAATGCTATTATTGCTTTTGAGCAATTGACAGGATATTTTGCCAAAATCAACCCACACAAATATAACCCAGTATTTAAATTGTTTTGAAACACGGGGCAATTCCAATTTATGGGTATGTGCATTTTTAAATAATCATATACATACTGACAATTTTACAAAAAACGTAACCTGTATATACGGTTGCAGAAACACATTCACACATGTTTAGCCGCAAATCTTCTTGCAATGAAATTTATCATTCGATAATTGAGGCTTAGCTTGAATAGAATTCTCGCTGTTGAATATAAAAGTGCAATTGATATTGATGTGACCTCCAGGGGACTATTCTACAGTTATTTTTGATTCAAAATGAAAGTAAAGTAGATTAAATGGGATGCCTTAAGTTCATTTTTGGTCAATTTTATTTTATCTCATCCACATTCAACATTGATTGAATCGCTATAAGTGGCACACATAGAAATGGGAAACCATTACTTTAGTTTGTTTTATCAACTGATCGGTGCCGGATTGTTTATCGTAAACACCAAAGTTCATTGTGCAAAATCCTTTGATGGATAAATTTGGCAGAGTTGATCGTATCATCATAGCTTATCAGTTGCTTATTCCGTTGAAAAGTTGTTTTTTTTATATCAATTTAGACTGCGATCCAAAAATATAATCGTGCAAGGCCTTATATACCAATACTCCAACAAAAATATATTCAGTAGTAAGCATCTGTGAATTGCGATTCGTACAACATTTTGTTCACTGCTTTAGTAGTAGCGTAAGATCAATAGATAATTGAAATATTCACTGGAATGATGATCAACAAAACTGAACAGAATGATTCATATATTTAAGTGATCACGCTTGAGCCTTAGCGGCCAATGAATCCCAAACCTTTTGTCTCTCTCCAGTGAAGATGTACAGCAGTAAATTCCCATTGATGAATTTCCAGATATGGTTACGTTCAAATGAAATTTCTTTGTCTTATGCTATACAGTAAACGGAGTCATAAAGAATTATTTTAAAGTTACACAAAAACTAGACTTAAATCACAGGACTGAAAGAAGATGCAATCAATAAAACACAAATACAATCACTGCAAAGGAAGTCGAAATCTTAATTTCAAAAAAGAAAAAAAGATGGAAAGAAAACTTATTTTAATTAGTTTCTCGAATAATGGCTTGCCTTTGTTTTCCACGCCACGTGCGGCAATTCATTTTCTTTTGGTGTAAGGCAGAAGACAGATGGGTCGATCGTTCTGAATCTTAGAAAAGAATAAAATATAACTACAGAAAACGGATTGTTGTTACAACAAGCGTATTTTGTGTGGAGGGGAAAACGCCTTTCAAACTCATATTGCTTGGAAAAAAAGAAGAAAAGATTCGCAATTAATTTTAGTCAGTTGACATTTTTTAAAAAAAAGAGGAAGATTGTGATTGTGAAAATAAGTGGATGAAGGTCGGCAATTCATTCATCTACTGCAGTTTTGCGTAAAAGATTCGATGCGAATAACGAAAATGGAGATGATTATAAAGATGATGATGGCACGATGATGACGACTATGATACTATATAGCATTTTATTTTGACTATTATTTGATTTCATCCTAATTTCTAGTTGTTTTCAATTACAACTCACCTCGAGTCGTAGTTCTACGTGATGAGAACCATGACGGATTGAGTTGAAGGTAAATAGTAATCAAAATTTATACAATGGTTTGGAATACTTCATTCAGCAAAAACAAAAAACGATGCAGTAAAAGCCAATGAAGTAAAAAAGAAAAAAAAAAAGTCTACTGAAACGAGGTGAAGTAAATTTAAGTTTTGAAGAAAATGAAAATGAGACAAGTAAAAACTGGGTAAGGGATTAAAAAAAAAAGAACCGAGTGATTAAAGGGGGAAATAGCAATGAAATAAAAGCCTCGGTTTTATTTGGACTATTTGCTAGATTGGAGACATAACTGTCTATAAAAACAATGGAGTTGATAATTTGATCGAAAGAAGTTCTGCAATTAAAATGCACCACGTGCCGCTTGGTTGTCGTTTAAAGTAAACATTTGACTGAGTGAATAGAAGAAAGATGATAATTGGGTGAGAGAAAAGAAAGAATGATTTAACTATTCCATGGTCACAGAATTCATTTGCCATCGTTATTTCAAGAAACATTCACTCATTCCAATGTGTATTTCCGTATATATATATATATATATATATATATATATATATATATATATATATATATATATATATATATATATATATATACTCTTCCAACATGGAATGGAGCACTCTGATGGACCAGAAATATATATGTGTAAATGAATATATCGCTTGAATTCAACCCTACTGACCGTCCAGTGCCGTGGAGTAGAGAGAGAATACCAGCCTCTGGGTCTGAAGTTAAGATTTTGATCTTGCCTCGTGATACTTGATGGGATAATGGATAGTCTATAGCCACACTGAATAGTTGTAATACAACGAAACAGCTATTTGTGGGTGACACAATTTTATATGTGTGTGCGTATAGTATAGAAAACTTTACAGTTTTAAAGACATATTATATAAAATAAAATTTTTACAAATATTCATGTCGTTTCAGTCAATCATTTCCGAATATACGTTAATGTTATCTATGTAATTTTATTCAGTGTTTGTTTGTGTTTTACACATAATTTAATACTATCGTACTATGCATGATTTCTTGTTAAAATAATCAGTCGTTCACCATTTAACTGTTTCGGGAATTTAAAAACTAAACAGGCATATCAACATGGCTTTCCAGCAGTGTTGATCAAACACCATATCACCATCAGCTATGCCAAATTACATGCAGTCCGTTATTTAGCGTAGAATATTATCATAATGCATCGTATATGAATGTTATTCTATATTACACATCATTTAATAGTCACTTATGGAGCTGAAACATGGAACCTAAACAAGGGACGGATCTGCAAATTGAGAACCATGCAATGTGTACATGAAAGACTTATGCTGGGTCTCCCACAGAGAGACCACAGGACAGTACAGTACATCCACAAAAAAAAGTAGGGGACATCATAGAATCCATTAAAAATCTCTGATGCCAGTAGGCTGGCCATGTTGCAAGAATGGCGGACAACTGATGGACATCGTGACTCACGACATGGATACCCTGAGATCACATGCAAAACTGAGGCCTACAGATTATCAGATGGAGAGACGTGCTAGACAAATTAAGAAAGTACTGACTCTGTGACGCCCACGATAGAGAAGTATGACGAATCCTCGGGAAGGTCTCTGTACAACGACGGACGTTAAAACAGATGATCATGATCATGATAATCTGAAACGTGGGAGTTACACACACACACACACATATATATATACGTGTGTGTGTGTGTGTATAGAAGGTGCACTTAAGCAAATTTCTTTTGAGGCTGTTTTCGCTTACTTCGCTTTAATAACCATGAAAAACATATTAATGCGCCCCTGTGTGCCTCCTCAATAATTTCGAACTTATAGAAACAGAAGAGGTATATCTTTTGCCAATAGCATATCTTTATTAAGACTATTTTCTCTTCTATAACTTCCATTCATGTTCTGAGCCGAAAATTGTTGCCTGGTCATATCAATAAAAAATCTTTGCATCTGGATCGACACACTAGTTTCTAAAAGATGCACAATTCGTCATATTTTTAAATACATCATTTAATTATTACACATAAAAGTATTTATATATCTTTTTGTCGACCATTAGAAGGGCTGTTACAGTTTTGGTCCTGGTGAGTTAAAATAAAAAAAGGCAGTTTTGATTTGGACGATTTTTTTTTTATTATTGTTTTTCATTTTTCTTGGATACTAAACTTGAATATTAACAGTCCCTCGAAACGTCATGAATACTCATCTACCATCAGGCAGATGCATCGTATGTCTTGGGAATCGCTATGGTTTTATCAATGATAAACACTGGACCAAAGCAGTAGAGATAAAATGTGCTTTGGTGCGCTTTGTCAACCCACTTTCCTGTTCCGAGAGAGATAAGAGAGAATGGATACTTTCTAACTTGTTATCTGTTGCAGACATCAAAAGAATGAAAATTGTGTGTAATGCTACAACTAAACATAATATTCCCGAAACATTGGAGGATCATGCTTCATCTCAAAAAGTTGAAACCAATAATTCGGATTACATTAAAGTTTTAAGACTTACAATGGTGCAAAATAAATAACAGATACTATGGATGAATTTCGGTTCTGTCATATACAACATATTTCATCATATAGTTATGCTTTTTTTTTTTCAAAGTTATATCCTTATCAGTGCCTTTTAGTATATTATGTTGAGAATTGAATGTATACGAAACTAAACATTAGAAAAGATCAGTCTTGCTGATAACCATGATGAGAAATGACTATCAAGCAAATGAATAGAATCAAAACTTCTAATGTTCATGGACCTTTAAGAACGATTGACCACAAAGGAACCGCGGATTATTGAGTACGAAAAGATTATAGTAATCATACCTACTGAAAAATAAACCAGTCCTAAATTTTCTTTTAAATTCACATTAAATCATTTTTTCCAGGGAAATGGATACGTCAATACTATTGAATTCAGTCTGAGTAATCTAAATTAGTAAAAGAACCGTTCAGTATGGCAACGTTTCTTAAGCACGCAGTGAAGATCATGTTGAATTATGTTAACTTGCAGACATTGCACTACTATGATACAGTCACTGTTGGTGTTGTTGAACAAAGGAGATAATATAAACCACGTCTTCATCCGTTTAGCCTAGTACCAGGCAAAACTAAACTTAACCAAGTCCACTGCTGATAATGAAAAATCTCCATGATTAGATGTAGTTGATGGGTTATATTGTGTAGGTAAATAGGAATGGGAGATACTTGAGAAATAAATAACTTTGTCATTCAAAACAAAAATTTCTGGTATTCATGGTTATCAGATATTTTAAGATTGTAATAAAAAGGATTACTTCCTTTTGATAATGATTTGAAATTCTCCTAAGCAAGATTTAAACCTCCGTTAGTAAAAAAAAAATGGATTAAAGTGAAGTATGCCAGAAATATCGAGTCATTTTTTTAGTAACTTTCAGAAAGAAAATTTATGTTTACATAATGTTGTACTTGTGCAAATACGCCTGAATTTTAATACACAAATGCTTATAAACACAGACAAAGAATGATATCAAGTCAATGCAAAATCTTCTTAATTTTTTCAGCAGAATACTTTTAATTCATGTGATTCATAGTATTATAATCCAAACATCAAAATAATGTTCCTGGGTCCAAGTGGCTTTAGACCATCTTTCATTTGAATTGTCTGTTCTATCATAAAAGACAAAATTAATTCTAAAAAGATTCTCAATATCTTGAACGTACTTAAACAGCTGACAAAGATTTAGCGTATAAAACCTCAAAAATGATAGTCTGAAGGTGACACTTCTGCGCACGCTGAAGACTGAGTAGAGTCTAGAAACAGGATTATTGCAATATTTCTATTTTCCGTCTCCAGTTACTATTTTTGTTCAAAATTTAATTTTTATGTGCCAAGTAAGAAGTTAACGACGACTGTTCAAACAGTCACTGATATTGTTTCATGTTATCGACGTATTACAGCTGCCCAGTTGTACGAGCAATAAAAAGCGTAGTAAACTTCAAAGAAACTTCCAAGACTTCACAAACATGGAAAGATGGAAGTTTTGCATCAACCTAATATATGCATGTATATGTACATACTTTTGTACGCGCACACACGCACACACACACACACACACACACACACACACACACACATACATACATACATGTACATATATATAAATACATATTTGGCAGACCCTCGGAATGTTTGAAATTTTGAATTAAAAAAATAAGTTCTTATGTTTTTTCTTGTCCTATTGAGAGAGAGAGAGAACAGCCAAAATTATTATACAAAGAAGAAAAATACGAAATTTATTTGGTTACAACCAATGGAATGGAAGTTTACTTCCTAATCGATAAATCAACTATTTTGATGCCATTTTGTGGACAGGTCTTGAAATTTTTCTAAACAAATCTAAATTTTTCGATTAAAAATCGACTAAAAATAATTCAAACTTAAAATAGTTATAATTCAATTTGAAAAAAATTCATCATGAGCCAACATGAATGTGGTAAAACATCACCACATGCTGCATAAAAAATGGAATATAGCTTATATTCAAAAATAAAGGTTGGTGTAATAAGTGATTGACGATCAATACGAGATTGAGTGGCCTTGTAACAATACTAGACGACATATACGGGGGTTCAAGCCTTGGCAGAAATTGAAAACAGGATGCCCGGAAGTCACTACATTGGAAAGACTCAAATACTTAGGGCTATCTGTAAAAAGTATTGAAATATATTTAAAAAAAAGCAGTATTTATTTTTAATGATTCATTTTTAATACTTCATGATGAATATAATTATTTGGATCTTTATCCGTGGGTGGGAGACCAAAAAAACAATTTTTTAATCGAGATAATGAGGAAAACGATACGATACGACGATGTTGTTGATATCCATTCCCTTTTACGGAAAACATCCATGGATTATAACAAAGAAGAGCAACATTGTGCTTTAGTTTCAAGTTTATTTTAATTCCTGAATAAAGCCTCTGCGCTAATTTCCCTAATCTACTTTACAAAAAGTTGAACTATTTTTTTTATCGATCTATCTTTATATATCAGTAAAATTGCTTAATAAATGGTCATCATGAATTAAAATAAAAATTGCATGTATTAAGGGGGTTCATCACATGGAAAAACTTTTTTTTTCTGAAAAAATTCCCAATTTTACAAGTAATGAGAATTTTATCAATATCTAATGGAGAGTCGGTTTTTTCAAAATCTATGTTGTTTGATAGTACAGATCATTATAAGAAACTGATCTTTTGTTCCATATTTACATCCACTAAATGGAATAATTATAAAGACATGTAGGTATGAAGTCGATTTTGCTCGTCACCGATTTTACCCGACAACAGATCAAGCCTTAGATCGTGTAAATAGATTTTAAGAATGAGATTCAAGCAGGAATCGAACCTGCGTCCTCCTGGGATTCAGCCTCTTAACGAGGTACTCCTAACCGACTGAGCTAACAACACACCTATGGTAAATGAAGAGTTCAGAAAAGAACCTGTATTATCTATTCCTCCATTTTTCAACCGTTTAGCATGAATATATGTTTTCTATGTCTGCAGTATGTAATATCAGTGAATTGGCGATTCATATCCGACAGAATATGGTAATCATAGAGATATTTTAATAGGAACCTAATTTTACTCGGCACTGATGTTACTCAGTAACAAATCAAGCGGCTTCAGATCTTGTAAATGAATAAATAAATAGTCGCTGTGAAGCAATGTGACCAAGGTGGACGCGTCTGATCTCCACACGACAATCATTTCTTGAATTTCTGCCTTGCCATAAGGGTGTCTTTAGCTCGATTGTTCAGAGCAGAGCATCTGTATGAAGTTGCTTCTAATGTTGATCTGGTTTTGATTATCACATAACACTCAATTCTTTTAATAATACGATCCAAGGTCGCTTGATTTGCTTCAAAGTAACAACAGTGGCGAGATAAATGAATTTGTATGAAAATTTCTTTTCTAATCATTGTAAGTCATCATACGTATTTCCTTTATTTACACTGCTACAGCTTTATGCACTGTTTGCATTCAAAACATTCCCGCTCATATAAAGTGGACTCAAATAATTTTCATCTGATGATTTTCTGGTCTATTTTACCACTGATGCCACAATAATACTGGCAATAAAATCAATTTTTAACAATTTTGACGGTTTTCTTCGAAAAGCAGCGATTTCTGGTACTTCAGTGAGCCCTCCTAACACACACACACACACACACACACACACACACATATATATATATATATATATATATATATATATGTATATATATATGTATATATATATATATATATATATATATATATATATATATATATATATCATTAGAGACCACAGAGCCAATTTATTTCCGTACTGACGAACTTCCTCATTAGCCAGAACGTATGGTAATGGTGTTGCCGAAGGGTAACTCTCGTAACACTCTCAAACTGCATCTCACTGAGGTGTCTAATCACGTGAAAGAATTGTATGCAATTGGCGTGAAGTACCATAGCCAACCGATCTTCCTAACACCGTTATATAACTATAAAAATGCGCGAGAAAAAATGCACCGACTGCAGCTCTCATTATGGTGATCATAGAATCAAATGATGTATGTAGAGAAAAAAAATTAGAGGGCTTGTTAATTCCCGTGTAGCCAAGAAACCAGATAAGAAATACATCATGATCAGAAAATGAATTTGCTTCTGGAAGAAAAAGTTTACACCATAGTCTTCTTGGCAAGAAACACATTTTTCGTAATGGCTTCTATATTTCTATTGCCTGTATTCATGGAGAATCCTTTGAAGAGTGGATTTAACTGTTGGTGAGTCCAATGACCAGTGAATACAGAATTGTGAAATACATTGAAGCATATTACCAATTATATGCGTGGTTGAAAAGATCCAATGAAATTATCAACAATTATATATATTCTCGAAGTATGCACTAAAATTGTTGTTTTTTCTTCTCTGAACAGAAAGACACTGCAGCCAGATTTGTAAGAAACAATATTTTTCTCTTTGTCAAATTGGAATTAGTACCTTGATATTTCATATGGATGTTTCAAGGGGAAGTTTTTGTCTCGTAGTTAGAGATAGTCTTTTAATTTCTTCTGTTGCGTCGTTGGTTTTTGTAGAGCTAAAAAAGGGAATGTTGAAAGATTAAGAAATAGTAAGCGATAGAAAATAGCTCTGCTCAAACAAAAGAGACAATTTTCTGAGGGAAATAAAGGTAACTTTTTTTTTAAATGAACTTGAAAAACAAACGGATCAAGCCTCTAGTTAATGATTTTCATCATAAAAGGAAATTCATTCTGTCATGAAAAAAAAATATTTCCAAGATTAAAAGAAATATATTCTAAAAAAAAACACGAGAGTATTTTTAGAAAAATGAAGAAATCTAGTATACACATTTTTGTTATTAAAAAATCCCATTAGTTTTTATCAAATATTTGGTCGAGCTCAAAATTAAAATAAAACAAAAGATGCATTATAAAGAGAAACAAAAAGATAAAATATTTTAAAAACAATTGCACCAGGAAACTGGAAAGAACTTCATAATCATATTTTAATGAGTTTCCTATTGACAGAATAATACCGAACCGAGCAAAAACACTTTCTTTCATTGCCATAGCAATTTCTTTTGTTTAAAATTTTCATTGTTACGTGTTCACCAAAAATTTCCATACGACAGCTCAATGATTAATGATGATAGAAATGGGTTTGAAAAATTTCCAAAAAATGTCGACTCTGGAATAATAATCTTCAAGTCCAGCGCAAGGTTACTGTACTGATAACTAATATAGATACACTGGGAGCAAAAAAGTTATTCGATGTATTAATTTGATTTCAATTCACATGAATAGTTGGAATTATTATTAACACAAAAATTCGGATATTAAAAAGATATTCAAAGACTTGAATATTGAAAAGTTATGTACAAAATTCAGATGTTGTATTGATATAAATAATTCTGTTAATTTTGAAGCTGTATGAATTTGTTAGAATTAAGTTTTTGCAATGTATCGGGTAACTTTAGAACTAAATATAGTTACGAAAGCTATATATGTGGTTTCTTCACACTCTGTAGCACATTTTTCTAATCCTTTAATTTTATGATTCCTTTTATACAGTCAAGACTTCTAGTACCGGAGGTAACAAAACAGCCTCGAAACATTTTGGATTTTCCATCATGTTTAACTTTTGGCAGGCATAACAGTTCTTTTTGAATCAAAGAAAATACTATTATTGTATTACAGTCACTGCATTTACCAGTTTGTTTGTTTTTTATAGAAACCAAACTTAAATTTTGTTTTTGTGTGTTTTTTTGTTTGTTTTTGTTTTTGTTTTGTTTTTTTTTCAAATGGGGTATACTAAGGGGTGTTAAGTCACAAGGGCAAGTTGAATCATCAACTTGGATTTTTGTTTCTAACACATGATTGCATCACAGTTGGCTGTGTTTTGAACTGAAAATATTCGACCAAAGTCATAGATTTGAATCATATGTGTCATGAGTACGAAAGACTTTGGATGAAAAACCTTTTTTTCCAACCTGGTAAGTATCCTTTTTACTTTGACAACGAGTGTCTAGTTTATGCTGTAATGTGGGATCGATGAAGCTTATGTTTATAAGAAGTGACAATTAACAGTATATATACGACATTTCGAGCATCTTCTGTCTGAGCCTTTTTCTTTGAATCGAATATGAAAAAAACATAGTATGGGATTGCTTAATACATCGTAAGTAGGGCTACATAGTATGCAGTAATTGTCTCGAACTCCATTCATTGTTTGATATAATAAATATCAGTGGAGATAATCTGATATAACCTGTTATAAGTTCAAGTAATACTTACTCTTCTACTCCGTGATACTATTTTCTATTTTGATTTAGGAAGAACAAAGGACTGCAAAATAACAAAGCAAACTTCAAACAAGTCCAAAAATATTCAGAAAAAAGTTGGAAACGGGCCAGAAACAAAAGAGAAGGAAAAATAATTACACTGAGGAATCCATGTTGTAAATACCTAAAGTCTTTCCTGCACTGATATATATTGCTGATAATACATTTTTCTGGTTCAAAATTTTATATATTCATCATATCTGTTTCTACTGACAATATATGTAACTAACCTGTTCATATCGTAATAACAATGTCCTTTCTCGAGGTGAATTCGTACACCTTTTCTAAATGTTTGAATGATAATATGATTAATTTAAGTAATATTCTAAACTTGAACAACACATCCAGAGAAAAGTCTCACTTCTAGAGGAGGATTTCGTCATACATGTGTTTCAATGGAGTTACAGGCATCTAAGAGAAAGATGAATCAACTAACCTCAGTCTTCTCTTCATAAAACATTCATATATTCATACATACTTACATGTATAGAAAATGTAATTATTCATGAATTACACGATTCTTGCGTCACAGGCGCATTATGTTTAGAGATGGAGATTTGTATATAGTTTTAGTATTATCTAAAACACAGGTATTCGATTTTGCACCAAAATTCTGCAGTCTCAAGTAATTTTTTCCTTCAATATTTCACATTTGTGTCCAGCGATATTACAGTTATACAATCAGTGCCTTTTATTCTGCTGTGTACTCTTACGAGTGTAACTATTTCAATTTGATCAAAAGCAAATACATTAAGGGAAAAAAACAAAGATACCTTTATTTTTATACACCTTGTGCAATCAATGTAAAGCCATTTTTGAAACAGTTCTTTTTACTTTGACTATTCTGATTCATTTGATTTATCTCTTAGATATTTTTGCTGAGTGTATTTCATGAGAGAAATGTATGGTGTAAACTTCAAAAATCCTTTCAACGTTGCACTTGTACCAAAGCTCCAAAAGAGTAAAATTTTAAAAAAAGGCTCATTCATTTCATTTATACAGCTGCTTAGCTGCATAATTCTTATAGATCAACTGGGTGGGAGCGGCATTACCTCTGTCACCAATTGGCTTACTTTTGAAAACGTGTGGAAACTTCTGATGTACACTTTCGAGCGTAGCGTAACCCCCTTATTTTTGTTCAGGTTTTGGTACAATGTTTTCCATGTTGTGCATGAAGATCAATGACACATATTTATATGTGTGTGTATTTGTGTGCGTGTGTGTGTGAGTGAGTGCGCGCGCACGCGCACGTAGAATTGTTGATGGCCGGATAGATGGATGTATGTACATGCGTGTGTCTGAATTTATTATCTGATGTTAAAACTTTATCTTAGCGACTTTGTGACTGCATGGATTTGTCTCATACCATTGGATTTTGCAAGCCAAGTTTGATTTTGCAAAGAGACGTGATTACTCTGGCGTCAGCAGCTTTTGCAATATCCTTTGCACATGCTCACTCTGTGTTAAAACTTTAATTCATTGTTTTGTTTTTTTCTAAGAAAAAAAACTCATTCTCAGTACTTATGTTTCATGCATTTCAGTGCGTCTGGTGGTCATCTCCGGAGGTCGAGTTACAGCAGGTACCTCAAATCTGTATTACTTTTTTCACTATCCTGGCAGACCGGAGCACAGTCTTTATTCTTCCCAGAGTTTGATTACACCTACGTTTGCAGGACGGTTCTAAGTGAACCAATTTTTATAGGTACAATCCCGAACTCAATGTTTCACAGCTTCTTCATTTTCAAGTTTGGGTAACAACATTAATTTTATTTTATTTTTTTTTTTTTGCTCTCTTTATCCTTCATTCTGTTATCTGCGAGTACAACAGTATCTGCGAGATAATAATAGGTTGCGTATGTTATTTTCATTTTGTTATACAGCCTCAGATTTGTGTTCACACTCTTTGTTTATATAGTTAAACCCTAGTCGATCGCATTACTGTAAGATTGTCTATACTCTATAATGTCTGCTCTTTTATTTCTTTTAAGCCAGTTTACGGCATTAATTCAAGATGTAATTTAATGTATCGTCTCTATTTCCATGAAGGCAGATTTTGCTGTTTTATTTTTTTTATATATTTGCTTTGACTTAATCAGTTTTAATGAATATATTCTGGACGGTGAAGGTTAGAGAATATGTTTCTCTTTATAGATAGTTTCTGCGTACCGATTGTCTCAAAGAGTTTTCACCTGCTTTTTTCTCTTTGAAGAGTTTTTTTCTCATTTTGCTTACCTCGTTTTGCTCTTTACTGTTCATGTGCTAGTTATCATCTATCAATTACCGTAGTTACGAGCAGTTTTCATTAAAATTTCCAAACGTTATGCAAATCCCCTTTTAGAATTCTCAACACAGATTTAGATGCTGATAAATTATAATCCACCTTCCTTTCACATCCATCATTTACTTATCTGAAATGTAAATCCAATACCCCTGTATATCATGCTTCAATCATTTTGTAATTAAGCTTTCTTACAGCGTATATCAATGACTTAATCACTACTTAAGTTATAATTACCAGCATCATTACTTGTGAATCGACGTAAAATTATCGCTGTGATTGGTAGTATCTCAAGAAAAAGATGATGATGAACGTAACATTATAGAAATATAAACTTTAGCAAAGAATCAATTGGATTTGCCGGAGAATGTTACACAGAATTGAAGGCATGTACTTTCCCATAAATACCTGTAAAATCAACAATCCAATTCTGGCTGAACAAATCCAAAGCACTACCTGAAAGGTGTATCTGGTGAAGCTATAGGGAGTAAAGTGAACAAGTGTCTTAAAATAGATGATCAAGGAAGAGCAATTTAATTCAAAATTAAGTTGTAACTGTTGAGTCCATAGGCCTATGGTGTATCCAACAATGATATGTAAAAAGCATAAGTAAGATAATAACAAATAAGTTTTAACGCCTATTACATTGTGCAATGCAGGTTTTGTTCCTGGATAGGGAAGTTGGTTTCCCGATTGCTAAGATGATCCGACGGAAACTCTGGCTCTGACCCTTGTCTCAGAGTACTCTGCTAAGATGTGCGAGGTCAGCATGCCAACTAGGGATCAAGATAAGTTCATGGCACTCCATTTCATTCGCATTACAACGGTGACAAGTCATTGCTAGACGCCTTGAATTATTATGAATACAGCTGCAGGGCGGGGTTATTCAAAGATCTCGAACTTTTGGCATTCCTGATAGGTCTTCAGGTTACCCTACTATTTTCGCCATCGGGACAGCTAAGACATCTTGGTAATCTACAAAAGGCAGGACGGGCCATAGTCACGCGGATTCTCTATCGTAATGAACAACATCACGTGGGAGCCACTGGTTGACCCCCGTGGGTGTTCGTGCCACCACTGCGCATAAAGTTAGGCCCCATGGAACAATTTGTTACAGCTATAGATAAGTGCTTTGCGGCTTTCAAGTAACTTCCCTGGGCTGTCTGGGCCAAAATCGGTGAATTACAAAATGTCGATGTTCTTATCACAAAAGCAGAGTCTGAAAGGAATAATAGCAATTTAGTATACGTTTCAGACATAATCAGTCAGAAAAAAACAAACATTTTTGACCCAGGATCAGAAAAAAAAAATCGTACTGTTTTGAAAATGATACAGTAGGTGAGCCAAAAGGACTAAATAACCTTTTGTGAATTTTTGTTACTCAAATAGATGCAGGATTGTTTTATCTGACTGAAAAAAATAATCACTTGGCATCCTTCCCCACAAAGACAGTTTTTAGTCAATGTTTACGGTATACACTGAGATATTTTAAACATATGAGACAGTATTCAATCGATATGAATAACACTCGGTGTCATTCAGCTAATTTCATTGTCTGTTTGTATTCTCATATCCAACGGCGTTATTCAACTGGTGGCTGTCTAATCGATTTTTGATCGAACACACACAAGGCCTATAAAGATTAAATGGGATAAAAATTTGCACAGTAAACCAATCGATATCTTAAGCATCCTAGTATTAATAGAACTCATTTGGTAAACTTTGCTGGGTTCCAACGAGCTTGATATTATAGTTCTGATAAAAATACGGTTTCAAAACAGATTAAATATCTGTTCATGTGTACGTGTTGGAGAATGGACTCAGTGAGACGAGTTCAAACGCCGCACGGGATAGCTTATGTGCTCTGCTTTAATTCTCTTAGATAAGGCATGAACCCATCTCCTCTCTAGCAATGGGTAAAGTGAGTGACGTCACCTTCATTTGTAGTCGTTCATAAGTTGAAATTATTAAATGCAAACTGGTTGTGTAAGTAGCAATGTGATACGTGGAACCCAAATAGAGATGGCTTCTATCTTTTATGCATGCGTCCAAGTGATTGACCTACATGTGTTCATTTAAACAGATACTGATAGAGATTCTCATATCTGAAATAAAGTAAAATTGCAACAAGTGGGGAAAATTATGCAGATCAAAACTACGATTTGTCTGATACAGATAGACAGAGAAAAGATATATTCTGATGTAATGTAAACAAATTTGATACTGGAATATAGCATTATACCTTTGGGATAACTTCTTATTTTCAAATTTATGAGATCATAGATTAAAAACTGAGACCCTTTAAGTGGGACCCTTTATTAGAGCCTATGGCAAATATTTTAAACCAATGGACGAGTTTATTGAATTCATTGTTATGGAATTATTACATGGAAAAAAATACAAGAATGCAAAACCAGATCTTTCAAGGAGCTTCCTATTCTAAAGGCTGTGTTTTTCTTTGAAAAAAAAACAATAGAAGAAAAAATATATCAGTTTTTACAGCTTTGGAGCTAATATTTTGCTTCATAACATGCACTTTTTAGCACTTAATTCCAGTTTTTTTTTCTGTTCGTTTTTCTTTTTTTTTATGGATACCACAGGAAATCTTACTTGTGTTACATATTATATATTATGATATCGGATATAAAATGACAACTTTACTGAAGGTGATGCTGGGAATGATACCGAAATCATTCAGTCCTGTACTCTAAAGAATGGGATAAGATCGCAAACGTTTCTTTTATTTGGTATCAGCCACTTATTTCTCTGCAATCCATTCCACTTATAAAACCTTCAAAAGAACCATTGCTGCATGCCATACTTGAAAGACCAAAAGTACTCCACTCAACTTTGCTATTAGCGACATCTACACAGTGGGTCGTGTCGAAACAGCAACCTGATTGTTCGAGGCAACCGTAGACTGAACGAATGCAGTACAATGGTCCACTGACAAACCGGTGATCTTAACAATGGTTTCGTGAGGTGCAATCATTGCTCTATTCACATCAGTTCCACACGTCGACTTCCACGCAATCGACATCTCATCCTGCACACTCGACTATTTTGGCCAATTCTTCCCATGCAATTTCCTTCTCTCCGAAGGAGGAAGCAAATCGATGTGTATTGTACGAAAAGTGTCCTTGAAGTTGTTACTGTATTTTTTTTTCCCCCTTTTTCAAAGATTGAAATGCTGATGGTGTAAAATTGCTGCCAGGTAGGTTCAGAATGTCTGAGCGTATTATGGTTTTATCATAATTATTAATAACTGGTTTATCCGTACCGTAAAAATGACGGCATATATAAAATGTATTGGATACTCATGACTTGTTTCATACGTAGATAACAGAGGTCTGTTAGGCTTGGAGATTAGTGTTCTTTTGACCATAAATTGATTTTTAAATGTTTTTCGTTTTTATTACTTTTTATTTTCCATTTTTTCATGTGACTAAAACATGAATGAAATCTTATCCTATTATGTCAGATCGATGAATTTGATTCTATTTTGTTACGTTAGATGGCATCTAAATACTGCTAACGTTATGTGTTGGTAGTTGTGGTATTGGTAGGGACGGTGCTGGTATTGACAGTGGTCGTGATTATAGAAAATGAATATAAAACAACAGCGTATCTCTGAATTTTTGAGATGAGGTATTATTATTATTATTATTATTATTATTATTATTATTATTATTATTATTATTATTATTATTATTATTATTATTATTATCATTATTATTAATTGGACTATCCTCATCTTGGTTGTTTTTCATACAACGTTTCGGCCGTTGTACTCTACGGCCTTCGTCAGGTATCATCGGTTCGTTACTTCCCCACACCTAACAGATGATGACTTGATGAAGGCCGTAGAGTACAACGGCCGAACCGTTGTTTGAAAAACAACCAAGATGAGGATGATCCGAGTAATAATAGAAATAATAAAACAACAGTTTATCAATGTGAGTACAAACGCGGATATCACAATGGTTATTCGAAAGACACAAATTTGCAGCCCAGTTTAATATTATACTTACATTATGAATCGAACAATCTTGAATTTACTTTTGCTCATGAAGTTTTAAATTCCAGCTGGCTCAAAAAATCCCAGGGGTCCTGTAGGTCTACAAAAAATTATTTTCCCTTTTGATACGTTAAAGCGTAAAAAAAAAGTCTGAATCAATTTTTATCCATTAAAAAGGAATTATTTCCTTTTAATTCAGACTCCAAAAGATGAAAAACATTTTCCTTAGAGTTCAATTCCTAAAAGCAAATGGAAGGTTTCTCCGGATTACGGCCAATAAATGTGGGAAAATAGCCCCACGACCAGTGATTTTGATTAGATAAAAAATTGAAAAAGTTCCCACTCGATGTCTATACCAAAAAAATGGGAAAAGGATCGCTCTCAATTTTAGTCCGAGGAAATATACGAATGATGTTCTCATTGATTTGATCCAGAAAAGTGAATTGAAAGTGTCCCCTCCATTTGAAGATGTTGAAAGTAGGGAGAAAAATTTGCCGTTGATTTTGGTCAGAAAAAGTGGAAAAAAAGAATTCCGCGTCCAGTTCGGCAGCTAAAAGTTGAAAAAAGATTCCTTTTCGATGTTAACCCCTAAAAAGTAGAAGAAAAATTTCGAATTAAGACAATTAATCGTGGGAAACATTGACATCTAGAAGTTGAAAGAAAAAATTCCCCCATTTATGCAACTAAAAAATAGTTCCCACGTGTCGACTCCTAGAAAAGGAAGGATTGAAAACAAATCAATCTTTCATATAACCTCCACGAATTTTATTATACATTATATTTTACATCAGCACACTTGGTTCAACTTTGTTCATAATTCCTGTGTGCATCTTCGATGCATAATCGTATGTCAATCGGAGCCAACTTCATTATAAATACGTAGCCTCTGTATTCAGAAAACGTGACATTTGAAACGAAATTAATACATTAATCATAATAAAATGAATAAATCATCTTCAAGGAATCGTTCAACCTTATATCATTTCGTTAATTTCAGATTCTGGTTTTTTTCCTCACTTTTGATTCCTGCCCCAGGACTCTATTGTCTTTTCATATGATTTTGAATGTATCCGAAAGGGGGAGAAATGAGAATATATTAATGTCAAATTTTAAAAGGAAGCCACTTTATCTACACAGCAGTCAATTATAGACACTATTGTGAAATCTAGAAGGGAAATATATTTGCACATCTAAGAAGCATTGTATTTAACTTCAAACGAAAGGATTGAAAGTGAGTTATAAGAAAAGAGACTAAAAGAAGAGTATTTTGTCTTATTTCTTATGGATATCCAATAACCATACCAAAACACCAAACATATTTAACTCACACACACTTGCATATATATATATATATATATATATATATATATATATATATATATATATATATATATATATATTAGTGGACAAATATATTCATTTCAAGATGAAATGACTCAGATCAAAATAGATTAGAGCAGTTCAAGGAGAAGGTAGTGTAAACAAATGGTAGCATCGGAGATGATTTTCCAAGCTTCATGCTGAAGATTTCTTACCGTGATATAATCAATGTACGATTCGAGAATATTCAACTTTTTGCGATGCAAGTGAGAGTCAACATACTTAAAGTAATAAAAATAATCATACAGAAGTTGAGCGAGAAGAAAACTATCGGAGTACATTTTGTATTTGTGATTCGCTAATTAAAAGTAACGGATCCGTTTCATTTTATGACGATGATAAAAAGTGTATATTCTCTTACTGTGTGTAACGCAAGAAAGACCATGTTCCAAGTGTAATGAACTATTGCTAACAGAACCAAATCCTGGCACTACATTCAAAGAAGGTAATGATGTGTGTATGCTGCGATTGGAAGGGGATCCTCTACCATAAACTTTTTTTCCCAAAGAGCCCAGCGATCGGTTAACACAATAACTGCTCTCAGGCCAACTCAAGGCAGCAATCAACAAAACGTGACTGGAATTAGTAAAAAGACTGAGCATAACATTTCATCGTGATAATGCTGCGCATCATGATTCTTTATCGACTAAGCACACGTTGTTACTCTTTGATTGAAAAGCTTTTACTCTTTTACAGTATTCACCGTGTATTGCACCTTTAGATTACCATTCATTCTCGCCTTTATAGAGTTCTCTTAATGAAAAAAAATGAATCTTCTGCAAGTTTGCAGACGCACTGAGCATGGTTATTTGCTGAAAAAATGAAAAGTTCTGACAGGATGGAATCATGAATTTGCCTTGAAAGATGGAGCGTATAATAGGATAAAACAGTACAGTTCAGTGTTCAACGCTTTGAATTGAAAGAAAAAACGATTATTCTTTCTATTTGCTATACCAAACAACAACATTTAAAGCATATCAATTCAGCATATGTATGCATATCTATAAAACACGCACATATGTGTGTGTGTGTGTATATATATATATATATATATATATATATATATATATATATACAAGACAAATCAGAACTGATGATTCAACTACGAGTTGATAAGGAAAATACCTATACCGCATTCTCCTGATTTGTAAATTATAACCACTAACACGCACAGCATCCCCACAAAATATAGCCAATAAATATCACAAACAATGCATATATATATATATATATATATATATATATATATATATATATATATATATATATATATATATATATATGTAGGGGGGAGACAGAAAGAGAATGTAAGGAACATCTATCACCTAGAACGATTCACACATACTCAAAAAATGTTTTAAATAGGAATCTAAAATAAACCCAGTCATTTGCACGAAAAAGCCTGAACAGGATAAAACATGAACATGTTTTGTAGTGAATCCTTAATTCATTATACATGTGTGCATGTGTTTGTGTGTACGTTTATATTTATATATATGTATTCTATGCTGAAAAGGGGGAGAATCATTTCAGCTGTTTAAAAATGACCTGAATATCAGGTAAATGTATTTACATGTGGCAGAATTAGAGACACCAATCTATTTATAAACAGAGTGCATTAATGTACGCATAAGAATTTATTTATTCCTTCATCATCAACGTTATTTCCTACATCTTTACATAGTTTTCACACTTTTCTATCTATTGATTGACACTTCTCAACGTATCGTATACTTTTTACAATCAAAACAACACAGATGAACACAACACGATATGTAAACATTTTGTCATCTATGTTGTCAACTCAAAAGTACGTATTTTGCTGAATTCTGTCCTGTAAAAAGATAGCTGTCAAACATATTCTGATTAATTTCCTCCGCCTTCATATATGTTTCTCTGTGTTGAGAATGGAGTGACACGTGTTAGTTTAAAATTCTAAGAAGACATATCATCAAAATCACATTACTTTTGGATGGTTAGTTTATTTTCAGTTAAATGGATGATGAATTGAGAACCGTCAACCCTAACTATCAACATAGGTTCTGCCCGCTTTTCAAAGCTGGTCTCGCTGAATATATATGTGTATCACGCGTTCAGGTCAAACTAATGGAGCTAGAGGGCCGTACATCTGAACATTTACTCTTCATTCTGTCTCAAGAACGTCTTTTGGATATCATTAGATCTTTCTGAATAGGTTTTTAGTGCAGGGTTCAATTTACAATGTAAGTTTTTACTGTATGATCCCTCAGTTTATGTTCGATGGTATTCATGCTTGTTTTTTTGTTTTTTCCAAAGTGATTCGGATCACTGCCCAACACAGGGCAAGATCACTAATTCAATCATTGATTAACCCTTTTTTCCTATTTCGATTGATCATTCATGACGCAACATAATGCAATAATACATTGGTCATTAAAGGGTTTCTATCGAGCAACTAACCAGATCTGTTCGGATGGTTTTCTCTTGATAAGTCTTACGCTGTATTGTTGAGTGTTATTGGTATTACTTGGAGGCAATGCATAAAAAAGCCTTATAAATGACAAAAATGGAGGAATGTTAAAAAAGTATTAATTCATGCGTAGCAATAATTGTTTTATTACAGAGAAAGAAATTATACATTAACCACGAAAACATGCTTCATCAATTTGCAAAGGCTTTATTTCGCAAGAATTTTTCTCTGTGAATAATTCTAGTGAACTGAATTTAAGGATTATTTCAATTCTCCTTTTATTGTAAATGTTTTTCTGGGTATTTTTTTTTTACGATATCTTGAATTGGATATGTTTTCTTTTGTCCCGGTGGCATAGAACCATTTCAATAATAGAGGTGTTGAAGAATAAGACATTGCCATTGACGAAGTTGATTCGCCTTCATAAATTTCCTGATCTAATTCATCTTCGTACACCTTTTTCCGGTCTGTTGTCCAAATCTTTCTTCGCTTTTTGAACTCAACACAGTAGTATCCAGGTGATAAATAGGTATTGTTTCGAACTCTAAGACACAAGGCCATCGTAGCGATCAACCAGAAAGTGCTCATTCCACTGTCCGAAATTACACAATGAAACAGGAATATTCCGACTGATCGCTGCGATGGACTCATGTCCTAGAGTTTGAAAGACAGTTGTAGGGCACAATTCAGGAGAAACTAATTCCTCTACTCAGAAGAAAGAATAAAATTGATGCATTCCAATGTTATCGATTTTGTTTCTCTATTGTAAGATATACGTTCAGTTCGATTTCCTTTGATAAATAAAGACATTTATGCATGATATTAATACATTATTAGAATCATTGATCAGAGATATAAGGTTCGAGTCTATTTCATAGTTAATTTAAAGAAAATTCATGCTGATTTAGTAAATTTATGAAAACTTATCCATACGTTCCAAGCATCAAGTTTATTTGTCAATAAAATTGATATTGTTAGCAATGGCAAAATCAAAAACAGTCAACTAAACTTATCTACATCACTATAGGTTTCTTAAATTTTTTAGCTGGTCTGGCTGCCTGAATATATATATATATATATATATATATATATATATATATATATATATATATATATATATGTATATGTATATATATATATATATATATATATATATATATACACACACACACACACACACACACACACACACACACACATACATCCTGCCGAAAGGACCACACTTATGCAAGTGGAGGGTTGTAACTTTCAATTTTTACATCTCCAAATATCTGGAATTTTTTTTCTGTTTTTTTTTTTCCCACCCTCCAAGATCTTTTTGTGAGGAGCTCCATTTGCAACCTGAGTTTATGCTTAAGTGATCCCTTTGTTTCTATCCAGCAGCATTCACACTTGTTTTATTTTTCTGCAATTTTTAGTGATCACTGACCAACAAAGATCGAGAAAGTAACTTAATTCATTAATTGATCAGCCCAACATGATATGAAACCAATAAACCTCGGTCAGGGAACGGTTTCTATTGAAGGACTATCAAGATATGTTCGTTTATTCCTAGTTTAGAACAATTCGAATTCTATACTAAACGGAAATTAATAATTGATCTCCTTTGGACTTCAGATGATGTACTTACGTTGTTTTGGCGATCTGATTAAATAGAAACTGAAAAGTACTGCATGGGTTGTGTTAAAATGATGGGATGAAATATACAATTTCATTTTCATCGGTTCAGGGCACCTTTAAGAAAAGTAGATCATCTTCATGTATTCGTGACAAGAAAGAAAACTTACCACGTAATAGTGAGTATGAATTTTTTAAGTGTATGTCACTTTGTTTTTGATTTGAGGGGCAATCTTTTGGTTAAGTTCCATTTTTCTGCTCGATATCTATCAGGATGCAATGGTTGTAGAGCCCTCTTTTTACAACTAGCGGTATTTTCTTATTCTTGAAGGTTTAACTTGCTCTACCGAGAACTTGAAAAGACCTCTCAACAAAGAATAAAAGAAAAATCGGCTCAACAGATGGCTTTTGTCGTTCCAAATATTGATGCCACTGACATGCTGCTCCAAAATAAAATGTATGCTATATCTTTTTTAAACGTTCACCTAATACTGCAGGTATCGGGACCCTTAAAGTTTAACTGAATCTGTATATTCTTTTTCAAGAATTTAGCGATGCATTATTATATGAAAAAGCCATTCTGAAACTCAAACCATTAGGACAATTCTAATGTAAACTATTTTATTCTCCTTTTAAAGCCATTATTTTTCTTTATTTTTATATACTTCAATTAGTTTTCTTCTTCTCCAGATTACTGGAGCAGGAAATTGAAATTCTAGTAAACCAACATAAACCAAACAAAAAACCGAAAAAGAAAATGAAAACACACCCTGAATAACAAGCAGATAGAGTAAAATTGAAAATCGATTTTTGTTCCAAGCATCTAAAATAGAACCAGAATTTGTCGACCTCATGATAATAACTTTCTCTTAAAAATGTATTTATTGACGCAAGACGCTCACTTTTTTCTTTCAAATCGTTGCACTAACTTTTTCTTTAATCAAGAACATTCTATATTTTGAAAAGAAAACTTTACATAAAGAATTTGGAGGAGTTGTTTAATACAAAAAAAAAGGAATTTTCTCAGGATTTTTGCCGTCTAAAGAAAATGAAATTATAATTTCATGTCTAGTCGTTGAAAGTTAGATGTCGTGATTTGTTGGGTGAAATATGCTTTTTTTCATTTAAGATCACGTGTTTGAACACTAGGCAGTGGGAGTGAAATAACTAACACTAACAAGGTTTGAATAAACCTTGACTTGTGAAAGGCTAAATTGTCTTTTATAATACAAAAAATAGTTTGATGATTTCACGACACTCACAGATTTCCTCACCCGAAACGACTGAAGTCAAAATATGAAGATCATTGAATTTACCTTTTCCTTCAATTAACCATTTCTTTACATAATGGACAAAAATCATTAGAAATAATGGATATATGTTTTAGGAATCCACAGTCTCAATTTTGAAAGGAATTTGGTACGTCAATATCAGCCTTGTTTAGTTCATAACGTCATCTTATATTTTGTTGGCCACGATTTCACATGCGATTCCTGGGGATCCATATCATGGGGTGTGATGTCCAGCGATTTTTTGTTATTTTCGAACAGTTTATTACCATTTGAGTTTTTTCATGGATTTATAATATCCCTTACCATAGTATATTGTGTTTCCTTGTAAGTCTCCACGTTATGTTGAACATTATTTTGCTCTGTGTTTGTTGCATGGTTGTAAGTTTGCCGGTCTATCGTTTGATAGGTTTCATACTTCGGTTCCATAGGGGATTATCTGGAGGATGCAATGATTGTAGACCTTTTTTTGTAGGACTAATGGGATAATTTTTTTCTTGAAGGTTGAACTTGTTCTACCATAACGTTACCATCCCAGAGTAATTCTTCGTTTGATTTCTTCTTTTGAGGAGTTCATAAAGCTTTGCTACCCTAGGTAGATGTTGTGGTTTACTTTCTCCAGTCCCCGTTTCCAATTTCGATTGTTTTCTTTGTCTTTAAAACGTTAGTTGTACATGATATTTGTTTTAATGAGAACATGTCAAGACCAACTTCCTTGCTTTCTCCATTCGGTTCATGTAGCGTTTTACGGAATTGATGAATGTTCTCAACCAAAAGGACGATGTCGTCTGCAACTTTGAGTTTGTTTGAGTATTCGCCATCCATTCTGATTACTACTGTGCCCTAGATATCTTTGATAAATAGTAAGTTATTCTCCTCCCCAATTCCTTACGGTAATTTTTTCACACCAATAATTTTTGGACATTCTCAAAATTTCAAACGCCCACGGATAACTTGTTAAGATTTCAACTAAAATAACTTCTTTCTTTTTTCTCTATGACGATTCTTTTCGAAGATTCCGATGTCGTGATACAGCGTTGACTACAATTTGAAGATCAATTTATGTTACTTCTTGTGTGTATTTTATATTCGTCAGTTTGCGATATTATATTTTCACGTGGAGAGTTCCACAACAGAATTTCGTGTGCCTATTCAATTCGAACTCCTGCTGATGCTTATTGTGCATGGAACGAAAAAAAAATAAATGGAAAATATTCCACTTTTTTTTTTTTGTAAGTCCTCCATATAGACGCACGTTCAATTTCAATCTCGTTTTCCCAGCACCTCATTCCAAGAGACTCAATTATGGAGATTTTATGGTTCTTAATATATTAATTTTCTGATTCCATAAACCGTTCATAAAATGTTTTCATTGTTTTTATACATTTTATTATTGTGTCACGTGACTGTCTTGATGCTGTGAAAGATTCCTTTTTGTTCACCAATCTTTTTTTTTTTTTTTTTTGGTTGCAGCTTTATTTTTGCATGTCCTTGCAGTCGAAAAAATATTTTTTCTGCTTTTCAATTAAATGCTATGAATGGGATGTTTACTTAAAAAGTAGGCAAACAAAAAAATAAAGTGCCACTGATTTCGTGTCAATTTGGAATGTTTACGTTTAGACACGATATAAACAACACAAATGTTCCAATAAGAGAAAACTGTTTGCGTAGTCTTCAAGACAGTATATCAGAAGCTGTGCGGTTCAATCACTGGCGAAGAATAAAAGGCATTAATCAAGTGAGGATTACAATTTTGATAATTCAATGAGGGTCTTGTGTTCGATTATATCAAGGCATTGCTTTGTAGTGCTTCTTCATGGTGACCATGTTTGTTCTCGTGTAAAGCGAGAGGTTTGATAACAGGATTTTGCTGAAGGCGTATTGTACAAATTGGCATGGGAAACCATTGTTTACTTTCATTTCTTGCACGGTCCTGAATAAGGAAGCTGATACAAATAAAAACAATAGATATCTGTAATGCAAAAAAGGCCTCCTCCTTGTTTAGTATTTTAAGTTAATATCATATGTGTGAAACGGTTGCTATAATCTTCATGACCAAACCGAAGGGAGTTAACTCCTGTTCTTTTTTTTTTAATACCAGTGAAACCAAAACAACAAAATATTTCATGGCAATTATTCTGTTTGTTTTGTTTCAATATTTCGATTGCATTTCATAGACTATTGAGATTCTATGTACAGGAAAGCATTAGTACGGGAGATGAGACACGAGATATGTAACCTGGGCCCCCAAAAAAATCGTATTAGTCTTTCAATAAAAACATAGTGAACAGATGTGAAGGCCAGCACGGGAAGAGACGTCATCAAAATGTCCAATATAACCATTGAGAAATTTGATATCAGGCATTGTAAAGGTAAATACAGTTCACTTTAAGAGAGACTGCTCTACAACGGAGAAAAAGCAGACACTTTTGATCTGAGAATTTACGGAAACGATCTGTTCACCAAAGAACAAATTAGTACTCTTTTAAGAGTTGAAATAAAATGATGGAAAATAATCATATACTGAGCAATGAAAGAAATCTTCCGATAGAAATATGACCAAGTGATTCCACGTGAATTTCAATGGCCGAATTGCGTATAAACAATTTATAGTGTCTGTTACTGAATGGGTGAAAAGACATTGATCTTAAAACAAGTGTATGATTACTCCGCTCTGCTGTCAATTTTGACGACGCCTATTTCTTTATTAGAATATGAAATTATTTTCTGATAAAAGAAAAGGGATATGATTTTTAAATTTTGCTGTTCATCGTTGACAGCTGCAGCTTTTCAGCATCCGTCGTAAATCCCAAAATTTGCCATAAATCTCTATCATGGGCATCGCAAAAAACTTCGTGAACTTGTTTCGTTTGCCACATTATCTCATATTTTGTTGGTAAAGATTTTTTATTCAAGTGATCTCTAGAGATCCACTTCACGATTCAGTGAATTCAATGATTCAGTGGTCGTCAGTAATTCTTGCATCATAGCCAGTCCGTTGTTATTTGAATTATCCAAAGAATTATATCATATCTCTGACTCCTATTCCTTCTCTGGTGTGCTATATGTCTTGTGATCTCTCCATGTAATGTTGAGCATGATTTTTTCATTTGCACATTGCATAACCTCAGTTTTTTTGGTTAGATTCAATGTTTTAGCTCGATAGGAGAGTATCGGGGGGATGTATAGGTTTTTTTATACAAGCGGTATTTTCTTGATCTTGAGGGCTAAACTTGCTCGACTGAGGGCTTGCCATCCTAGACTGACTCTACACTTGATTTCTTTTTCTTAAGTTTCCATGGAGATTTGTTGTCCTAGATAGATGTAGTGGTCTTTTTTCCTCCAGTTCTGCGTTTTCAGTGGATTAAATATCTACATGAGAGGTCCAAGCAAATGAATAATCAAACACAATTGAAAAAAAACGAAAATATGTAATAAATTCAATAGGAAAGTAAATAGAGAGTTTTACATTAATATCAAGAAGTGAATGAAAAACTAAAACTCAAAAACGTTGGAATGTAAAAAAAAACAACTTGCATACAAGCGGAAAGATACATGGAAAATAACGTAAAATATCTAAAAAGAGGAGAAATATAAGAATTGAAGAAAGAAAAACAAACAAATTAGTGATAAAAGCCAAAGAAAGAAAAATTCTCAATGATAAAACTCTCAATTGTCCATATCCGCCTTCTACCAACATCAAATATTAATTCAAAACTTCATATATTCAACACTTGCTCAAACCATCTTATACTAGATATTCGCACATTCTTCTAAACAAAGCTATAGTCTGCCTAAGTTTATCTCAAGAGATCAAAAGTTCTCTAAGCATAAAGAGATTAAATCTCTCTTCTTCGTTTATCTACAGACTTGATGAGTAATGTTACTATTTATGTTTGGTGGTGTGATTGTGTGTGCTTTTTCATATTGTAGCTTAATGTTAAAACAGAATGCATGAATAAAATTCAGAATCAGCATTTTTTCAAAATGGTCACAAAGAGTTGCTTCTAGGCAAAACAATAACGAAGATGGAGGAAGTCTGACAACTTATCTGATTATTCTATAAAGGATGTATCAAACATAACTCCAACGGAACAAAAAGAGAAAGATATTGATTTTTCTTTATGACACACATAAACTGCAGTTATACAGGCACACTGAAAACATATTGCTTACACATACTTATATGCAACCATCACAGCGCAAAATAAAGCGTAAGCATTAATGTATTTATCACAAAGAATTCAGATCGCGTTCATGACAGTTTGCTGACAAATTGTTTTGTCCTAAACACATTAAATACCATTTTATGGACGGATGAATAAACTTGAATAAATATAAATAAATATCGTGTGTGAAATTTTTTTTTAGAAATCTTTGTTCTTAATGACTTGTGTATATTCGTATGAGTGCATGTGTGTGTGTATATATATGTGTGTGTGTGTGTGTGTGTGTGTGTGTGTGATCAGTGTGTGCTTGCGTTTATATGCATGTACGCGTGTGTGTAGTTGAACAAGCTGGAACCTGATCCCTTTTTCTTTCTCACACGCAAAATATACTAGTGTAAGCCAATTAACCCGTACCCTAAGAGGCACGTATTAGCTGAAATTTTAGCTGGAATTTCCACCGAGTAAATCTCGATATGTGTGATTGATATTCACTTATAAGTTAAAATCATTTTCGAGGAATGACAAAATAAAAATTATATATATATATATATATATATATATATATATATATATATATATATATATAAAGAAGCATTCATTTTACACAATATATATGCTTTATTCATCATTGAGATGCAGACCCATTGGGGGTATCAACGTATGTATATAGATATTCTGGTACTATGTTCCTCCGAGTCGCATTATGTTTCAGAGAATTGATAAGTCATGATTACATGCTAATATAATCATCCGTCTTTTATTGTCAGTCGTTGGACATAGACTTTCCTCTGGATTCACCACACTTGTTTATCATGGGCGTTGCAGAGCCAATACTTTTTGAATTTGTCTAGTTTATCTCCCGTTTTGCATTTCGCCAGCCTTGGTTCCTCATGTGATCTCTAGGGATATATGTCATGAGTTAAGATGTTCGTCAGCTGGCTGCATTTCTTGCAATATGACCAGCCCATTGCTATTTGATTTTTCTTGTTGATTCCATGGTGTTTCGGATTCCTCTTTTCTCCCTGATATACTGTGCAGCCTCGAGATCTCTTCATGTGAGTTTGAGCATAATTTTCCAAATGCACGTTGCATGTTTCTTAGTGTGTGGGTTAGTTTCTTGGTTAAGGTAATGTTTCAGCTCCATAAGTGACTATCAGGAGAATGCATTAGTTGTACACCGTTCGTTTTAGCATTAATGGGATCTTCTTGTTTTTGAGTTGAGCTTGCTCTGCCGAAGGCTTGCCATCCTAGAGTGATTCTTTGCTTGATTTCTTCTTCTTTTGAAGGTCTCACTGAGATTCGTTGGCGTAGATAGATGTAGTGGTCTACTTTCTCCAGTTTTTTGTCTTCGATTAAGATCGTTATGTTTTTGTTTCCAATGTGATTGTTGCACCTGATCTTCATTTTGCAGAAATTTATGTGCAAGTCGACTTCCTTACATTTTTTTCTTTCAGTTCATCTGGCATTTGTTGGCGTCGTGTATGTCTTCTGCGATAAGGACGATAGTATCTGAAAATCTAAGATGGATCAGATATTTGCCGTCTATTTTAAGTCTAGGTTTCGGAAGATCATTTTGAGGTGAGTTCTGAAGAGTTTTGGTGAGCTGGTATTACCTTGTCTTACACCTTTTAATCAATTTTGGCTAGTTTATACCTCCATCTTAACTTTCAGTTGCTTTTATTCACAACTTTGAATTGGACTGCTATCCCATGGCAGCATAAATATGAATTATAATGCGCTATCAGAAAATAAAAAGCAAGTCCAAAGTGAGAATCAAACTTATACCCTCTCTCCAGAGATGGTCCAGTATACGACTGGCTACTTATAACTATCCAGCTGTGGGGACTTATAGTTAATTACGAACTGATTTTACACCTTACATCAAACTCTTCACAACCAACATTCCATGTTGTTTACAATCAACACCTTTTAAGGTGTAAAATCAGCTTCTATTTATTTATAAGGTCTCCATGTTGAGAGTGATTAGAAGAAGCTAGGCGTATACTGTACCTCTCTCGCTAATGTGTGTGAGTCAAATTCTCACGGTCGACTTGCTCTTTACTTTCAGATAGCGCTCTGTAATCGTTGCTGTAGGATTATAGTCCGATCAAAGTTGTGGTAAAAAGCAAGTGAACGTTAAGATGAAGGTAAAACTAGTAAAAATTATTAATAATAATGCTGCAATACTTCACCCAAGATGAACATTTTTAGTGAATTTTAAATTTCGTTGTCAATTGAGCTTGCTATTATAAAAATGTTGATCGGTGAGAGCTCTGTGATTGGAATACATAACTATTCGCCAGAACTTAATCTTATATTCCCACTTATTTTGTAATTTCACTGCAACTTAAGGATATGTATTCTAGATAAACTTCCATTTAGACATGGGTTCACTTGATATCATGATGACAATATTGTAGAAACGTGCATGGTAATTACAGCTACAAAGGTAACGTTTGATTTGAGACCTGCAACCATTAATGATATTGCTTGGACAGAGAATGGAACAGAAGTTCAGTAAACGTAAGCCACATGAGGTTAACAATAGCTCATATTCTTTTTGTACAAAATACTGGAATGGGTGTCGAGACCAAAATGCATGGGGACGTCTATAACTGTTCATATCCACGTAGTTTGAATAAGTCAATTCTTTGGAAAGAGCCATTTTGAAATATTTTTTTCTGACCAGTGGTTTTATGCAAGGGCAAAAGTATTTTGAAGAGATAATATCAATAATTAGTTATAGTTTATAATACATCTGTTCCACCATTCTGAAATTAGTTGAAAAAATAAAATAGTTTTAGCATTATTCAAAATGTTTCTTGTTGCAAGCTGTAAATATTGACTTATCTTATTCTCTTGGCATTATCAACTGCATATTTGCCAGTGATCTGTGCCAAAAACATACCCATCATAATATATTCATCCAGCGGTTTAAATACAATTATTGGCTTAGGTTGATGCTTCAATAGTATCTGTGATTTATAAGCAAACATTTTATAACAAAAGTCTCGCAAAATTGGAACGGCAGCCATCAAAATTAATCCTTGGGTCATGAGAATAACTAGTGCTACCTGAAATTATTGGAACTTTTAACAAATTGAATGTTGAACAAATCTTTACCATCACCATTTTAGGGAAGTGCTAGCTCATTAGGGTAATACTTCAAATGAATTATTGCAAAGCAGGCGTTAGTATGTGATAAGTGGTTGATTATCAATTTATATCTTTATACAAAGATTCCTTGTGTAGATCTCATAAAAGAATTGAATTTCCATCCTATTGAGGAAAATTGATTTAAAATGGATAATGAGTTATTTCATCAGTTTGCAGATATCTCCATGGATCTTGATCAAACGCCTCACAGGGCATATCTGTATTTACATGGACATGAATATATATTCATGACAGGAGACCATTTGAATTAAGTTCCTATATAATGTAACACAATTCATAATCACATATATATATATATATATATATATATATATATATATATATATATATAGTTTTTTAATGTTTAGTGTTCAAAACTATATAACTTCATAAACTAGATATATATGTATATGTGTGTGTGTGTGTGTGTGTATGCATGCGGTGGTTTAATAAGCCTTCTTAAGTATTGCACAAAGCTCATATATTTATATTTCTTTACTATAAAAGCACTTATGAATTACTTCAAAGCATCTTTTATATTGTGCCATATCGCAGGAAACGACCTCGTTTCACTGCAGTATTTGACTAGTTTGAAGACGAAAAACGAGAAATACGCCTTTAATTCCATATTTCTGGAATACGTGTTAAAAACCGACGTTGAATCGCGAGGTGCAATAAGAAAGAAGTGTATAAGTCTCAAAGCCTTATATCTCTACATAAAAGACGCATCAAAAAGCGGCCCCCTTAAGAATGTGAAACGAGCATCAAGCTGGCTGTTCGATAAAAACCACGGCGTCTTAGGATGTTATTGGCCCTGTTATTATCTGGCCAACTAATACATGGTTTGTACTTCCCTCGCCTGTAATCTAGCAACCGGGAAATAAAAAGGGAAGGAAACATCAACGGATTCTTTTCATGTGGTTTTGAGTAATAATGTGTTAGATTCTAGGAGGAAAGAGAGTAAGAGTTATAGCAAAGGAGAATCGGAGAAATATATACAAGACGGTAAATGTTACAGCTATTTTCAAGTGACTAGGTCCATGTGTAGGTGTTATTCTTATCCTATTTGTGTTATTTCGTTGGAGTATTTTTATTCGGGGGCATGTTGATATTTGTATGCGTTTCCTCTGAACAGCGGTATGATTGTTCAAAGTGTGTACTTGTCATGAGTTCATTTCCTTTGTCTAGTCCTACATGTGTGGGTGTGAACATTTTAAGATAAAAAATATTCAAACTCACTTCCTGGTCTGTGTATGCTTTCATATGTACAGAAACTAATTCCTTACCAAAAGATTTTGTCAGCTCAGCCAAGGTTTGATAATAATCGAATTCAGAGCACGATGGTCGCTCTGTCAAGTTCGTCAGCGCCAGTAAAACAATCTAGGTAACTGAACCAAAACACTGGCTAAAACAAAGAAATGTTATATTACGTACTCAAACACATATACATGTGTGTGCATATCCTCGGATATACACACAGTGGATACTTTTTAACAGGACCACATCAAAAACAAGAATTTTGGACCCCATAACCATCTAATCCGAAACAACGTAATTTCTATACACACCCCATAAGGTTTCTGGAAGTCCAGGGGGTGTCACAACCTAAAAATATTTGGAAGAACCACTAAACCTTTTTTTAGTAATTCTATCAGATTCTGTTTCAAAATGTCAATTTGGTATCACTGCTGCTTGGTCGCAATGAAAGGTGCACTGGTCATAATGTGGTATATTCACGTGACACAAATTTTTGAGGAAAAGATATTTGCATCGTAGCATACGTTGGCGCCCTAGGAGAAGCTGTAGTGTTGATATTACCAGATCAGCTCTCGAAGAATGAAGAGTTTTAATTAAGATAGATGTTGAAACGTTTAAAGGGGAATTTTCACAGCAAACATCAGATATGAGCATCGTGTATCTAAAACTCGATAAATTCATAGTTTGGCATTCAGTCTTTCATTTCACGTTGACACTAACTCGCTGGCTACTTCATCTTGTTTCTCAACAGAACAGGTGATAGCTGAGAGAGACGTGTATCACCACCGCATCCACTAATCTTGGTGGCTGACTTAAAATCTTGTTTATCTTCAACTTTTTCTAACCCGCTGGGACCTCGAGGAGATGAAACAGCTCAAGCGTCTTTAGCCCAACTGCCTATTTTGATTCTAATAGTCCTTCCGCAGACGCTGATGCTCAAGGTGTCTTTGTTTGATGAGCCAATCAATGAAAAGAAAAAACTACTACAGGTTAGTTAAAAAAAGAATCTTCATTAGAGAGACTCTGATTGGCCGACCGAGCCCACAATTGGATCCTGCTAAAACTAATGGTCCCTTTTTATGTGCTTATATTTGTTCCAGTCCCAGAATAAACGGAGCAAATTGGCGATTATTACAAATGATTGAATTGATTCAGACTCAATATGCAGCACTTCCTAATAACAGTTGGTCTTAATAATCGGAATCCAATATATATATATATATATATATATATATATATATATATATATATGTGTGTGTGTGTGTGTGTGTGTGTATCAACACATAATGGAAGGGGCGTGAAAGGGTGATACTCTTGATCCATAGAGTTGTATACATTTGACTGGAGATTTAGTTTTGTTGTCGCTGACCAGGCAAAAGAATATAAAAAGTGAACAAAACTTGAAAACAAGCAACTGTATTAACAATACACCTACAACAGAATGAAATCAAAGAGTAGATAAAATCAAATAAATAGATATAAGAATCGTGGAACCTCGGACACATGATATTTTGAATAGTTAAAAAAAATGAAAACAAAAAGACAATGACAGCAGCAGTTGGGGCCAGGTAGACGATGTAAAGAGGTTTGTAGTTGCGGTGACGGGGCGAAGAGAGACCATATTAGTAGCAAAGGGAGACCTGAAGGAATAACCATTAAAGGTAAGCGTTTCCCCTAAAGAAAGGAGCGATGTAAGACTCTTTCGAATATGAGCGGCCCTGAATAAGCCACGAATTCTCTCTCTCTCTCTCTCTCTCTCTCTCTCTCTCTCTCTCTCTCTCTCTCTCTCTCTCTCTCTCTCTCTCTAATTCGTAATACGACACAGTTATTGTTCACCCAGAGCATGGAAGAAGAAGAAAAAAAGGCATTCTGAATCTGAGCAATAAATAATCCAGCCTTGACCCTTGACCAGTAATGATCTCTCTCTCTCTCTCTCTCTCTCTCTCTCTCTCTCTCTCTCTCTCTCTGTCTCTCAACTTTAAGGATGATCCTTGGACTTTGACAAACTAGTATGATGTTGCTGTAATTTTGACATCCAGTTAACAAGTTCCGTTTCTCTATTTCTTAAGGATCAATGTAAAATTGGTCACAGGGCTTCCAAATTAACAAAACGGAAAAAGAGACCCTAATTTCTCTACACTCAGTCAACAAGATTTATCCAGCACCCGGACTTTCGCATCAAAATCTTTTTTCCCGTCATTGTACTTTTTTTTCTGTCGTAAATAAATAGAACTGTTTATCCAGAAATAAATTGTTGTTACTTCCTTTCAAATATTCGTTCCGTTTAGTTTTCCAACATTAGTTTTACATATAACCTAGCAGACGAGTTTTAAGGTAAATCTAACATTTTTTTTCTCTCGTAAAGCAAGATATTTTTTTCTCAATTAGCTTTAACCACTTGCAACCCGAATAACTCACGACATGGATCCCAAGAGATCACATACGCAACTGAGACCGGCAGAGTACAAGATGGAGAGACCAGCTAGACAAATTCAGAAAGTACCGGCTCCACAACGCCTTCGATAGAGAAATATAGCAAATCCGGGGGAAGGTCTATGTTCAACGACGAACGTTGAGAGACTGGTGATGATGATAAACCACATGGAAAACGGGAAAGCTTAGACATCTAATGTGTAATGCTAATGATGATAGCTTGAATACGAGTGGGAATACCCTTGTGAATCGCCCTCATTTAAATCATGCTCGCAGGTACAAAAAAGGTAGAAAAATCATGAATGATAGAAAAAAGAACCAAAGGAAGGCCCACAAGTGAAGCAAAGATTTCAGTTCCTTTTAATCCAAGATCTCTTAAAACGTCTTTGATTACATCCTTGCAAGTGCAGATCTTGAAATCAGGCACTTCCAAATTCTGGTCTTGAAAAAGGATTACAAAATGTATGTAAACATTTGCTCTCAAAGTTTGATTCCCCAAGATCACATGCGGAACTGATGCTGGCAGAATATCAGATGAAGAGAGACAAACTAAACAAATTCAGGAAGTACTGGCTCCGCAACGCCTATGATAGAGAAGTGTGGCAAATCTTCGGGAAAGTCTATGGCCAACGACAGACGTTGAGAGACTGATGATGATGATGATGATGAATCAAAACACTCATATTCAAGCTAGAAATGACATCCCCCCTCCCCCGAACAAAAGACAGAACCATCCTCGCCCAGTTTACGGGAGTGAACTTTTTTGCTCTGTTCATTTTGTCAAGTTAAACAGAACTGATGTGCAAAAAAGGTTTCCCTTACTTGATTTAAACCAAGACAAAATGATCACTTGACAGCTGTTCTATCAACAGGCCCAAAATGTCAAACTTCATATATCTGGGAATGTATTCATTATATATCCAATACAAAAGTTAAAGTAATCATTTTCTGTAAGAATAGAGGTAGGAATGGAGGCTGATCCAGTAGAAGACGATGCTTTCATTCATAAATTTACAAAACGTCTCAACATTATCCTAATTTTTATGTTTTGCCTTTGTTTAGAGGCAGTTCATAAGCAATTATGAAACTAGTAAAATAATTTCCATGAATGTACTTTTACGTGAATGCATTTCAATTGGTGTATACATGTTTATCATATTTTGGCAGTATCGATTTGATATTCTCGTTAATATGCCTATTTTGTCAATGACCAAATGTGAGAGCTCTCATCTGCATAAGTAAACTCTATTTCATTGGGCTAATATATCAGGGAATATTTTGTCAATAGTTCACGAATGATTATCTGTGTATGTATGATATACACATACATGCATGTATGAGTGTGTATGTCCAAGTAGATTAATAAGGACAAGGATATCAACAGCCTGTGAAAGATAAATAAATAAATGAATTAATAAACATGAAGACCCTCACGTATTTTCAGTTGTTTAAAAGGAAAGATCGGAAATACTCACTGTTTTTTAGCAGTATGCATTAAAAAAGTAAGAGAAGGCCACGCTTTCATTTATGAATTTCGAGAAAAACACGCCATGCAATAATCAATCATTTCTAATTGATTACTACACAGCATTTAGAAAATTCTTAAGATTTTGCGCTTACCTACTCAAGAGGCTGCAAATTTGTCTAGACAAGTGAGTTAACCCATTGATTAACATACGGAAGAGGCGCTGACTTCCAAAGTCTATTGAAGTTAATTCAGGATCTAAACGACATCATCATCATCATCATCAGTCCGTCGTTAAACATACACCTTCCCCAGGATTCACCACGTTTCTCTGTCATGGGCGCCGTGAGGCCAGTATTTTCTAAATTTGTCCAGTTTATCTCTCCATCTTGAATTCTGTCGGCCTCGGTTTTGCATGTGATCTCTGGGGATCTATGTTATGACTCGTGGTGTCTATCGGTTGTTTGCCAAAATTGCAATATGACCTGCCTATTGCCATTCAAGTTTTCGAATAGATTCTATGATGTCTCTGATTCCCGTTTTCTTCCTGATATACTATGCTGTCTTGTGATCCCTCTATGTGAGGTCGAGCATGATTCTCCCATGAGTGCGTTGCATGCTTCTCAGTTTTCGAATGACAATTTTCTCAAAAAAAGTCAAAAGTAGGCTATTCCAAATTTTACTAAACTACTAGGGTTTGTGTTAGTGCCCTTTTCTTTGTGAGGGTGTGCTGGCTGAACAAAATTCATGAAACCCAACCAATTGTATTAAATTTTCATTTTAGCCTGGAAGTGTGTGTGGACTCGACCGAAGGGGGCTGTGTTTACCTGCATCCCTAATACGTAATTTTATGGATTTCACTGAAGGGACAGAATTCAGTTGGCTCCTTTCAATCCTGTAGAATGAACAGGCCTGTCGAGGGATGGTTTATACGCAAGAGCATACTTCTCCTTATTTAACTTCATGAAATCTCTATCTTTACCCCGGGAGGAATGCCCCCTTGTCTTTATTCAATTTCATGAATTCTCTATACACTTGTTTCCCTGTTTTGTGTTTTCCCCTCACAATATATACAAATGTAAATATAGATAGATGGATTGATAGATAGAGTGAATGTACCATTTGGCCTGGACAACGTGAATAAAATTACAAAATAAATAAGATGATGCTGCAACAGGAATTGGACCTGTTACTAATCAGCTGCTTCAGCTCAGCGTTGCTCTCATCATTAAGCCAAACAGTCGCTGGGAATGCAAAAATGCCCAAATAACTGTTTTAACTCAGTATTCCGATTTTGTATTCAAGTATTTGAGCCTTTTCTGGCCAAGTAAACAAGAAGTTTTAATCCTGAAATAAAGACTTTGAAATTTTTCTGGCTACAACATGACTCAAATAAGTTATTTTAATCTAAAATTGACCTCCAATGATCCTGTGAATCGGAACCATCTATTTGTTATGTTCTGCCGGGTTAATCGCCTGTAATAATTTCCTCTGAGAACGTAACTATTTGGCTACGAAATGAACGGAAAAGGTTATTTTAATCCAAAATCGACTCGTAGGTCATTTGGCGTAAAACAACTTTGTACTTCATAGCAGATTCAGTATCATGTCATAAACTGCTTCAGTTGGCTTGACATTACCGAAATGACTTCTGTTGATCTCTAGTGATCTCCAGCACCAACTTTACCTTTCCTATAACTTTCGCCATATAAAGATATACCTGTATGCAAAATGTCTGCAATCTACTTGCATAATTGCAGCCAACAACTTGAGAGAAATTGCTAGAAATGACAAAAAATGACTTCAGGTGACCGTAAATGACTTGTAAGGTCAATATCATATTGTCTATGACCTTTGCCAAGGAAAACATCACCCATCTGCCAAAATTCCTCTCCATGGTTGCAAATTATAGCCAATACCTTGAGAAAACGAGTAGAAATGACTTTTGAGATTGACCACGCCTAGCATATTACCTTCAATATAAGAAGATGTAACTGTATACTCAATTTCGGCGTCTTTGGTTCAAAACTGTAAAATTTGAAAATTGGCTAGAAATGGCCTTTGATAAACTTAAATTACATTTGAAGTCAACTGCGGTATTATGTTTGCCTCGGAAAAGTCATCCCAAGGCCAAATTTCATTTTCATAGGTGCAAAATTGTGGCTAACTACGAGTGAAATTTAGCAGGGATGACTTCATAGGTCTACTTCACATTATATATTCACCCCATTTAATTCCATAGGTGTATAGTTGTGGCTCAAAACATTGAAAGTTGTTATGAAATGACCAAAAATTACTCCTAGTGAACTTGGAAGACCTCAAGAATCTACAATGCACAAATTGCAATTTTGCTGAGAAATTTACCAACAAATCGTTTCATTTTTGGTACAAAAATGTGATCAAAAACTCTGAAATTGGCTAGGCATTGATAAAAATGACTTCTGGTGGCCTCTGAAAGTCAGCTCCGCGTAGCACATGACCTTTGCCATGGAAAGAAGTACCTCTACGCAAAATTTCGATGACATAGCTGTTATGTTGTGGAATGTTGTCTTAAAATAACCAGAGATGACCTTTAGTGACCTTCAATGACCTCAGATATCATATATTGTGATCTTTCCCGTGAGAATATTTATATTATATATTCATTTATTAACTCTTCTCTGTGTAGCTCTGTAACACAAAATACATATTCAGATTACAACTTGCATATTTTGCATATATAACCTAAACATATATCTGAAGACATTGGTATTAAAAGAAAAAAATATCTGGATGGTAAATCAGAGCAGACCTTTTCAAAGTCTCTTTACCTTCAACGTACAAATATATTGAAGGTGACTTCTATATTGTTTTAAAGTAACTAAACTCATCAGTAATAGGTGAAATAAGTCATTCCACCATTGTCGAACAATCTTATTGAGGATATTTCCCAATAGGGGAACTCGTCTATAAAAGCTTTACTATATAATAGCTATATACACTTTGGTCCAGTCTGAACCAAAAAAGTTTGAAGTTGAATGAAGATTCATAAGTCCTATTATGTGTTGTTGTATTCATCATAACTTCCATGACCAGCGTAATATATTCTCAAACCCGAAGAAAAGAATCAAATGTAATTGCTTTTAATAATAAACAGATCCCACATGAATAGTACAGCCATATCTATTGTTCCAAGTAATAAGTTTATTGATAGGATACACATCCCACTTTTCCATGCAAAATCCCAAATTACATCAAAATACATTGGTAAGAAATGAATAATAAATTTTGTTCCTGAAATCAAACACATCCTATATGATCCCACAGATTTTTTTCGCAACATAACCTCTCATTCCAAGCCCTTAAATATTTATTGACAGTTCCTTTTGTCAAAACAGTGTGGTTAACTGCTTTACGTAAATTCAGTCCTAACTCCCATGATATTTTTTCTTTGGAAATATACACAGATACATTATGCATTGATATATTTTACTGCGCTTAAAGCAGGTATCAGCTTATTTTAGAGTCTCTGTATTTCTTGAATTGGGGGATCGGAATAAATCCATTGTTATCAAGTAATAAATTGAACCCTGCAATGCTTAATGAATTATTCATATTCTCCTATATTTCCTATATATAATGCAAATTTGCTTAACCTCTCTGTCAAGCGGTATCTCTCTGGCAATTGCGTTTGCCCCAAAACAACAGTTGTAGTTTTCAAATATCTCACTACATATATAGGCTATGATTTGTAAAAATTCAAAAGTTCGCAATTTTTAATCTATAAAAACACATCTTAAGAGTTTAACAAAAAATTACGTCCTAAATCTTAAATTATGGAAGCTGAAAACGGCTGTCATTTTTGTATCGTAACTTTTGTGTTTCTGCAAATAAATCAAACAAGTCGGAGCTATAATTCATTGTTTTCTCATTAGCTGTATTTATTTTGATAAATGTATGTTCAGATCGGAGTGTGTAGGCCAGCCACAACTCCTATATTTTGCAGACATAGCCACAACATATATCTGAAAACACTGATATTAAAGAAAAAAGACTTGCGTACTTGGAGCAGATTTTAGAGTCTTTTCCAGATCGTTGTATATCAAATGGGATACTTATAGGGGGAATCGGTTCTTCTCTTATTATGAAGTGATAAACTGATCCTTCTATAAATAATCCATCAGCATTAGATGTCCCTTGATATGAAGAGGGGGATAAGTTTCCTACTGCATTTAATGACAAACTGATCTTTCATCAGTAATACATCGATGTGTATTGCTTCAAGTAACTATTCCATTGACCAAATCAAATCACATATTCTTCATACAAACATAAGCTATATCTAAACACATTGACATGAAAAAAAAAATCCTTTATATATTTAAAATTAAGCAACCAAAATATTCTCCTACCAGGTCATGTTCACAACTCAACTACATATTCTCAGAAAACACTCCGATATATACAAGTAATCCAGTTGATAGCAAAACAGTTGAGTCAAATGATTTGCATAAATTCAATGTCCGAGGGAATACAAATAGATATACTATACATCCAAATATTTTTGATAGTTTAAAACGGTTTCAGACTATTTTATAGTCCCTGTATTTGAATAGTCATCGAGTAATAAACTTAACCTCCAATGATGAATGAATTTTTATATCTTCTTTTATCGTAAATATATAATAAATATTTGCTGAATGTCTCTGTCCCGGCAATTTCTGTTTACCAAAAACAATCAGTTGTAGGCTTTAGATATTTCACTCTACATGATTGTAAATTATATATCAAGCAAAGAATTCCAAGATTGCAGAAACACGGAATGCATCTAAGAGCTTAACACAGAGCAACATTTAGATGCTCCAAATCGCTATACTTATCGTATCAGGAGCTTTTTATTCCCTTGATTCATTACTTGACTCGGTATTTCAAGACAATTTTTCACGACTTAATGCTCCATATATCTGGGAAAAACTACCCAAAGGGTGGCTATTTTCACTTAGTATATATGATGATTATTTGTTACAATGATTAATCTTCGTTTCACTATACAAGATTTTCAAAAAGACGAAGTATTTCTGGACACAATCGGCGATTCTATCATTGAAATAATTCGCTTTTAGCTTAAATTTGATGTATTGTGTATACACGTCAGGGAATAACAGGTTCTAGTGATCTTCTGAGTCAAATTATTATTATTATTTTGGTATGAATCGAGGGTGTGATGTGATTGAGCTATTTCGTTTACTACTAGTAGTATGTTATATACATATATATATATATATATATATATATATATATGTGTGTGTGTGTGTGTGTGTGTGTGTGTGTGTGTGTGTGTATCGTTTGGAATCAGCACTATGAATTTGTTTCAAGTGTCTGTAAAATTATCAGATGAATTCTAAATCAATCATCATCATCATCAGTCTTTTAAGGTCCGTCGTTGGACATACACCTTCCCCAGGATTCGCTACAATTCTCTATCATGGGTGTTGCAGTGTCAGTATTTCCTGAATCCGTCCAGTTCATCTTTCCATCTTGTGTTCTGTCAGCTGTAGTGTCTTATGTGATCTCAGGGGATCAATGTTGTGAGACGTGATGTCCATCGGTTCTCTTTCATTCTCGCAACATGGCCTACCCATTGCTATTCGAGTTTTTTAATAGTGTCTGTGATGTCAAGGACACCCGTTTTCTTCCTTATATACTGTACTGTCTTGTGATCTCTCCATGTAAGGTTGAGCATGGTTTTTCTCATGTGCACGTTGCATACTTCTCAATTTGCAGGTCCCTCTCTTGGTTAAGTTCCATGTTTCAGCTCCATAAGTTACTATTGGGAGGATGCATTGGTTATACACCCTTCTTTTTAGGATTAATGGGACTTTTTTTTTTTGAAGGTTGAGCTTGCTCTACCAAAGGCTTGCCATCCTAGTGTGATTTTTCGCTTGATTTCTTCTTCTTTTGAGGGTTTCATGGAGATTTGTTGTCCTAGGTAGGATGTAGTAGTCTACTTTTTCTATGTAGAAGCATTATATATGTACCCTTTTTCTGTACGTTTTATTTTTTGTTTGTTTGTTTGTTTGTTGGGGGCGTTCTGGATTTGAAAATGGGATATATTAAAGATTTCGTAATAATTTTTTATCAGAACTCTGAGCTATTCACGGATGAGCTCCATGCCTGAAAAGACTTGAGGAACTCTCTGGGTCCCTGTTCGTGAAATCAAGTCATCGTCATCCTATTTAATGGAATCTTATGGTTCAGTTTAGCATTACAATTAACTATAATTATGTTTTAGATAGAAACCGATCCTTATATCTTTTTTTTGAAAACCATTAACACTTTTCCTTAAGTTCATTGAGTATGCATGTCAAATTTGTTTCGGCTGCGTCAATGTTTAAGTGTGGTGATTATCTATGCCGGAAAAAACAAGTCCACTTCTAAGTGATGATGATTAATTTTCGAAATAAATTCTATTGTTTTGTTTTGGGTTTTTTCAATCAAGAATTTCATTTCATTTAATTTTCATGTTTCAACCAACATTTTATTCTATTTATTTATTAGTGTTTTTTTTTCTAGGAAGAATGATACAAATTGATTCGAGTTGATTTTTAAAGTTCATGACATGAGAATAGCTAGAGAAAGCAAAATAACACTGACTAATTCGATGAGGCATATGCTTGTAGCTATCCGATAGAAGGAATAGAGGGAAAATGCATCAGTCACAATTGACAATTATAATTTGAGTAGGTATAAAAACGAAGTTTTGTCTTTCTAATAATATGAAAACTCACGTTTCTATTTTTTATCCTTACACTGACTTCAGGACCTTTTTTTCCACTCACATACAAATGAGAGTGCTATGATAAATTTACCTTTTAGCTGCATAGCACTTGAATTTCAAATTAGAGTAATATGAATCATCCATTTTATATTTTAGGGTTATGATATTTCAACCACTTTGCCCCTCTTCTATTTATGTCCTATTGGAAATCTGTCGACCAGCTTAACGTAAAAAGCAATACGGCTAACTTATTTGCGATCAGGAAATATCAAACCTGGCCTACAATTGATCATACAGAGCTATATTTTCAAAGAGAAAATTTCACTCCAATGATCTATTCATTTTGGCATTTGGTCACATCTTGCTGGCAAATTTTAGGTATATTCGCCTTGATATAGGAAAACAATAACAAAACTCAATTTAATTATTCCTTTAGTCAGACGTTGGCACACGATAACACGTTGCAGTCAATTAGATTTGTTTGATAGATGAAAATATAAGTGAAATCAATGATTAATTGTTTGGAAACATCTTAGATGTTTATCTCAGTCTAGATGAATAAAAGATTCTTCCCAGAAAATAAAATTAAATCGTTTTAAAGCAAAGCAATGGCCACTCCAAAACGTTGATATTCAGATACTTCCCAAAAATTGATGATATTATATTATTGTGACTCAAATTGCACAGTGTCTTTGCATTGTATGAAAATATCTTCTTTTGGGGGTTTTATTCAAAATAATTTGTTCTTGTGTTTCGATAGATTTTACGGCAATTTCAATTATATGTGAATATATATGTTAGCTGACATCGTATTTATGATCCAATACCCTCTCTTAGATATTCATCCTGCAAAGTTTCAAAATGGCAGATCACAAACATGACCGGCATAGCTAATCAGGCATGACTGTTGCAATGTAATCATCATTTCAAATTAAGCATTTTATACCTGACGATAATTGAAGAATCTATCGACCGGAATGCAGTGTTACACAACTCGAAAACATGATACAGATGCTCACTTGCCCAAACAAAATTTGGAATTTTAATAACTCTTACTGTAAAAGACTATCAAAGTGTCATGTCTTGCAATGATTCACAATGGACAATGAAAAGTTCATAACCCTGCGTTAGTTCCCGTGGACGTGTAAAGTAAAGCAAGATATTCCTAGCATGAAAAATGCTCAAGTCCATAGCCTCCGTTGTACGAGATATATACGAACGAATCAAATGATTGATGATTTTTTTCAATGCAGCATTTCAAAGAAATCATGATAATTTTGAAATACTGCAGCCCTCATAGAGTCAAGTCATAGCAGGAGCACTTGACCAGTAGAACTGAGCCATAGCTTTATGACAAGAGGTTTGTTGATCAAAGAAATAGCGATCGTTGTGAAATCTGACGAAATTTCCGGCCAGTGGCGAATGTCTGGAGTTTGACAGGGATGGAAATGGTCTTGCTATAATCATCAATATTAAATCTTACCAAGTATTACTGATCACAGCGTTTAGCAAAGTTTGAATTAACTCATGTCAACTATAGTTAGATCAGGGAACCAGCGATTATAAACCAATAAGGACGCAACTTTGCTTTTGCTCTAAAGAATTCCACGAGTGTTGCCAAAAGTAGCCATTTTAGACTGGATCTGGCTGATTTTTCAATTTAGCTGATATAAATCTACGATAGCCGAAAATCAGGTAAGAAAAAATATTTCTAAGTGAGTTTATAAAATTATTCGTATCAATTTTCCGTTTGCTTAAGTGTAATTAAAGTAGTCACGTCTAGTAACGTAATTTTTTTTCTCAGTATTGCATAGTTACACGATGTTCTTTAACGCTCAATATCATATTCTGAATTATATTGAACTAAATTTACTGTTGAAGCTACTGCTGCTGTTGTTGCTCCCACCGTCGGTGATGATATCATTGTTTTAATTCTGCTTTGGATGTCTTGGAATTGTCTTGAAATTGTCAGCTGCTCAGATTGTCTTAAGCGCAAGTGAGGCTGTGCAACTATCCGCTGAGATCCGGTCATATCTCGGAAGATGGTGGGACAGGGTCTCCACAAGAGAGTCCGTGGAAAGCAAACGAAAAAACAAAAAGGAAAGTCCCCGCAAGCTAGCCACTGGCAGGAAACTCATGCAATTTTAAAATGTAATTTCTCCCCATAATTGCCTCTATTATTCCGTCCGGCTCACTTCATCCGATGGCTGGTCTCGTCCAGTTAATATCCGACAGGGCCAAGTCGATGAATGTGTTATTTGATGAAGAGAATGCAGCAAGATATAAGGTAAATTATGCAATAAAAATGGCTCACTTTCTTTTTTCATGCTTTTTTTTTCTTTCTGTATACGATCGTTTTTTATCACCAGCAATTTTCTGAAACCAGATCTCCCGAAGAAACAAGTAGTCAGTGTCTGAAATGAATTATTATCCATTCTTAAAATATTCTCATCAAACTATTTCAGTTAATATTCATACTTTTATGCGAATTTCATGTCTGTAGTAAGATTTTGTTTTATTGAAAATGTCGCTTGTTGTGTTATTCTAATATACAGATTGTATTCTGCTTTACTTGTGGTTGAAGTAAATGATACTGAACGATAAAATTGGGTTCCAACATGGAAAAATATCTTTAGTTTTGGGTTTTTTGGGGGGGTTGTTCTACAGAAATGCTCGTATGTAAGAAATGTCAATGGAAGTAATTACAAGAAATATGTTTTAGATGATATTGAATTATTAGATTCATCAGCAAATGATGATATGAAAAATATTTCTATGACCCAATTGAGCGCTCTTTCTTTTTCCCTAATAAGTATTGATTATATGAATGACAAGATGTTTTTCAACGGCATTTGAGAGAAGTAAGAATCGAAGATATAATTTGATGCATAAAAGAGAAAAACGAGATTCATTCTTTTGAATGAGAGAACTATAATGACACAAATTAACATGTGAAAGTATATGAAAAAAGAAGAGATATATGAAGACAATGAAAAGATAAGTCTGTCAAAATAATTATTACGCTGTAACTGGAGATGAATAATGACACAATGGCAAACATAAGAAAAAGCACCGCTACTAAATTGTGCTTTAAAACTCATATGACAGCATATAAGACCTGCTAAACTTTCATTATCATGAAAGTTTTCATTACAATGTGTTGAACTAGTTTTGCTTCCTGTTTAATTCCCGAGACAAAAACAGCTAACCAGAAGAGCATAATATATGAAGCTCAATACACAACTGCGCAATTTTTAATTTCTCATCAGTATTGCCTGGTCGTACATTATATCTTAATGTGATGTATTCAGCGACATACTCCATTGTGTGTCTTTACCAATATGTACAATTACCTGCTATGTGACTGTTCCTCGGGGTGCTGAAAAAATGCATTTGAAGATTTTTTTTATTTCCAGCATTTCGTATGGTGATTAATCAAAATATTACTAAAATAATATCGATTCTGAGCAGTTTGGAAATTAGTACATAAAGACAGAGATATGCATTTCATCCCTTTCTATTCAGACAAAAACAACAATTCAAATATATCCTGAAATAAAATCGACGTTTTTGTTTCTCTGGCCAAAGTACGGGGAGAGAAAGAGGGAAACATTCAGCATCAAATTGTGCCAATGTCAACCTAGGTACATCATTCTGGCATTTCATTGTACACTGTTTTTTCTTCAAAATAGAAAGATTAAAAGGAGAGATGAATATCAAAAATCTATAGTGCTAAATATACACGATAAAAAAGTAGTTTAATGCTGATATGCAGGGCTGTGAAGAGCCGGCATTAGGCCAGGACCGAGTTGCTCCCACCTCTGTAAAAAGTTCATTCAGTTCTTCCGTTATCAGTGGTAAATGCATATTATTTAGGAATAGTTTGTGTATATGTATGTATGTGTAGTGTATATGATGTACTGTACCCAAAAGTTTATCGTCATGACATAGATGGTTCTTTTGACGTAGGATCTGGAATTCGTTTAGAATGTGGGTTATTCTCAATATTTCTTAGTAGAAATTGTATTTGCTGAGGTCAGCATCGTAACGGAGAGTTATTTGTGATAGGAGAAATTGAATGATCATTTAACTATAGAAATAATATCACGTTTTTTTAGTGTCTTTCGATTGATAAAGATGTATATATTTAGATTCTGTTTTGATAATGCTTTAGTCATGCAACAGTAAAGAAATAAAAGCAAGACAGAAATAACAATATACGTATTTAATCATCTATGGAGCTGATGCCAGGAAGAGGATGCATTCATGTTACTTGTAGAATAAAAATGATGTAACTTATTTCAAGATAATGTTAACACTGGTAAACCTATTGTAAAAAAGTATATTGAAAGTAGAGGTGAATAATAGAATGCTAGAATGTGCACATGAACTGAATAGCTTTGAAGCGAGGATATTTCACGAGTACGTTATGCGTAGGAGGGTAGACACAGAATAGTGCTCGCTAAGAGTGTTCTTGGATTTATACGGAACGCACGGGCGTCATACCGAGTAGAGACGCCCAAACTGATTTCGATCAAAATTAATTTGATTCTGTTTCTTCCTAATTTTACTTGGCTTGGTGTGAGTGTAATTTGGAAGCTCTCCAGTAATAACTCCTTGAGAAAACGTACCAATTTTTTTCTAAATAAACTGTGGTTTCATACTTTAAAAACTTAGTGGAAATCATTTGAAGACTTTGGATTGATTCTGACACGATAAGAAGTTGTTTGCAAGCATAATCGACAATATGCAAAATATTTCATTAAACTAAAATGCAAATATGACACGGCATTCATTGATAAAAAAATGTCAGTAAAAGTCTGTCTATTAGTGGCTAAAAACAGTCTGTAGCTTTTATGTGTGTGTCTATTACAGTCTCTGTAATTGTTTGACGGTAGAAGTAGCGAACAGAACACTATGTGAAACATTGTTGCAGGCTACAGACAGTTGGATAGCAAAGTTCAATCCGATGATGATTGACCACTTGATATGATAGTGTTGATAGTCGAGAAATATGAAATTGGTTTATACGTTTTTTATGAGTGTGTACTATTATTTGAGAAAATTAACATTTTACAAAGGTAAATGAGTATACCGTTTTTATTTTACATTCTGAATGTTTGATATAAGTTCTGTCTCCGTTTGAAGCAAAAATTGAATAAGATGTTGAGGACTGAATTGTTTTATCATTTTGTTCTGTTTGTTTCGTTTTGTTTTTTTTGTTTTTGTTTTTTTTTTCGTTGAAAGATAGCAGATGAAAAGGTTTGCATTTAACGTGTTCTTTTAAGCTTTTAGAACAGAATAAAATGACTGTAAATGATACTTACTGTCATAGTTGTACTGGTTTTTATTGAATTAGATCAATTAATCAACATGAACAATATTTGGCATTCTTGAGTTTAAACCAATCATTAGAAACTGTCAGAGAAAACTGTCACAAAAATATATTACTTGTAAAAGTTTCAATCATTAATGTTATTGATGTCTAGTTGTATTCGTTGCTCACCAAATTTTGGTTTGAAACTTGTAGCAGGCAACGATGTTATAACTTAGTAGGTGTTGGCATTTCTTTTTCATTCATTTCATTTATACAAAAGGGGCGGTCAAACAGAAAGCTACACAAGAAATCGTGTAAGGAACATACAGAATATTCACATGGACAGTGTTTTGAGATGGATATGGACAGTGCCTGTGATGGCAATTTTCGATATCACATGAATGCGTAGGTTTCCTAGTACTCTACATTAATATTCATCGACACCCTTCTTTATGACCCAAAGAGCTCCCATAACAAGAGGTGATGTTATAGCTTCAAAATGCCACATTTTTGTGATCCCATTGTCCGGATCTTTTTACTGGAACAGTTTTTCAAACTCTCTTACAGATATGTTTCTGTTCGATGGGATGGTCAGATGTAATAGGTATCCCTTTTCCTTTCTCTCCTCAATAATTGGGTCTAGGCAGTTGGCTTGATGGTTTGATCTGTGTATACCGGGAAATCCCATGATATTGTCAGATGTTCTGTTTTAGTTACAGGTTCTGGGTGGCATTCATCACGATGCACGATGTGTGATGTGCCATAGTTTTTACAGACTATCCAATGGATCACTGGCCCATTCTATCGTGTCTAAATCTGTATTCATTTGAGGCTAGAACAGCAGATCCAAATATTATGAGTTCAATAGTCTAAGCTACGCCATCACAGAACCTGCAGTTGGGGTCAGCACTTTTTTTGAGAACATGTATGAGCTGTGGTCTTGTGAAGCAAAGGTGAAGCCCTATGTTTCAGCTTTCAACGCCGAACTTTGTAGCAACTGATAAGTTTTGGTATTATCTACATCGGCATCTTTGGAGCAAAGCCTGTATCGGCGTGCAGTGGTTTCTGCTTCCAGTGTTCCTTTAATATTTATGGCCTTGGCTTTAGTTTCTACATTTTTTCAACCTCATTTGCAGCTTGAGCAGGGGTTCTTGGATTATGTCGGTCATGTCTGGTTCATCATGAAATGTTTTGGATTCTCTCACAACAAAGTGAAGTCTTTTCGATGTCTCCTGGTTTTTCACCAGTCAAAATGCAATCGTCATTTGCTCGGAGGTTAGTGTGTAGGCCAATGATTATAGTTTTGTTCGACAACTCTAACCAGGTGTACCTCGAGCACTTTCTTTTCCAGAAAAGTAGTCGATATACGTCTGCTTTTGGTGGTGTATCTTGTTGGTGCTGAAGTGCTACCTTATTTCTGGGTCCATTCTGCGTATGTCAGTTATATTTCAGTTGATGATTTTAAAGCTGTACTATACTACTGATATTGCCAATGTTTTGATAGCTTGGATGCGGTTGTTAAAGTCAGGAACAGTTTTAAGTTTAGCTTGAACCCATCCGTAGTACTCGATTATATTCTAGATATGTGAAGGCATATCTGATTCCATTGATTTCATTTTTCACTTTTATCTAGAGATACCTTCCTGTTCAACTTCTTGAATGGTTGTGTTCAGGTCTAAAAGGATACCCTTTGTTTTTGCCAGTTTTCCTCGCCTGAGACTTGCTTTTTTCAAGTGTATTGAGGCCAAATTTTGTTTCTATATCATCACTGAGAATGTAAACAGTTTGCAGCAGCCCCCATATCTGATTCAACCTCTGAGTTTGAGACTTTCCATTAATAAATAAGGTGTTTATTCTCTTTGTACAGGCTCGATATCCATATGCAGTGTTGTTAAGTGCGCTTGAAAGAGGGATGAAGGATAAACAGAAAATGTAAGGTGGGAGAGAATATCTTTGGAAGATTCAACGGTTAATGACTATATTCCTGGATTCAGAGATACCTTTATCGCGCTTGAGGGAGAGTTCAGTATTCCACAGTATCATGCTGTTTGAGGAAATCAATTATGGCTGATGCTATTTTATACGTTTCTAAGGCTTATAAAATCCTTGTATGAGGTACACTATCAAATGCATTTCGTTAATCTATCCAGTCTGTGCTCATATTTCGATGTTTTGTATGACAGTTCCCTGCTATCATCTTACTGATCAGAAGTTGGTATTTACACCCACAAGAACTTTTTTTGCACACTTTAAGTTCTTGGGGGAAAATTTGTTTTCAAAGTAGGCGTACATTCTATTCAATGGTATTGCTGTGATCAGTTCATAGATAGTTGTAAGACAGGTGATGGGCCTATAATTTGTTTTTGTACTTTTATTTCACAGCTTTTGGGTAAGGGGTACGTGCTGCCATTACATAATTACGCTGGTGTTTTATGTGCAGCGTTCCTGATGTTGAAGAGATTTTGTTAACTCTATACAGGCAGATGAGAGTGTGTTTAGCCAGAATTTGGGGATTTTATCCATTCTTGGCGAATTCCATTTGTGTGCCTTCCGCAGAACATCACGGACTTCTTCCACTGTTATATTACTCCATTCCTTTAAAGATTTACCTTCCATTCTTTCGTTTCCTCTCTTAAGCCACTCTGCACTTGCATTAAACGTTTTACCGTGTTTGCTTAGAATCTCTCTACAGCATCTGTTGAAGTTTGCTCTTCAATCTCCATTGGCCGTCTGCCCATCTCCCTGTAGAATTTCTGGGCGTCTATATTAAACACTGAAAACAAATCTAGTTCTCTTCTCAAATTGTCTTATTCTTTGGGCTTCGACTTGTATACCCTGTTTAATCATTTCTTCAGTTGGAGGTAAGTGTTTCCCCAGTTTAGTCTGTATTTCGTCTTGACTCTTTTGTAATTGTTTTAATGTTAGATTATTATTATTATTTGGAATCTCACACCAGTTGCCTGGTGGTAACTGCTGGAGTTTGAGTCACAGCAAGTGTCCTCAAGTCTCCAGCCCTCCTCTCCTGGTACTCATAGGTCACAGTAATTCTGTGATTTACAGTTTCACACCGGTTGCCCGATGGTTATCGCTGAAGGCTGAGTGACAATAAGTCTCCTCAGGTCTTCAGCTAACGTCTCCTCTCTCTTTCACCTATCATGTCAGGGCTACAATTCGTTGCAGTCCTTATATCCCCAGCACCTCCCTCAGTATCTGTGTAGTTCCCAGTAGTGCTGTGGTCTGTACGGTCTCAATCCTTCCCCTAATTCTGATCTCCTCCAGTCTCACCCTCAGCGTTTTGGGAACAGTTCCTAGTGCGCCCACTATGACCGGTACTACCCTGGTTTTCATGTTCCACATCTTCCTTGATTCTCTTGCTAGGTCCTGGTATTTTTCCCGTTTTTCACTCTCCTTCTTTTTAACTCTATGGTCTGCAGGTACAGCAACGTCTACTATTCGGTAGGCCTTCCTTTTTTGTCTACTATTACCAAGTCCAGTCTTCTTGCCTGGATGAGGTTGTCAGTTTGGATGTCGAAGTCCCAGAGTAGTTTGTGGTTGTGATCCTCCAAAACTGCCTCTGGCTTGTGCTGATACAACTTTTCTGCATGGTTGAATCCCATTTGTTTGCTTAGTTCCCAGTGTATCATCGTTGCTACTCTATCTCATCTCATCACCCCTACACTCATCATAGCAGTGCTGTGGCTTGTACCCCCACCACCATTTAGATTTTTTCTTCGGAATTCATACAGTCCCTAACGATGCTGTGGTCCGTACAGTCTCAATCCTCCCTTTATCGTTATTTCCTCTAATCTCACTTTCAGTGTCTTTGTTGCGGTTCTGAGTGAACTTATCAATACTGATTCTATCCTGACTTCTATGTTTTACATCTTCTTCTGTTCTCTTGTCAGGTCCCGGTATTTTTCCAATTTTTTCACTTTCTTCCATATTTATTCAGTGGTCTGCCGGCAAAGCTACATCTATTAATTGGCGAGTTTCCCTCTTGTTGTCCATGATTACTAGGTCCTGTCTTCTCGCTTAGATAGGATGGTCAGTTTTGATGGAGTAGTTTCAATTCTCTAGGGCTGTCTCCAGTTTGTCCTGATCCCACTTTTGACCCAACTTTCCTGCATGGTTAAATCCCATTCGTTTACCGCATTCCCAGTGTATCACTGTTGCTACTCAATCGTGTCTGTGTTTACACTCTCTCTGGGCTAGACGACTATGTTCATTGGTTACGTTTTTTACGGTCATCCCTTTCCCCACATAGGCAGCAATTGTCTGTGTCCTTGTGATTTTTGTTTCGATATAATTTGTTCTGGTACCTTGTGTAGAGCTGCCATGACGAGAGATTCTGTTTCTCTTTTCAGGTTTTCTTTTTCGGAGGTATGTCCATGATCTCTCGTCTGCCGCTTCATGCATCTGTCTTTTAAATTCTTTGAATAGCTCCTGTTTCCATTTTTCTTTCCTTGTTTACTGTGCTGCTCCATGATTTTGTGGCGCTGCTTCGGACACTCTTTATGGTGGCTTCAGTGTTTGCTTGCACATATTTTTTTCGACCTGCTTTGTCCCTCTGGACCTACTAGAGTCCTCTACTGCATCTTTCCTCTCTGTGTCATCTCTGGGATGTAAAGCTTTGTGCATTGTCATGAGCTTCTTTGTTCGCCGCTTCATTGACTGGAATTCCTCCTTTGTCCATCCAATGAATAGTCCTATGTATCTTACTACCAATACAGCCCATATGTATATTCCTTTTAAAAGATTCCTGCTGTTTAGTTCGGTTTCAAATTTTTTTCTCATCTTCCAATAGAATTCTCTTCTTATTTTCTCCATTTCCTCCCGTTTAATCGTATCACCTTTGAGAACTCCCAAGTATTCGTATCGGTCTTGTGTGTTCAATGCTCAAATTTTCTTGCTGTCCAGAACCTCGATTCTTTCTGCAGCTGCAAGCCTTCCTTTGTGTAGAGCCATTATTGCAAATTTTTCTTTCCAAACTCCATCCCAATGTCATCATTATATTCCCTCTGCGTTTTGAGCTTGCCTTTGTTCTTTACAAATAGTTTTATGTCGTCCATGTATATCAGGAGACAGAGAGTATTCCTTGAAGATTCCTTTTCTTTATACTTACCATGGCTGAATTTTCTCCTGTGACTGTCAAGTCTACTTTCTAGTTTCTCATAGAGTTGGCAATGAATCTCACCACTGGTTCACTGATCTTGAACATTCTGAGACATTTGAGTATCCTGCTGTGTGGAATCATATCCTATGCTTTTTCTAGTCTATCCACCCCATTTTATTGTTCTTCTTCCTTTTCCTTACTTCTTTTAAGATCATCTTGTCGATGTAGAGCAAGTCATGTGCCCCCTTATTTTTGATGATGATGATGATGATGATAATGATGATGATGATGATTCACAGTAAGATAGGGGAAGATGGTTAAAAAGTGAGAAAGTGAAAGAGTGTGTGAGTAAGTAAGTATGTGATTTTCCCTAGAGGATACATCAGTTTTTTAGACATCCGTCCCGATTTAGAATTGACCGCTCAAATCAGCCGTATGCCAAAATCTTCGATTACTGACCAGAGAGTTGGGTTTGGTAAGTGGGTCCCAGAGGGGTAAAATACACAGTGGGACTATTTTAACAAAAATGTTGCAAAAACGTGATTCATTTTCAGGTGGTGAGGACGATATTGTTTTGAAATTTAAAATTCATGAATAAATCTACCATTACCTCGTCTTTTCGAACCTACCATTCAAAAAACAAGATGCACAGAGTAGGGCCCCGATCAATATTGTATCCCTGGACAAAATGGACCCACTGGCTCACCTTCTGCACGTCCCTTCTAAGCAGGTACAAAGACGTCCATTAAAAAAATCTGCAAATATTCATCTTAATTTTGTTCGAGATAATTTTTCGAATATCATCTAGGAGTTCAGCAATAGACATGATAATAAGAGTAACTATTACAAAAACAATCTGCAAGGAAATTACTATTGACCCCCCCCCCCTGAAACTACAGAAAGATTCTGATGAGATTAGAAATAACGACTATAATATCAGCGATGTACACCGACATAATATTTTTTTTTAGAAATAGATTTTCGTGTGGGTGCTCTCAAAAGAATTCTTGAAAGAGAGCAGATGTGGCGGATAAATTAGAAATTGTTTATAAAAGCCTCACATTTACATCTTCATTGTTAACGAAATCATTGTTTTGTTTGCTTGTTTGATTGTTTTATCTCTCTCTCCCTCTCTCCCTCTCCCTCTCTCTCTTTCTCTCTCTCCCTCTCTCTCTCTCTCTCTCTCTCTCTCTCTCTCTATTGTCATTCACGACATTAGAAGTAGGTATTATTCTATTGTTTTTTCAAATCCCCACAAATTATATAACTGAAATGTAATGTTTGTAAAAAGTTTTATTATTATTATCATCATTATTATTATTATTATTATTATTATTATTATTATTATTATTATTATTATTATTCACGTTAAGCTTATTGGTAATATACTTATTCGTATGCATGTGATATATATATTATTTGTATGTATACATATTCATATGATCATTAGTGTACATATTTATGTATGATATATATAGTGCGTCATAGAAATGTTCATTGTTCTAATCTTTCAAATGAATGTACTCATTTGGCCTGACCATAAGCTAAAGACATAGTTACCTTTTCAATATCTTTCGATAGGAAATGTTACCATTACGTTTTCATTTACTGTAATAAATCGACAGTGCGTTTAAACCATCGGTAAAGACTTGGATGAAACCAAGAATCTCAGGGAAAATGCAAAATCTTAAACCACAGAAAACAACAAGAGAGGGATTGAAGCAACTGAACTAAATTGAAAAAATGATCTAAAACAAACGAAGAGAAGACGGAAGGAGATATACAACAGCAATTATCAAAACAATTCACGTAAAAAAAAACGGGGTTTCAAAGCTATTAACAAAATTTTCAATATATTACGGGGGTGAATAACTAGTGTACTCAAAAAAATGGAGACTTAACAACTAATAGGAACTGGATCGTCGAACGGGCCCAAGAAATCTAAACCCCTACTCCACCAAACAAAGATCGCAAAACAGCGAACAAAATGTGCAAGCAATCAGTTTGATGATTTCCCAGAGGTTGTCCCATGGGATGTGAAACAAACCATCAAACAATACCATAAAGGAAAACTCTCTAGACCAGATAGCATCACCATCGACCCACTCAAAAAGTTGGTGGAGTCATCACTGAGAACTTATTCTTCAAACAAAGTGAATTCTAAGAGAATTGGAACATTATAGTTTTGATGATGTTATGTAAAAAGAAGTACCTCAAAAACCTTAACAAATATAGGACATTAAGTCTACTGAACTGCATCAATGAACTTTTCAACAAAGTCACCAACCGATTCACCAAAATGCCACTTGAAACCCAACCATGGGAACAAGATGGTTTCAGAAGAAGTTACTGGACCATCTCTATTCAACTAAATCGACTAAAAGAGAGAGCAACATAATATAAAATGCCACTTGCTGTACCATTTATTGATTTCAAGGAGGCTTTCAAAATTCCAATGGTCATGAGGGCTATCATTCTACAAGGTGTACACTCCGTATATGTCAGATTACTGCTAAATATATAGCATCATAGCAGTTCATTTATCAAGCTACATAAAAACTCGGAATCCTTTCAGCTCTGGAAATTGGCTACGACAAGTTGATACCAACTCAACCGAACAATTTGCAGCCCGCCTCGAGATGAGTTTCTTGAATCCAGACAAAGAAAATAAAAGAATCAGAATAGACGACGAATAGCTCAAAAACGTCGGATTTGCCGACGGCATTGTCTTCTTTATGGAGAACCGTCATGACTTTCAACCTACACTTGACAAAATGAATAAAGAAATTGGCCCTCATATGAGCTCCAGCTAAAAATGGTCATGTAAAACATACACGTCGAAAGAGAGCGTACAATGATCAAAATTACTCAGCTAGAAGAGCTACATCTTCCTCAGACAAAGAATATCTGTGAAATAACCAAAAGAAGAAATACAGCTGAGAATCACTCTACGATGGCAAAGAAAGGTCAACCTTTAAGAACAAAAAAGCACGATTAGTTCTGAAAAAAATAAAAGAATGTATCCTCCAGATAGTCACCCGAGCTGAAGCTTAAACAAGGAACCTATCCAAGGAATGATCCCCAAACATGCACGTGGGAGAATCGTGCCCAGCATCACGTGGAGTGATCACAATATAGCACTATATTTTACGGGGGGAAACAGGAGAACGAGACAATGGAGAATCGATTAGGAAACTCTTGTGGCAATGGTTTCCATGTTGCAAGAATGGCAGACAACGGATGGTCCCCACGACTCACAACTTGGATCCCCAGAGATCACGTGCGAAACCGTAGTTGGTAGAAAATAAGATAGCTGGATGAACTAGACAAGGTCTGAAAGTATTAACTCAGCGAAGCACATGATAGAGAGGTCTTGTTAAACTTGGGAAAGTTGTATGTTCAACGATGGACCATAAAATTGATGATAGTGATGATGATTTGAAGAATCCGATCTGGTCCGCTTTTGACCAGTATCCATTCCAAACTTGAGCAGTGGCAGTTTTGAGTTCCTGCACTGGATTAAATTCCACACCAGCTTTAAGAATTTTCTTTTTTTTGCAACTGTCCTCATTACTCTTGCTTTTTATCTATCATAGGAACCCTCAACCAATCATCATCCAACTTCTTGAAAATTCCAGTCCCCTTTTTTTGCTAATCATTTCCAGAGCAGGACACTGCATTTTTCAATTCCTGATTCCTAACTCCTCAATTGTTCGTATCATTGTGCATATGTACCCCTTGTTTCTTCCTTCTGACGAGCAAGTAAAAGAGGAAGAAACGGAAAAGAAAATGCGACTTGTAATAGCATTTACTGATTTCAAGAAAGCATCTGTCTCAGTAGAAACCCTCAAGACCATAGAGGCAATTATACAACATTGACTAGACACCGTATATGTCAGAATTCTACAACCTATCTACAGACATTATCAAGCTACACCAAAATATCTTTCAGCTCGAAAAAGGAATTAGACAAGGCGTCATCTGCTAATTCAAACACTTCACAGCTTGCCTTGAGATATAGACTGGATAAATAAAGGAATTAGATTTGATGGCGAGAGGTTGCTAACGACATCGTCATCATGGTTGAAAACCTTCATGGGCTCCAGATAATGTGTGACAAACTGAATGGTGAAAGCAAGAATGTACGTCTTCATATAAACTTCAGTAAAGCCGATGTCACGTGCAAGGAAAATGGTGTCGACAAAGACACAATGATCTAAATGAAAAACGCAGAGCTAGAAAAAAGTACACAACAACTCACTCCTGATTATTGCTTATGAAGCTGAAACATTGAACACAACCAAAAGATCGCTCCTCAAACTGAGAACTGTGCAAGGTGCACTGGAGAGAATCATATTTAACATCACTTGGAGAAATAACAAGACGGCTCAGTATATTGAAAAGAATAACAGGAGTCAGATATATCACAGAATACATTGAAAAAAAAAGATGGCAAAGGCAGGCCATGCTGCAAGAATGTCAGACAGACAAATGCTGGAAATTGCGACCCTCAACATGAATCCCAGAGATCATATGCAGAATTGCAACAGGCAAAATATAAGATTGCGTGTCGATCTGGGCAGTTTCAAGAGACATCATAACGCTCGCAATAAAGAGATCTAGCAAATTTTCAAAAGTTTGTTCAAATAGGAACGTCAAAAATCTGTTGCTGCCACTGATGATAATGATGATGATGATGATGATGATGATGATGATGATGATGATGATGATGATGATGATGATGATGATGATGAAGGCGTGATCAAAATTCTGAGTTGATTTTGAAGTTGTCTAAAAGAGGTAAACAAGATTAGCAGCTGGGATTTTCGGTTGGATGATTTACTAATCAAAAACTCCGTCCCACTAGTATTAGAAAATTGTTATTTCAAACTACAATGAGCAATCGACTGTGCAATAAAACGAAACGTCCCGAAAGAATAACAGCTGCTTCTGAATTCCTTGCAAATCAGCCAAAAGGAGACGAACACTGAATTTCTTCGTATCGACGGAACAAATATACCTGATAAATTTTATTGACCAATACAATCGGGCGGTCGCCTTAGCACTATTGTCTATATTGAACAGTTTTTACTCAAAATGACGACTTAAATTTTGCAATAACTTTGGTAAAACTCTGATTCTAATAAAGTTCATCTCGTATTGTGGAGAGTTTTATTGCAATTGTTTTTTCATCACTCAAAGTCACAAAAATTGCTATGGAAATAGCTAGATGCCAAAATTTAGGGAATACATTGCTAAAAAAAAGTGTAGTGCGATGGAAAACAAAACTGTGATCAGACTATCATACTCCACAAAAGCACATTATACAAGTGTGTGAAGCTTTTTTTCTGAAAAAAAATCAAAGATTGTTCGAATTTTTAAATCATAATGGTTTTCGTTGGTTGGGATGATAAAGAAAACCACATAGGTCAGAGTACTATATCATTTATCAGTATAAATGAATCACAATTTTCATTCAATATTCTTTTGCGCAGTGGATCAAGACACCCAGCTGGTAGGGGATGGATTTTTGGTCACATCCATCCAGCAGCCACCTTCATTTTTTTAGATAAGTTGATCCAGGATGACCCTTCGGTGTCCAACTAGGAGTATACAATTCATTGAATCAGTTTTTATAGTTTTATAATTTTAGTGAAGTAGCCTAATTCTGGGTAGCCGAATTTGATGGTTTAATAATTCACTTGGACAAACTATAAAGCTATCAATTTACAGTGTTGTTTTTGTTGTTTTTCCATGTTGAATCATCAACTTACAAAGGAAACAAGCTGGAATGATTAGTCTTCTCAGAAAGTTACATACAGTTCATCTGATTATTGTTTACTTCATTTCTTATTTTCTGGTTCATCTTGTGTTTATTTCCATGCATTGATTTACATTTGTGTTGGTAATTTTTGGCTTGATGTCATTTAGGCATTTATGTAGCATCTTGATACTCCCTTACAAAACCGTAATCAGAATTTAAAGAAATTTTTCAAGTTTTTCTCTTTTTCTGCCTGAAAAGTATAAAGTCCAAACATTTGATTATATAAAAGAAATGCAAAATTTCCCAACGCAGAGTCGAGCTCTATAAGTTAATATCAAATTTTAAACTGCAAAAAAATAAATATTGCTGCTATTTTGGGTGATATTTAGAATCTAAAAAAAGATAGTTACTAATTGAAAAACTAAAAATAAAGCATCATTCTTATGATTTGTTTGAAATTAGAAAAAGTTACTACTCATTGTTACAAATTAAAATTGTGCAGAAATGAACAACGAAAAATATCTTTTGGGGGATGGGGGTAAGTTTTGATGCAACTATCAACGAGCTGTCAATGAAGCGCAGAAGAAATTTATCAAAATTTGACATCAAAACTTGTTTGATGTCAAAGGATAAGTACTGAAGCCAGTACTTGTAACAACTTTGAACATTTTGAGCCATCTGTTCTTACTTGTGTATTCAGTATGTTTATTTTTTAATCTTCAATACGCTATCTCTTCTAAGGTCCGTGTCACTTTCAAAAAGTTAAACGCTATTTATATTAACATGTGTTAGAAATACGCGCGGCCTCTGCCCAGAGATTTACTAAATTATCAAAGGAAGCGTATAATCACATGAAAAGCTTATTTATTTTCTGAAATTTGGAATTGATAAATACTTAAAGTAAACAAATTCTGTCCTTCATCAGCTGGCTCTCAAAATTTTATTAAAATTTAGTTTGTAGTTGTTAATTGAGATTTTTTAGAATTCTAGTGTTTTGCAAATCAACACGTCAGAGATTTTTTTATGCTAATTGCCACTGCAAACCTTTTATCTACATTGTTGCAACGATTACGCAATCTATTTTCTATCATTTTTCCAGTTTTTCAAGGGAGGCTCAAATACTTTTTACTTCATGATTTTCCTCCATCTTTTTTCCTACTAATGACATCAATAATCAGATGATAAATTAAATTGTATGTGGTCTTGATGTATTTTTCAGGAAGTGTCTATTTTCTGTAAGTATATCAGTGAAGTTTTCAAAAATGCCTGTGCACTAGGTATGAAGAATATGAACGCAATTTCCACTGGGAAATCGACGACAGAGAAATTTTGGCAAAAATCAGCATATTGTTCGATTTGAAAAACATTTTCGATATTTATCCATTGAAGAACGCAATATTTTGTTTTCTCTTTAAATTTTAATTCCAAATATCGGGAAAAGAGTTTTTACTATTATTTTGATTATTTATTATTCATCTTATTTATACACTGTTGTTTTCTCTGATTTTCACACGTTTGACAAATAAACACCTCGAATTAATTATGTTTACCTTTGTTACAAAAGCGCTCAGGGACTGCTGGGATGGGAATAATCAATAAAAATTATGGAAAATCTTTCTAAAAAATTGAGGGGTTTTTTTTTTGTTTTTTGGCTTGTTTGTTTTTGTTTTTTATTTTTTTCAAATCAAAGGTTCAGGTCATAATCAATCGAATAAAACTAAAAAAGTTCCCCCCAAAATAATATTTCACTAAATTTTCCTGTTTTTTAATTCCTAAAGTAAGACTTCCGGTTGGAAAATTTTATCGGTAATTTTCTAGAAATAAAGGTGAACATAATTAATATCTTGAGGGATTTATCTATTAAATGAATGGAAAATAATCAAAACGGCGGTGTGTGGATGAATCAAATAATCAAAATGGTAGAAATCAGACGAAATGAAATTTCCGATATTCTGATTCGGAAAAGAAATTGCCGATATTTCGATTTAAAAGAAAAAATCATCCGATATTTTTCCAGGGGGAATTTTTTTTTTTTTTACGATATTTAGATTGAATGTTATATTTTTTTTGTTTTTTGTTTGTTTGTTCTATTTTTTTTTTTTTTTTTTTTTTTGCTTTTTTGGGGTTTTTTTGTCTTGTTCAAATGATTTGAATTTTAATAAGCAAGTATCGAAATTTTTATTAAAATCGAATTATATACCGATTCTTGCCAGATTATTTCAATATTTCAGGTGTTGATTTTCCTGTGAAATTGCACCCGTATTGTTCATACCTATCGCACATGAACTTGGGAGCATAGAAAGACTCAAAAAGAGAGTCAGAAAAATTGTTCTTAAAAACTATAATTAAACAACATCAAAATTAACAAAACAATGAAATTGAAGCCAATCTTTGTTTTCGTCTCATTGTGAAGATAGATGAGGTCACAGAGCGGTGTTCAACATAATTTTGACCCTTGATTTAAAATGTCCATAGTTTAAAATATTTCATTTTATATTTGTTAATAAAATGAGAAGGAAAATATAAATAAAACTCGTCAGAACGAATTTCAAAAGTCTTTTCGTAGAAATGATACCTCAAAATGGTTATTGCTTAGGAAAGTCTCAACTATCTTTACCGAAAAAAAAAATGAAATACCAAACAAAATCCAAAGATGGTCTCAAATACCTCTAAAACTATAGTATTGACTCGACTAAGATTGTTCTACATTATGACACGAGACGTCTATTTTAGCTCAAGGCACAAGATTATGTTAAACGCCATTTTGTGATCTTTTGTTTTTTGATTTTCTTCTTTTTTTTTCATTATGAGTCGAAACGGAGACACGTTAGACAGTTTTCATTATTGCACTGATATGCTCTTCAATTGTTTTTAATGAAAAGCTATTGATAAAGGCTTGTTCTTGGTTCATAAATTAAAATTCATATGGAAATAACCGATTATGTTAGCTTATGCGTCTGCTGTCACTGTTACGAATAATGTACTGAATAAACGAAAGCAGACAACTTGAACATTTAAGACAGTATTTTGTTAAATTTAGATAAAAATTTTATCCCAATAAATTTGATTCTCTCATTCGACAGGAAAATGATTTTAATTTTTATACCAAACAAGTTTGTTTTAATTCCATCGTTATTTTTTGATTTTTTCTTCTTTCTTTTTTCTTTTCTTTCTTTTTTTTTTTTTTTTTTTGTTATAAGCTGCGCTCAGTTATTTTGTACTGTTTGAATATAGGCGCCAGGTAGACATGTTTGGAGATGTGAGGTCACACCTGCTTATCATAACTGACGAAAATCCACGTTTCCACCCTTTACATAATGTTATTTTTAAGGAACAAAGCAGTATATTCAAATAGATGGAATGAATATACGCACTTTGATCTTATTGATTGATATATTTTAATAAATAATAAGGGTCAAGATTGATCAGTTCAGTCGAAGTATCTTAATTGAATTGTTTAAAATAATGCAATAGCAATAATGACCCAAATCACGTAGTTCCATATGGTGGACAGAATGTCAGGGTTCAATTTAGCATAGATTCATATGGTAAACAGAACCACTTAAAACCCTCAGAATTCTGGTCAATATACAAGAAATATCACCTGAACAATAAAAAAAAATTTTTAATATAATAAATACAGATAACGTGAACCAAAATGGATAATGATTTTAACTTGCTTAGTTTATAATTGAAAAAAAAAACTTAGGATTTGATAATGATAGTCATTTCAAGCTTCCGTACTTTGAAATTCTAAACACGACTTTTCATGAAGCTCTTAAAATGCATTTCTATACTTCAAAATTTGAGGAATCTTTTCTTAATTATAAGCTTATAACCATCTACAGTGAAATATCTGAAGATTGGGCTAAATGTAGAAAATTAGAAATTAATTGAATAACAATTCCCTACTTGCTTGGTTTTAGTTATGCAAACAAGAAACTTATCATACAATAATGATAATTGTTTTGGGCTTCCGTACTTTAAAATTCGAAACGTCGCTTTTCGTCAAGCTTTTAAAATGCGTTTCCGTGAATCAGAAATCACGATCTTTTGAAAAGTATGGCCTATAACCATCTCAAGGGGAATTGTTAAAGACTACAACCGTTTATTTTGGGGTAAAATGCGATTGTCAGAGAGATATCTCGTGACAAAGATAAAACGCAATTTTTTTTATCATATATAGGATGATCATTATTATATCTAATAATAGTATTATCATTGTGCTGATTATGATGATGATGATGAAGGGGAGAGGAGGAGGAAAAACAATCTGGGAATGCACAATGTCTTAAAATTATATAATAACCCATTTGTAAAAGCTTTTTTTAAAAAAAAAACAAAAATCAAGAACAATAATCAAGGAAATCATTAATGCTGTGGCAAAATATGACAATTTTGTCAGACAAAATTAAGTTATATGCGAGTGCATGTCCTGAACATAGCTAGTCTGTAACAAAATAGGAATATTTTTTCGTTTATTTTCAGAATATTTTGGCATAAGATTAGACGAACATAATAATGTGGTGGAAAAATTATTCTTTATAAAACAAGATAGTTGAATGTTGCAGCCATCCAAGTGGAGAAAAAAGTGTACCAAGTTGCCTGAATCTCCACTATATATACATAAGAAAGCTTGCTATACATATATACATGCATATATATATATATATATATATATATATATATATATATATATATATATATATATGTATATATATATATATATATACATACATATATATATACATATATATATATATATATATACATACATATATATATATATATGACACAATAACGACAATAACAATATATATATATATGATACAATAATGAAAACAATATATATATATATATATATATGACACAATAACAACAACATATATATGTGTGTGTGTGTGTGTGAGAGAGAGAGAGAGAGAGAGAGTTTTCTGAAGAAAAATCTTTGATTTTTTTATTGTATATTTATCGCTTTACACTTCCATGTATCGAGCTTGCTTGGCTAGCATAAACAGAATTTATAACTTTCAGATGCCAAAACGAACATTCCGAAAAAGAAAATGCAAGCAAAATCACATGAGCACACCATATGTAAAAGCAGCCATGACATCTCAAAGCAGAGCATAATCGGAAATTTAAAAAATGGTTCTAGACAAACAGCTAAATTTCTTGTTTATAACTTCCGTCCTTTATCATGAATTGTTCTGTCCTTTATGCGTCTTCTTTTTAGAATAAGAACGTAGCTTTGAAAAAGAAAGACTCACTATACGCAAAATGGACCGACATAAAATTTCCGGCATATCGTAAAAGCCGACTAAAGAATTTCCTTTCCTGCTTTTATGTTGCCCAGCCGATAAAATCAAGGAAATAAATTCCTTGTTATTTCAAATACAGGACCAGGAATTTAACGTGACATTTATCGTAAAAATGATTCTATGTAGGTAAATGTTTGTTTCTTTTGTTAAACTGTAGATTTTGCACCTTTACCCTACAACGATTACATTCTGACGTAGAAAAGAAGAAAATAAGACTGTTATTGTTTTAACATTGAAAAAAAAGACATTAGTATCGGAAAAAATCTGGTCTTAAGGATATAGATCGTTATTTTCAAGCTTTATGGGAATGATCTACTGCATTTCAGCGTGTATACTCCATTATGATATATAATCTGCCTCCTGATTCAGCTTCAGTTTTGAATGAGAACTATGCAACGTGCACGTGAAAAAAATTATGCTAGGCCTCACATGAAGAGACCACAAGACAGGACAGTAAACAACAAGAAAAGACAGGAGTCAGGGATATCATAGAATCCATTAAAAAAATTTCAAATGGCAGTGGGTTCTCCATGTTGCGCGAATGGCGGACAACCGATGGACATCACGACTCACGAAATGGATCCCCCGATATCACACGCTGAACCGAGGCCGGCAGAATATTAGATCGCAATGACGGACTTTGAAAGACTGATGATGATGATGATACAAATAACGATTGTTTCTATAGATAGTACGCATCTGGATCTTTCATCTCTAGACCTAGTGGGTAAATGCGGATTATTCAGAGTGAAATAGGGTACGGGAACCAATTTCGTATACAGTTCGTCGTAACTGATGTGAGTTTTGCAAGTAGAAGAAGGTACATATTCCACTCTTTATCTGACTCGTTCAAGCATTTGTTAATCTAATGTTTTGTTTCTCTTCTGTTTGGCTTACACAGGATAAATAATAAAGACGATGCAATCTAAGTACCCTAGTTATTCGTTTCGATTGCTAAATCTTTGAAAAAAAAGACTTTTCGATCGCTAAATCTTTAAAGAAAGAATTTTTGATCGCTAAATCTTGAAAAAAGAATTATTAAACCAGGGTCGATGCTTTGTCTTTATCCTGTATATCTAAAGGTATTGCTAGCTCCTTGTTCTGTGGTCTGCAATTCAAATTCTTCCCCTTAGCTGACAAAGTTATAACTGACTACATAAGCTCTATTCAAATTCCAAAAGGTATAACATCGCTTAACAGTTACATTAAAGTATAAAGGAACAAACAAACTATTAAGAAATCAAAATACTTTTAAAGGTACAGGTTACTTTTAAACAAACACTAAATCAACTCCGATTTTCTATGGCTTCTGATTAGTATAGTATGAAACTTTTGATGCCGTTTTATTTCGAAAGTGGAAACTTTTCTAATTGATATTTTTAATGTTGTATTGTTCACTCAATGTAAAGCGAAAATTATTTTAATTTATATTATTAAATTTGAATAAATAGGGAAATATATTCAACCTGTAATTATCGTGCTTTATACTAATATTTATATATTAACATGGGACGTAATTAAAACTAGGCTTTAATTAATATTCTTTTCGAAAAGAAAAATACCGTTCTGAAAGAAACACGTAAAATATTCTCTCCATGAATTTCTGTTTCAAGATTTCAAGCTATCAATCAATAAGAGCAATTCGGAAGATGTAGAGGGAAAATTATCTATAAACCTCAATGAGAGATATGGGGTCATTTCAAATCATTGAAGAGGGATTTGCAAGAAATAAATTCGAAAAAAGCATTTTCACTTGAAAACCTGACATTAAATTTAGATCCACTTTCAACATAATTAAGAAAGAATTCCTGGATATCCAAAAGTCATTTTTCTTGAATTTTTCAGGAAGTGTACATAGACATTATCAATACCATCATCATCATAATCACCATCATGCTTTTAACATCATTCGTAGGACAGACACCTTCCCCAAAATTCGTCAGTTCTCTCGGTCGTGACCCTCCCGGAAGCAATAATTTCAGAACCTATCTAAATTGTCTCTGTCATGTCATCTTATTCTACGTTGGCCAAAATTTTGCATATGACCTTTGGGGATCCACAATGTCCAGCCGTTTTCATGACATTCTTGTTACATGGCCTGCCCATTGTCATGCGAGTTTTCTTGATGAATTTTATATCTCTGTCTTTTGTCTTATATACTTCGCTTTGTAATCTTCCCAGGTGATGCTGAGCGTGGTCCGTTTTTGTATATGTCGCAAAACAGCGGATTATTTCTATGAAATGCTGAAATTTTTCCACCTGCTCTCATTTTGTGTTTAAAACTCAAACAACTTGGCTACTACATATCAGCGGAGAGAAAAGAAAATAGTAAAAATTGATATTTGTTGTCAGACAGTAAACGAAGTAGTAGCGCTGAATATCCAAACTAAAGTTAACGTCTCACAAAGGAAAAAAAAATATTAGTAATAATAATAAAGCAAACAAAAGAGAGAATGGAGATAAATTTTGAATTCAATATTTATTCATTTTATGATATTTTTCTAGTTCTGGAGACAGATTGACGTTACATGAAATCGGCCAAAAATAATATAAAACATTGCGTATTTAAATAACCAGATTCGAGGTGCTCAACGGCGTACAGATGTTCCTGGGCCAAAAACTTTGCATATTCCATGAATGTGAAGAGAATGTCTTCCGCTTCGCTATTGTTGGACACAATCAATACAAACTCTTGCTGAATACATTTAAAATGCAAAGGTGGACGGATGAGGCTACTGTTGCAAATCATGATCATTTTCATTTTTTCTTCCATCTTTTTTGTCTTTGTGATTTTTACATTCTTTATCGTCAAATAATATTACATTCATTCTATTTCAGCCTCACTTTTTTTTCTTCTCGGTCTTTTGTATTCTTCTCCGGTTTTTAGATTCGTTTTTTTTTTTTCTTTTTTTTCCTTTAGTTTTCCTTGGCGTTCTCACTACTTTTGTTCTGGCTTTGTCCCCTTACTCCTCTTCTCATAGATGTCGATCTCGTTATTACTATTGTATTTTATGTTTCATTCACTGGATGTTTCGAAAAGCAGTAACTGGTTTTCTTAAACTGGAGATTGAGTGACAACAAGACACATCAATGTTCCAGCACCCCTCTTAGTATTCAAGCTGTTTTCATCAAAGCCATCGTCTGGGTGATTTTCGAATCATCCTCGGGTTTCCAGTTTTCCCAACGTTTTGGTTAGACCCTGTGGAGCTGTTCTAAATTGCTTAAACAACTGTAAGTTTTATGTTTATCTTTCTTCTCCAATTCTTAGATTTTCACTTCTGTTCGGATTTATTTTGTGGCCTGGTGGTACAGCAAGATCAACTATGTGTCAGAACTTTTCTCTATCTATGATCAATAGTGATGATATTCTGGCCTTGTTTTGATGGTCTGTTTGAATCTTAAACTTCAATTTTTTTCTATCTGACCAATTCTGATTCGTGCATATAGCATTGGTTTGTTTGTTCAAATCCTAATCGTTTGTACACTTTCAAGTTGAGCACTTTCTCCACTTAGTTATGACTATTTACACTCTTTCAGAACCAACTTGGTGGATTTACTCATTATATGACAAAGCGTTTCATCCCTAACTTCGATGTCTTATACATTTTGGCTTTCATATAAATGGTTTGTATGACTTTGTTCTGGGCCACTATGAATAATGATTCAATTTCGGTCTTTAAATGTCTTGTCTGTAACCATGTCAATGACGGCTCTTCTTCAACATTTTCTGTATGTCTCTGGATATAAATTCACTGTCTTTATCCTATTTTTGGTTTCTTGTTCTGGAGTATTCTGTTCTTTTATTTGCCCCTCAGTCAGCCTAAATACACTAACTGGCTGTTGCGATTAGTCTTTGATGACTCTGTATGGTGTACTTTTCAAGTCAAAATTAGCAAAGTCGACACAAACTTTTATGCCGACAATCCTGTTCCCCTTATCTTCCTTTTTTTTCTCCAAATATTTTCATCTCTTGGATGCAAGACATTATGCATTGTCATTATCACCATTGTGTTTTTTGTTCTATTTTTTTTCCTGATCAAACTTATAGATTTTTCCTTTGTCCAGTTTAAGAAGGATCCGGAACGCTTGTCAGTAGAGACTGCCCAGATCGATTTCCTCCAATTCATTTCAGTTCCTGATATTTTTCTTTGTTCGTCTGATACATCCATCGCCGACTTTTTGTTTAATTTCATTCTGTTTAATCCAATCAGCTTCCAGTATTCATAGATAGTAGTAGTAGGTGGTGGTAAGGTTTATGTGGAAAGCAGATGAAACTAGTTAACAGTACTGCCTCTGTACCGTCATTGTTATCATCAAACTTCCTCACATTTACTCCAATTCGTATTTTCCATTTTTAATCCTCTGAAAGATTGCTTTGATCTTCATCTTATCTTTTCCTTATGCTTCTCATGAGATTAATATGGATACTGCACTCGCCTCATAGCTAAGTGAGTTGCCTATTTTTCAATAGTGTTTTGTACCCAAGTCCAAATAGGAGTCGAATGCACAAGTCAGGAAAACAGACAATCCTTGATTGAGAGATTCGCTTAATTCAATGTTCAGTCTCCCCAGTCGACCTTGTGCCGTAACAAGTTTAGTAAACCTCGAGAATAGCAATGCTCATTACAGAGTAGTTATCAATTTCTTTACGTTTCTCTCGTCTCCCCTTTTCTCTCCTTCTCCTTATTTCCATCTTTTCAATTCTTCTTTCAGACTTTACCTCCAAGGAAAGTTCGATATCTATTCCAACACCCACGGTATGTAAATTAAACTCGTGAATATTTAATGAAAAAAAAATTATCTTTCGATTATGATAAAACGCTTAAAAGTATTATATTTGCCAAAAGAATAACGAAAAAAAAAATTCAGCAAATTTAAAATAAAATAAAATTATGAATAGAAAACAGAGGCAAGGGAAATATATGATGGATAGAAAGAAAAGTTTAAGTTCCATCTAAATATATTGATCATGAACGCTAGAGTACACGTAACTTTTATGTCGCGGGTTGTTGCAAGCATCTGAAACTGCTTACTGAACATGTTTTTTTTTTTTGCTCTAAGTTTTTTCTCTGCATCAATGTGCGTGTCTTGCTTGTATTTGCGCATGTGTTTTTGTGTAAGCCTATATCAAATGATAATTATTTGCCTTTTTTTTCTGAATAAAATACATAAATTCGTGCATCAGATTCTAGATGCAAATAATTAGTCTGGCTACAACTCTTGTCTAGATGTTTTGATTTTCCAAAATGTACAGTATAATAGATTACCTCAACAAAAGATAGTCTATGTTATCAATCTTCAATCGGCTTGGATACTGCAGATTCAATATGTAAAACAAAAAAAGAAAAATAATGGTCTTGCTGTGTGATTGGCTCCGCCTTAGGCTTTAAGCGCAGAATAGTCACATATTTATCAAAACATAAGAGGAAATATCTTCACTGAATGAAACACGACATTCAGGCCTTGTTTGTACATGACTTTAATATGAGCCAATTTATATCTTCGTACATAGACATGGGTATGCGAATGGACATATCCGTGTGAGAGACATTGGTGATATAAATTCTAAACAATAAATTCAATTATTTCCAAACGGGACCGAATTTGGCTTGATTTCGATTTTTTCTTCACCTGGGTTTGGTTTTGTTAAATTGACACAACTATTGTGACCGAATATCCTGGTATTTGAACCGATGCTCTAACCTTGTAATCAGCTAACTATGACCCAGCAGCCATTTATGGTGAGCCGAATTATTTTGTAGACTTGGCATGACAAAATACAGCACAGATGCTTTTAATTTTCTATTGGCAAGACATTAAGTCTTTATTCATAATCTCTGTACCCGTACTAGATGGAGTATTGAGAGGTCAGTCACAGTATCCATCTTATCATTGAATAACGTCTACAGAGAGTGGGATTACATTTTTTTAAAGTTGCATAAAACAGTGCTCTCAAATTGCATACAAGACTCAGTTCCCTGCAAATGTTGAGAACTTGGATACACTAAATTCTCAAATAAGGTCAGTGCTGGAACCAAGCGCTAACCATGCTTGAGCTGGGCTTAAGTCGCTTTTATCATTGGTCACAGATTAGAATTCGTTAGGTCAAATGTCGTTATGAGCGTTTTTACGACCTTGAGAACTTCCAGGACTGTGCTGGCAATTCAATCAGAGCGAATAATTTTATCTCCTATGATCGAGTCAGATGATCTGGCCAATCAGAAATGGGGAAAGAGTTTAACGTTCTTTCCTGTACAAGCGAATAAAAAATCTTAAAATGGTGACCTTTTTGTATCATCACGAAAAACTTTAAATGACTTATCATCATCATCGTCATCGTCGTCATCATGATGATGATGATGATGATCATCATCATCATCATCATCATCATCATTCTTCCAACGTCCGTCGTTGGACATATATCTTCCCTTCGCCACACTTCTCTATCATGGGCGTTGTGGAGCCAGTACTTTCAGAATTTGTCTAGCTCGTCCCTCTGTCTAATATTCTGCTGGCTTCGGTTCTGCACGTGATCTTGGGAGATCCATCTAGTGAGTCGTGATGTCCATTGGTCGTCTGCCATTCATGCAACATGGCCAGCCCACTGCCATTTGAGATTTTTAATGGATTCTATGATGCCCCTGACTCTTGTCTTTTCCTAGATGTACTGTGCTGTCTTGTAGCCTCTCCATGTGAGGCTCAGCGTATTTCTCTCATGTGCATGTTGCATGGTTCTCAGCTTACGGGTCTGTTTCTTGGTTAAGTTCCATGTTTCAGCTCCATAAGTGATTATTGGGAGGATGCATTGATTATACATCCTTCTTTTTCGGATTAATGGGATCTTCTTATTTTTTAAGGCCGAGCTTGCTCTGCCAAAGGCTTGCCATCCTAGTGTGATTCTTTGCTTGATTTCTTACATTATTTTTCGGTAAATTTAGATGTTTTTCAGATTATTTTTGCCTCATTTTTGGATTTAAAACTATGACATACCGAGGTTTTGATTTTGGTTTTGGGGGGCGAAGAAAGTTACGGTAAAGGTGAACAAAAAAATTAGAACATTATTAATGCATTGTTTGCCTTTTGGATTTGTCATAAGTTGACCGTGCATTTAATATATCTGATAAATTGTTAGACAAATGTGTACTTTAGGATAAAATATTTTTGTTAGATTAATTCTAAAAAATGATTTTACAAAAGTGATGGTAAAAAGTATTCGATATAAATGAAGTTTTTTTTTTCTGTTTATTCCTGAAGATTTGACTTTTTCAACAACGTTTTTTTGTGAGATAAATCTTTGTATGTAGTTATCCTTGCTTTCAATAAATTGAATAACATTACAATTAAACTATAACAATTTTTGTTTTGATTTCTATCTATATACTATGGATCTTTCGCAGTGATTGAGACTCAAGTTGTAGTGATATGAGATGAGTATTATATCTCTTGATCTATGATCAAAAATACAAATCGGTGACAATTTGTAAAAACAGACCTCCGTTCAACTTACGGTTCAATTGACGATAATCTAATCGGATTGCTGAGCGACTTAAGAAGCCCTTGTTCCATATCAGTGATATCTTGTTTAAATTGTGAAACACACACTCACTGGCACACTCTCTCTTCCTCTCTCTCACTCACTCTCTCTCTCTCATACGTACACACACACACACACATATATGTGCAAATGTGTGTGTATGAGTGCGCGTTAATGGTGAGTTGATTTGTCTCTTTGATTCGTATTTGAGTTTCAGATTTGAGCCAGTCAACATGAATATCAAGATCAGAGATTTTCAACCTTTAAAGTTTTCCTTAAATCAAAAATGAAGATCTTTCCGAGAAAAAAAGGTTGTTCAACGTGTAAATCATTTTCAATTCTGTTTTATGGTATTTAATTTATGAAATATTCTTTAAAAAAAAGACTTAAAGAAACAATTTGGAGAAGCGGATATTGTGTTCTAATTCTTTGTGAATATGAATTACTTTGCTGTTACTAACGAGAAGGTAAATGCAATAATTGCGTTCAAAATATAACAAGAATGCTATTGAATATTGTATATTTACTCTAATGACTTTTGTTTGGGAATGAATAATGATGAATATTTTTGTTTGCTCACTGGCTTCGAACCCTACTCCTCGCTCATTACCACTATTTACAAAGTAGCGTACCGATTGGACACGACATACTATTCAATTCAAATAGACATCAAACTTTGAATGCCGACCGATAGACTCTAGACAGATTTTTGATAAATTGAATTAATTTATCGGGAAAGAAAAGTTAAATTGCAACTGTCTACCGTCCTTTTCTTTATTAAACATTGATCTTCCAATCTCCTCTGGGTTATGAGCCCACGCAAGATTCCCATCCGAGGTCATCTTCATTCTGTCGTTGTTGACACTAACGACTTTCGACAGTTTTGATCGAAAAAAAAACAGCAAAAAAAAAGAGCACTGAATTAGAGACAGAAATCTTATAAAATAAAGTTGTCAAAGATGTGCCGATAATCTGTCTTAAAAAATTATATTTTTCGCAAAGAGCCACTAAAACGTCTTAATTTTCAAAAAATTAAGCGTGAATGCAGCCGGACACAAACTCAGGGGCCAATTCAGCTTATAGTAACATTGCAACTTGAACCTTGTTGATGGTGGTTAAAAAAAACAAATGTAATATCTTCATTGATAAGATGAGAATCGACTGATCAAATTTTCAGGCCTCTAGCTCCATTGTTGAGGATGTTCACAGTTTTAGTAATAGATTTGGTTGACAGTCTCCGTTATAGGTTTAGTTGAGAGTTTGTTTTTGTTTTTGTTTTTTTGATATTCAAATTGAGTTGATATACTTCAACCCGAATTAAATTGAAAATTAATCTAAGTGAAAAAAGAAGGAAAAAAAGAATTTAAAATGCCTGCAACGTGTATAATGTTTCCCGGAATTAATCCAAGATAATATTCAAGAGTACATATCATTCACTTTGGCCTGAAAGCAATATGACTGAACGTATGTAAAAAGATAGGAAAAAGCAATACTGTAATCGAAGATTGAAATTGAAGATATCTATCTTGGCTACTGACCAGATCGGCGCGTCTGGGAAGCATGACTCACCCTAGAAATCAATGACAAAGGATATGTTTTGGGGAAAGCAGCCAACAGTCTATTGTACTTTTTATATTTATTTTCCTTTTGTTGGCTGATTTATATTTTACAAGGAACATAAATAATTCCCCACCAAGTTTCATATTTATGTTAAATCTAAGAACGATTTTCTTTTGGGTTCAAACAATGACTTGCATAGAAGTAAAAATCATAAAATGTTCTTGATGGCAAACTCACACACACACACACACACACACACACATATATATATATATATATATATATATATATATATATATATATATATATATATATATTTATACACATATTTGTATTTGATTGTCTATAAGTATGCATGTGTATATGTGTGCGCGCCTGACAGTGATAAGTAACAGTATGGTTAGAAAAAAAACTGACATCAACAGCAGCAACCATTATCACTAAAGAGATAACTAGTGAGCACCAGTCTATTTATTCTATCAGATGAAGTATTGTAAACCTACGCGTCTTTAACGAGGAATTTGGACTCCTAAAGGGGTTGTGCAAACATTATTGGATTACTGTAGAAAAAATAAGATTAATTAAGTAACTAATTTTTTTTTCATTTGCTACATATACATTTACTCCTATTACTGCTTTTTGTGATATGACCCAGTGCTTTCAAATGATTTTATGAATACAAATACATGAATACAAATTTAGTTCTGGTTATATTTAGAGAAATTTACCATCATAACACTGTAACTCTGTCACCTTTGAATAAGTGTCAATTGCTGAGAAAAACAATTTTTAGTTCGGAGTTACAATTTTCGATGTAATTATAATGCTGAGCTGTAAATTTCTTTTCCTTACCATACCACCGTCCAAACAACCCACCACCACCACCACGGACAGAAACCCTAAAAAACTGTCTCCTTCCAAGGTTGACATTTTCCTACACATAACGTAGGTTGTATTGATTGAAAGTTTTCAAAATCCCTTCAGGAAAAAAAAAGAAATCTTATACAGTTCTCCGGTTTTAATGATCAAATGAATGCTTGATGTTTTCAATCGCAATTCAACTCTACAGTGATCAGCGCAGATCAAAGGCAAACAATAAGCTCTTGAAAATAATATATATATGTGTGTGTGTGTGTGTGTGTCTGTCTGTCTGTGTGTCCGTGTGTCTCTGTGTGTGTCTGTGTGTTATAGAGTTTGCTTTATCTATGAATATAGTGCTCAATATTTGTAAAAAGTGCGTAAATTGATTGGCAAATATTTACAAGTCTGTTGCTACTGATCAGTTTCACGCCCTTGTGGTAATCTGATAATTGTGTTTTACTGTTTCATCGTATTTTCATATAGAACTAAGATCCTTTTCATTCCATTCTCTGTTTTAAGATATTTTTTGTTGTGTTCAGTTCTTGTGTACAATAGTTGATAGTGTGTCGGGTGATGTTTGATTTAGCGAGTGCTAAATTGGTTTGTGTGAGGAAGCTGACTGAAGGTATTGTTAGTCGGTCGAGTCGTCACTTCTAAGTAGAGGTGATGGGGTCAGGTTATTCGATGTTGTTTTACTATATTAGAAGAAAGTTTTGGCTCTGCGCCGCCTACGATACAGAAGTGTGACGAAGCCTTGGAGAGATCTATGTCAAACAACGGATGTTAAGGAACTGATGATGATGAACATAGGTATCCGTAGATTATGACTTTCATAGGAACTGGCTTTGGTCTGCTCACTTGATAGTTTATGTTCCTTACCCAGAATCCGAATTAGTTATTTCAAATACTATAGACTTATTACTTGTGAGTATGTAGAGGAATGCGTAAATATGTCAGCATTTTCCAAAACTCGGAGATGAAGAGAGAAAAATTGAAAAAAGTTATATTTTCTTTTCCTGAAAAGGTCTTATATACGCAGATTAAATATAATTAAAATGAAAATATATATATATATATATATATATATATATATATATATATATATATATATATATATATATATATATATATATATATATATATATATATATATATATATATATATATATATATATATATATATATATATATATACTCTTCCATAGGAATAGAGCATTCTGGTGGATCGGGAAATTAAGCTAAATGAATATATCGCTTATATTTAGGCTTACTGACCGTCTAATTCCGTGGCTCAGCGGTAGAATACCGGCCTCAAGGTCTGAAACGAAGGTTTCAATCTTGCCTAGTGGTATTGGACGCGATAATGGATTGTCTATAGCCACACTGAAGTGCTGTAATATAACGAAACAGCTGTCCGTGGAGAAGACAATAAAATATATATATATATACATACATATATATGAATGAGAAGAGGTTATGAAGAAAAAATACGTCTAAAATATAAGACTTTGAACTATTGGAAACATTAGAAGATATAATAGTTTGAGGTTAAAGGACAGATTACTGAAAGTTTTGATATATTTTCTCTTCCAGGTATTAAATTAACTTCCAAAGACTGCACCAAAAGAATAAATCTTTTTAATACATGTTAAGCATACGTAACGTATTCAAACCTCTTTTCTTCTATTCAACAGAAAGATGTCAAAGATACAAATATAGATATAGCACAACAAAAAATACTGCAGGAGAAAAATGTTTATGGTAAATCGATATTAGATAAAGAATAGAAGAAAATGTTCGTCGGAGAAATAGAGAAATGTTTATGTTGTTTAATATCTGTATATTTCATAAATACCGTTTGTCTTTTCAACGCTCAATTATTTTCCAGGGTCAAAGCGACTGGAAAAATGAAGAAAATTTAGCTACTATTATTATAGTTAAACGGAAAATCGCAGGAATACCCTAATGGTTTATTTTATAGAAATTTTGACGACACTATGACAGAGGCTGGTGCCATATTTAGGGGAATATCAAAAAATAAGCAGGGATAGGGATCACTTTATAGACAGTAGGTTCTATTGTGCAGAAAATAGAAGGTATTACTTGGTGTTTTTTTTTTTCACTGTCAGGTTTCATTTGAAGATTATATACTAAAAGTGATTTCACTCTAAGTAGATTTATTTGTTCAATAATTCCCCATATATATTTGAATAGCCAGTCGATCTCTTTGATACTGTTTTAACTATTTTCTGCCTTGCAATCAAATCGGTAAGATAAATTCTGCATAGATGAAAGTGTTGATTGGTAGTCTTCAATTTGTTTAGAACGAACTATCTATTTTTATCACACACGTACGGGTGATTTATTTCAATATGGGAAAATATGCGTGCGAAAACTGATTATTTGGAGAGAGTGTAGTAAACAGCTTGTTGAAGGTTGCTTGATATTTTCTATGAATAATCTTGGCGAAAAGTAATTGATATTTTGAAAATTGGCGTTAATCAGTTCAATCAAAAAATGAAAATGATAAGCACTGTGAAAACTGAGAATAGATTTGGCCACCAAAAAAATCGCCAAAACTAATTTGGACACGTGGGTCTTGTGGCCCACAAAAAGCAAGCCACATGTATCGCTACACAATAGCCAAACGATCTTCAATGAGCTGGAACTCAAAACACTGAATTTTAAAATTCTTGTGCTTGGGCATAGACATGTAATGGTATGGGGTGTCGATTCATTGTATTGAAATGAGGAAATTATTGATATTAATCTCATATGAAATTATTGGATAAGATTATAATATGTCCGAATAATTTTGGGTCATGTTTTCATACCTCGGAACATAAATGACCATATGTATAAACATCGAAGGACTTTTAAAAAAAACCTCATCAACTATCCGTTTCCTAAGTATTGATTGCTTAGAACAATGCTTGAGAGAGTTACCTCCATCTTTTATCCCTTAAAATAGTCTGTCAGAGAAGTTTCTTGAATCTTTCCTATATATATAATATATATATATATATATATATATATATATATATATATATATATACTAATTCATATATTGTCTCTCCGAGTATATTTATGAAATATTGGCTTAGGATTGGGGGTTGAATTTTTAATTTCCGGTTTTCCACCTTCTGTTGGATTCGTGCCAAATATGACTATGAATATTTCCAACTTGATCTATTCACTGCCCATGCCTCATTCAACAACAGTCAAGTCAGTCACAAAAAGACTGCCTCATACAAAACATATTTTTACAAGTCAAATGGCAACCTCTATTCTTTATCGAAATCAAACCGATTGGGAATTGTTGATTTGCATTATAAGAAATTCTTCTTTTTTTCTCTCATTGAAAAGGCGTCTCAACCTACAAATCTTTCTTTCTCGTATTCATTTCTGTGAACCCGGGATAAAATATCTTTTCTGTCTCAAAATGATAGGTCATAAAAGCAGGAATAGAATTGGAGACCAATCATTTTAAAGTTTGAATCATTTTGCTGAGCAGTAGGGCCTCTCGAAAGACTGAAATGGTGGGGAGGCTGTGACTCCTTGATCTAATTGCTTTTGTGTAATTCACAAGATAATAGAAAGATTGTATTCGCAACATTTTTCACAGACTCCACAAATCACTGTTGTGCTCAAGCTGGGCCTGTCCAGTCCCACCTATTCCACTTTTTACCTCCGACAATTTATAACAACCCATTAAAATGTTCATTTTTGGTGAGTATTAGCAATATAGAGTATCATGGATGATTTTGTTTCTCGTCCGTCTAGTTTTATGGAGAATAATACGTTTTTGCCAGTAAAATATCCAATCTGATCTAAGTTCTACCTTAGCTGCACATTTAGAAATATCAGCAGCAATTACAACACGAAGTTTGTGTAGTACTAGTAATGGAGCAGGGTCCATACTACTCACACTAAAATACTTTTGTAATAATTTGTTTCTGTGAATAATATTCTTGGGAATTTGGGCCCCTGAAATCTGGGCAGAACTATATCCATTGCAGTCATCATCATCATCATCATCATCATCATCATCATCATCATCATCAGTCTTTTAGCGTCCGTCGTTGGACATACCCTTCCCCAGGATTTGCCACACTTCTCTATCATGGGCGTCACGGAGCCAGTACTTCCTGATCCTGTCTAGCTTGTCTCTCCATCTAATATTTTGCCGGCCTCAGTTGCGCATGTGGTCTCGGGGAATCCATGTTGTGAGTCGTGATGTCCATCGATTGTCTGCCATTCTTGCAATATAGCCAGCCCACCGCCATTTGAGATTTTTCATGGATTCTATGATGTCTCTAACTCTTGTCTTTTCCCGTTGCAGTAATCTACAACAAAGACCAGCCTTTGATCATGATCAAGATTTGTAAAATATGTAAAAATCATCTGTATTCTTTTAGTACTGTTTTGTTAATGGGAAGAGAGATCCAGAATATATTAAAGTATATCGACGATTTCTGCTGAATCAGCGGTTTCAAGAGGCCCAGCCGTATCGGATGATTTGGTTTGGGATGACATGCTCCAAGGGAAGCTCCTTAAACTCAACACAGGACGTCACCAAGAAATGAAATGTTCCTTTTGGGTCAGTGGTCTCAAAAAGCCCAATCACATCGATGATGTACTACAAGGGTGTTTACAGAAACACGAATCGAAGAACATCACCAAGATCGGCACTATACAATGGCACATACAACGTCAGAACACTCTCGACGGACATGCACATAACCAATCGAGAAAAACAAATTCAAAAACCTCAAACAAGACATTATCAGTGATTGTGAAATAGTAAAAACACAGGGAAAAGTTAATCGTACTAAAAAGCTAACATCTCCATTACTGCTACGAAAAAGAAAGGGGGAACAAAGTATGATAGGCGTTCTTCTTAATTAATTCATGTTGCAGAATTCAAAGCTATTTCCGATAACGTAGCCAGTATCAACATACTGGTCTCTCAGAGGTACTCACTGAACATCAATCGAGTTTACAGCCCCAATTCAAAGTCAATCAAGGAGGAGATAGACAACTTAGACAGAGATTTGAACTCCATGCTCCAAGATACCAAAAATAGTACTTTATTATGGGAAAGCTCAAAAAATGTTCTAATTCCCTAAAAATAATCATAATTATGAAAGTTTGCTGTGATAGTGATTCACCTAGTGAGGATTGAACTCAGTACCAAGTGAGTAGGATCAACGAAACAAATTTCCTAATAATTGCATTTTGATAAGTACCATGGTCTAAGCAGCTTGCAAAAAAGGAGCTGAATACCAAACACTACGACTTTATAGCGTACATCAATTTGATTGTGGTCTGTTTTGAATGCTCCTTATTGTTCTAGTCTTTTCTATTCCTTAAATCTTCTATAAAAAGCTCATTCGAAAACAGATTCTTCTTAGTTTGCTCTTAGAGGGTTTGAGAGATATCGCAGATGCACTCTTTGAACACTGCGTATCTACTCAAAAAATTAAGGATTCAAATTATTGTCTTCAATTATTAAAGAAAAAGAAACAAAATTGAGACTTTGATGCGCTACTTCTTCCTTTAGAAAAGTAAGCTCCTATACATCGATGAATACATATGTACTTACTTTTCATGATAAGTAAAATAGTATTAATTTTTCCATTTCGGACCCTGAAGAGGTTTCCGATATACTGAATACATACATTATTTTAATGAATATTTTTGAGATAGGCTGAACAAGTTTCTTGAAATCTTTTCATTCATTCGTTGCCAATTGCTATTACCATATATTCATATACAATTTACCCAGGAGACATTGGTATTATTCTACCTGTGGTTTAAAAGTTCAAAACAATCAGTGAACACAATGGTAAGGTATTCCATCATTGTGCTGTCTACAAATACATCCGTTCAACAATCAATACCCAACAGCCTTTGGAATTGTTTGTAGCTTCTTGGAAGCTTTTCATTTCACCCCTCTTTTTTAAACGATTTGTTAATGGAACTGGCTTCAAGCCGACTTCCTATGCCAACCAATAATGGTTTGAATTGATAGCGCAAAAAGGGAACTCAACAAAGTAGTCTGTAAGATCTGGTGCTTCATGTATTACTTATCCTTAGGATAGTTAGAAACTCGATTCTCTCTCCCTCCCCTCTCTCTCTCTCTCTCTCTCTCTCTCTCTATCTATATATATATATATATATATATATGTGTGTGTGTGTGAGTGTGTGTGTGTGTGTGTGTGTGTGTGTATGTGTGTGTGTGTATGTGTGTGTGTGTGTATAAAACCAACTCATGGATGAATAAATGCTTGCAAGAAACCTTACGCACTTATACACTCACGCACACACACACACACACGCACACACACACACACACACACATATATATATATGTATATATATATATATGCATATGTGTGTGTGTGTGTGTGTACATATATATGTATTCATATATATATTTATATATATACTATTCAAAAATAGGAGTATTCAGTGTACATGGAATATGTGGTAGATTTTTGTGGATTTACCATTTTGTAGGGGTTATCATTCCTATTTTCCTGAAATGTGTTGATCAGGTCTCTACTGACGAATGTATCCCATTGTTCATAGAGAGTATCTTTCCTATATTATCAATGGTAGTTTATTGGTTAGTTTCTGTTTTGTATTTTTACTTGTGTTTGATATTTTGTTCGGTCTTGGTTCAGGGATCTCAGTATATGAGCGTGCATTCTTTCGTGTATTAATTTCTATTGTTTTGGTGTAAGTGTCTGTGCTCTCTGTTACGTGTTTTTTTTTGGGTTTTATGGCTTCGATATCCCTTTTAGTTTGTGTGATTGTTTTATCACAGACCTTCAGTGAGGTCTATTGTATTGCCCTGCCATATCTTTAGGAATCCTATGTTTCGTAATGATTGGTTCAAGTCGATTTTGAAGCACATAAGAATAGGTTTTTCATGATTGTATGTATCTAAGACAATACAGTTTTATTTGTATTATTATTCGGACCATCCTCATCTTGGTTGTTTTTCATACAACGTTTCGGCCGTTGTGCTCTACGGCCTTCATCATGTATCATTTAGTAGGTGTGGAGAAGTAACGAACTGCAAGTAATCTGATGGTTCAAGGTTCAATCCCAGCGTGAGACAATAATAATACTACTAATGTTAAGAGGGGAGTGCGGTCAATATACCCCCGTCGGTTAAATAGAGGGTTCGGTTCGCTACTTCCCCACACCTACCAGATGGTACCTGATGAAGGCCGTAGAGTACAAGGGCCGAAACGTTGTATGAAAAAACAACCAAGATGAGGATGGTCCGAATGATAACAGAAATAAAAATAATACCTCATCTCAAAAATTAACAGATATAATACAGTGTTACTTGAAACGTGTTTTTCACAGTCGAGTCTGATAGACTATATTTCAACATTTTTCAGTTGCTTGTCTTCCATAGGATAAGTACGAATGTTTTCCTGATTACGAGTGTTCATATTTTTCAGAATGAGTTATCCTTCTCCTACTGGTATAAGGATTTACTTTTCAAATTAAGACAGGACGGGTGCATTCATTGTACATGGATTATTGATCTATTTTGTAATTTCCAGACATATTTCGGTATTCATCTATATTGTAATTTCCAGACATGTTTCGGTGTTCATCTACATCATCAGCAGGCAATCAGTTAATATGCAGTGAATTCAATCGTGATAAGATACAGAAACAGATGTGTGCAGATTTATTTTTGCATCAGATACGTCACGTGCTAGTTAGATGTCCCCATTAAAAGTGTTTGCACTGCCATGTCTCATATTGGTAACTACTATATGTGGCTGGATGGTACTGAGCAGTATCATTCAGGAAAAAAAACGGGGGGGTCTTAGACGCTGTTTGCTTTAGGAACTCGTCCCTTTCCACATGGCTCTTGTATACTCATGGGCTCCGATACTTTTTGAGGGATTATAAAATCTGATCCCTTCTAGCGTATCCATGTACGTAAGCAATTATCTGTACGTGCACATATTTACATGTATATATATAAATGAAGTTACTCCTATTTATTTGTATATCCATATTTTCTTGACGTAGAGACACGATTATGTACCCTCTCGTGAATATTACTGATTTACATTGGTATGAATCGAAAGAAAATGCTTATATGTACGAATACATATATATATATATATA
>OY735210.1:55575541-55668041 GCA_963457665.1 Thysanoteuthis rhombus
GTAACTCCACTCCAACCTCTATTCTGACTGACTGTGATCACTGAAAATTTTGTATTATATATATATATAATGATTGAATGATTGTAAAAAAAAATATAGATTTCATAGTATATATGTATTCATCTATCAAAATGAAATAGGCACTTGCGTACATATAGCCCTATTTTTCGTTAATAAGTAAGATTTGTCAGTATGGTTCGGTCGGTAATAGAACTGCCAACTGGTCACCTTGACGAGATTCAAAATCATGTCAGGGAAATGATAACTTTTACAAAGTTACATAAATTAGAATTGAAAAAGCCTTTGTGTGTTTGTAACACAGATTTTCGTAGATATGTTAAAACTTGACAGTTTGGCTCAGTCGGTGAGAGAACTGCCAATCGATTACTTCGGTATAATTAAAATTCACAGTAAGGGAATGATATTTTATGTATCGGTTCAGTTCAACGTGACTGGACAGGCAACAATAAGGAGTTAACTCCCCTAAATTGATTGAGGCAGAAGGCTAGACTGGGAGAGTAAAGGAATTAAAATAGACGGCGAGTATCTGAGCAACCTCAGATTCGCAGACGACATAGCCCTTTTTGCAGAGAACCTACACGACCTCCAACTAATGATAGATGAACTAAATGAGGAGAGCAAGAAAGTCGGCCTGCACATGAACTTCAGCAAGACGAAGATCATGTGCAACAACCACATTGGAGATAAGAACACTAAGATCGAAATCGAGGACACAGAACTCGAGAAAGTAGACCACTACATCTACCTAGGGCAACGAATCTCCATGAGACCCTCAAAAGAAGAAGAAATCAAGCGAAGAATCACACTAGGATGGCAAGCCTTTGGCAGAGCTAGCTCAACCTTCAAAAATAATAAGATCCCATTAATCCTAAAGAGAAGGGTGTATAACCAATGCATCCTCCCAATAGTCACTTATGGAGCTGAAACATGGAACTTAACCAAGAAACAGACCCGTAAGCTGAGAACCATGCAACGTGCACATGAAAGAATAATGCTGGGCCTCACATGGAGAGACCACAAAACAGCACAACACATCCGGGAAAAGACAAGAGTTAGAGACATCATAGAAGCCATAAAAAATCTCAAATGGCGGTGGGCTGGCCATGTTGCAAGAATGGCTGACAATCGATGGACATCACGACTCACAACATGGATTCCCCGAGACCATATGCGCAACCGAGGCCGGCAAAATATTAGATGGAGAGATGAACTAGACAGGTTCAGGAAGTACTGGCTCCGTGACGCCCATGATAGAGAAGTGTGGCAAATCCTGGGGAAGGTCTATGTCCAACGACGGACGCTAAAAGACTGATGATGATGATGATGACTTGTTCTTGTTACGGTAGAGAAACTGGGTAAACCTGTGGCTTCAGGGTGATAAATGCTTTAGTTCTATTTTTGCTGATATCATTCATATATATATGATATGTATTTGCGTACATGAATGCATGCGTTATCATGCATATATATATATATATATATATATATATATATATCAACACACACACACACACACACATATATATATATATATATATATATATATATATATATATATGACAGAGAAAAGAAGTTAAAAGCGCCTAAGAATGCAAGCAGTCGATAGATATTTTTTTGCTGACATTTAGTATAAGTGCTTATTTTATATTCCATTCTTTAAAATGAAGTAATTCAAAATGTAGAAGTAGTTTTCTGCTAAAGAATTATTTTCTGATGTTTTAACACTGACAAGCCGACCTAAAAGTGATGCATTGCCCAGCATTTAGTATAAGATATTTTGATTGATTGAACTGTATATAATAAATCGAAAATAAACCAATCTAGTTTAGGGGTATGTATAAGAAGAAACGACATTAGATGGAGCCAGAGGATAATCGTCTGGTTCCCGTAAACGCCGTAGGGAACTGTTCAGGCGTACGACGAAGAAATGAGATAGACAAGTTTTCTTATGCAACATGGTGCGAGTGTAAGGTTATGAGATAACATGCACAGAAAATATCTGGGTATGAAAGGACAGATCAAGTATGTCTTTGAGGTTTGTTTGTTTTTAGATTCATGTAATTTTATTAAATTCCGTCTGTCACTGATGCATGTACTAGGAGAGAAAAAGTGTGTGCATGTGTGTGTGTATGTATGTCTGTGTGCGTGCGTATGTGTGTGTATGTGTGTGTGAGAGAGTCGTCTAGAACAGGCACAAAAATAGCTGTATCCTTGTAAGTATTTTTTAAAAGATCCTTTTCCCACAATGCCCACCACCACAACTCAAAGGCTGTGATGGGGTTAACTGACACAAATCTCCGAAGTTGAAGCTAGACTGACCAGAAATCCCTGCCTCCCACCAGAAAGGAATTCTTCCTCCCTTGACCTATTTTTTGTACCAACCATACTACCAACTTAATGGGTTGAGGTCACCTATCCACAAGGGTCAATACCATATCCCTTTTCGGTTTAGTTCCTGTCAGCCATTCTTTCATTATTTCTTTTTTTGGTCTCCTACATCTATATATTCTTCACTTTCTATCCTCCCTTGACCAGTTCCAATTATACCAACCATGGCCCAAATTCAAAACATGACTTTAGCCTTCATCCATCTAATTCTGTAACGTTCATATACCTCTATCATACCCCAACATTGACAAGATTAACGAAATCACGCTCGTCATAAGCGGGGATGGGAAAGGCGTTTGTCAAGCAGTGGACTTATCAAGAAAAACTCAAATGGCAATGGGCAGGCCATCTTGCAAGAATGAAAGACAACCGATGGTCTCGCAGCATGGATCCCCAGAGATCACATGAGAAAACCGAGACCGACAGAACATAATATGGAGAGATGAACTAGACGAATTCAGGAAATACTGTCTCTGCGACGCCCATGATAGAGAATCGTGGCGAATCCCGGGGAAGATATATGTCCAACGACGGACGTTAAAAGACTCATGATGATGATGATGATGATGGACTTACGATGACTGATGATGATGATGATGATATAAGCTATGTAAACCTGTACACGTTTATTGTTATTTTGATTGCTATCTCTCTGTTATAATGAGGGTCCAATATATAATTATGTTCTATATCACTACTCGATCAGGACATCATAATAATGAATATCGAATAACTCAGCTATGGTGCATCTGTACAAATCGCAATCGATAGTTCTTTAACTGAAAAGTTCACAGTTCATCATTGGTACAAAATGTAGAAGAAATCTGCGTACTGTGAATATCTGAAATTTTAGCTCGACATTCCGTTGTATGATTATGGGTTTGAAAGTGGTTCGAATCCTAGTCTCGGCGACCGTTTTGTACACATCAGAATATGTGATATTCAATACGTGCACCCACATTGTGCATTGGGATCGGTGTCTCCTCTCGATGAAAAATCTGTTGTTTTCAAAGCAGAGTCTACGGAAAAGTGCGGCAGATCTACAAGAGAAATTCTGCAAGAACGGGAATATCTATAAACAAAAAGCAACTATTTTCATTCTTGATATTCTTGTACAAATGTCCTTTTAAAATAAATCATAAGTTTCTTTTTTTTTATGATAAATTCCGATTTCAAGATACACAGATATTTTTCTCTCCAGAGACTGAGAGTTGATAGGATGCAGTTTCATTCAGCATACGAAAAGCTAATGATGGGGAAATTAGATTGCTGTCAACTTGAAGTTAACTTTTTTTATCGAATTAAATACTTCTTTCTGTCTATCTAACGCACGATTACCATATTGACACGCATGCAAACTTATAAACATAACAACTCAATACATATTGGGCATCATAACAGAGAAACACACACGCACTTACCCACACATTGTTTTGCGAGCGGTTGACCACGCTTTTTTCACCTTTTACCGACCTACAACCCTGAATAATGCGGGAAACTTCCATTTATTCTCGTGTTGAGATGTTTATAGATGTTTATCGACCAGACTTAGCTGTTTTGTTTTGCCACAACGACGTTTCTCAGCAAATTTTCTTTTTTTCTTTTGTCATGGAAGGCAGATGCACCCAAAAATAATGCATGACCATAGGAGACCTGGTCCGGTCTCATTCCGGAGTAATATCCGATGTAATTTCCCTGTTTAGAGTAAAATAATTATTCCGGAAGTGATAAAAATCACGGGAGGTAATTCTAGTCTTTTATTTAGATGTTTTTTTAGATGTTTCTCATCTTCATTCAGTTTTTTTGTTTGCGTCGGAATGTCAGGAATTGCTTTTAGATTGTTTTTATCAAACTTATATTTTCATTCATATCTTTTACTTAATATTACGTACATATTCCTGAAAATAATTTTGGTATTTTATCTTAGTGATCTCTCGGTTCCGATTGATATTACTATGACTTCTTGAAACAACAACATTTTATGACTTACTATTCGTGTTCTATGGTGATCTCTTCGAAAGCAGTAGAGGTAATTCTGACGTGGTGGAACTTTTTACTCGATTCGGCTATAGAATGACAGAAAGAACATTAAAAAAAATTTTTCCTGAATATTTTTGCATGATAATTATTCACATGAATATTTTTGCAAGACAATTTTTACATGAATATTCTGCAGACACAAATAATTTTCTAAATTACATTTTTCCACAGGAAACTTTTGAAAAATTTCAAAACACGCAACATTTGGGTCTTTTGAACTTTTTGAATGGAGATAGTCACACCCACACACGATATTTTTTTCGTATTACCGTTTGAAATTGGAGAAATTTGCTGACCCATGATATTTTATTTGAAAATTGCAGTTTATCAACTGTTTGGATTCGGGTTTTTTTGTTGAATTTTGACTGTAATTTTCATGATTTCATTTGATTGATGAGACATAGTAATTCGCTGTAATAATAATATCTGAATTATATTAAGTAGTAATATATATGAATGTGTTGTTTATTTTTTAATTTTTCAATGGACCCATTAAAAACATATTTTTTCTTATTACTGTTTCTCGGTGGAAACATTCGTACACATCTGATATTGTGTAAAGAATTTTTGTTTACGGATTTTTTTTTTTCGTTGAATTTTTGCTGATGATATTTTTTACGAATTAAATTTTCTGAATTAGACACGATTATCCACCATGACAATTGTATTGATATGATATTAAGTAGTTATAAATACGAATGAATGATAATGAAATAATATAACCTCTCAGTATTGACCCCAGAACAACAATGATATCAAAGTTGGGGCGTTCATATTTGATAATTCTCACTGATATATTTCATGCAACGATTGTATAATAGGAACATTGTAATTGATATTGTAATCAAATTGGTGATTTGTCTGGAAATAACGAGATATTTCCAAAAGTATATGATGAATGTATACAACAAGAGAAAATTCCCTGGAAATATTTATTTATGTATGCTAGTATATAAATTCATAGAGTCAAATCTACACACAAACATATACATACATACGTATATATATATATATATATATATATATATATATATATATATATATATATATATATATATATATATATATATATATATAAATATATATATATATATATACACATATATATACATATATATATATATATATACATATATACATATATATATATATATATATATATATATATATATCATTGTGTCATCCACACACTGCTGTTTCGTTGTATTACAACTCTTTAGTGTGGCTATAGACTATCTGTTATCCCATCCAGTACCATGAGGCAGGATTGAAACCTTTATACACATATTTGTGCGTATATATATATATATATATATATATATATATATATATATATATATATATATATATATATATATATAATGAACATGCATGGAAGATAGAAAGATTGAAAATGTGCTCGTTAAAAAGTGGTAGAGGACATTGATGTGATTGAAGTGTATGAGGAAATGGAATGTTCAGGATTGAATGACCGTCGCGCAAATTGCTGACTTTTCTTCTCGGTTGCGATTGACAGTGAGATCCGCCAATGGTCTTTGTCTCGGTCAAAACTCGATCATGTAATATAACTAATTAGACCCCATTCATCCAGCGAAGATCAGACGGAAGTATTCAGATCCGTGTCTTGTTGGTTGGCCTCGAAAAATATATTCAGATGTCAATTGATTACTTTCAATGTTGACTCCACAACAGCCGGAGGCGAACAAATATCATCAAAATCTGAAAACATTGTGATTTGACCAAAACATTACCCGGAGGTGCCCGGGCTAAGTCTTTCATTTAATTACACATTTAGTGAATCAGTAATAATGACAAAAAAAAGATAAAGAAATGGTATGGACAGAACTATGGATACCATTGACGTAAACCCAACAAAGTAGTGTGAGATATATTTTATAACTGCTGTGGCAACGATCAAAGCTCATATTTGCCCTTTTGTAGGACTGAATATAAAATTTAGTAAAGAAATAAAGTGATAAAAACAAGTTTCCAAATTCATACACACTGGGAATGGTAGCTTATTTGACAGTATTTTTCTTTCGACTCACTCCAAATTTAGTTCATGCTTCGTCTATCGACTTACATTAAACCAAACCTATGACATACATTCATCTGCTAGCAACTGCTGATTGGATAAAAGATATATATAAATATATATATATATATATACAGAGAGAGAGAGAGAGAGTAAAAGTCAATATGCTAGGAATATTCCATGTTTATTTCTTGCTCTTAAGTCGTCAGCACGGGACAAAGTTACGACAAAAGCATAAAACAGTAAATGCAAGTTGTAATGTATTTAAAAAGGTAAAAGTATCAATGCATACAGGGAAAAACTTCTGAGATAAATGTTTAAATGACAAAGAATGTATCCATTTAAATGTATATATAAATATGATACGATTGTAGCTCTCACTAGAGGAGATGAATATTGAGTTTTGTGCGCCCTTCTAATAGATGAGGGTCATGGCAGAGGCGTGAGATGCAAAATTCATTTCTCCTGTGGTGTTTTTTATTAATATCGTAGCACCAATTGAATGCAAATTAGTTTTGTCCTAGACTTTGAATCACCGATGCGTGTATTTTGGGAATTATACCAAAAATGTTCTTGTCAGTGGAGATTATAGTTTAGGAATATCTATCGTGTGTGTTGCCGCATGATGTGTTTTTTTTTCTTACTGAAACATTTGCTCATCTGGCGGAATTCCTTTGCCAATGTACATGACAATATTTTCATGTGTGTTTCAATGAACTTATGAAGAAGAAAAAATCGTAGTCAAGTGAATTTATTATCGTCTTTAATTCACAACCGAAGATTAGTTATTTTATGGATCGATATATGATGTCGGAATGTTGGATAAATAAACTTCTAAAATTAAAGTGATGAAGGTTAGAAATCCTGTGCCCATGTTGCAAATCAGTTGCACAAGTATTCCCCAAAAAGAAAACGGTTGTCTTAGTTGCAGCAAATTGCAGCAGTTATTTGCAAGATTTTAAAGATTGAATTTGATGCTCGAGTGGAATAACCCATAGTGATCGCTCTCTAATTTGGCGAAGTTTCTTTTGCAAGTAAAACTGCAATAAACGTTGGTAGTCATCGATGTATTTTCTGTAGAAGATGCGGCATTTCTAGACAAGCTGTCAGTTAGAGTTGCAAAGCTGAAGTCTATTCAAGGCAAGTTATCCTTTTGATAATTGGTGCGTGTCATTGGGTGTAAAATGAGTTGAAATTTCAGCTTGTTCCACTATTGGTATTACAGATTTTATTTGATACAAAAGTCTGAATATTTCAGAATTATTTTTACAGGCGTAAAATGTCGTTTGATAAGTAGATCTATTCTTTTCTGTATGAATCGATTTCTGACTTTTTTTTTAAAAAATCCTTTGAGTCCTCTTTGTTTGACATGCTCAATAAATTTGAAGAAGATAATTTATTGAAAAGCTCGAAATCCAATGCAGAAGTAAAAAAAAATCTTGACTGAGTTAATGATCAAGATATGGAAACATTACCGTACTATCCTGTGGATCTGTGATAAGAGTTGCGGATAGCCGTATTGTCTGAGGGTCTCTGCTTAAAGTTGCAGACATTCGTACAATCCTAAAAGTCTGTGATTAAATTCATTGATAACCGTACTATCTTTAGGATCTGTTGCTTAAACTTGCAAACAACGGCAACGTCTTGATTCTCCTTCGAAGAGATGGTAGAACTCCGCAGCCAGCTGGGCACCTACCAATTACAGACCGTCGTTCAACATTGGTTCGAGAGATTTCAGAATAGAGACAAGAATCTTGAAGATGAGGAGGGTAATGAAAGTCTTTCTGTGTAAAAAGAAGAGTATACTACCAATGCATTCTCCCGATAGTCACTTATGGAGCTGAAACATGGAACCTAACCAGGAGACAGACCTACAAACTGAGAATTATGCAACGTGTGCATGAGAGAATCATACTGAACTGTACATGGGGAGATCACAAGACAGCGCAGTATATAAGGAAGAAAACAGGAGTCCGTGACATCATAGGAACTATTAAAAGAATCAAATGGCAATGAGCAGGCCATGTTGCAAGAATGAAAGACAACCGATGGACATGATGTCTCACAGCATGTATCCCCAGAGATCACATGAGAAACTGAGGCCGACAGAACACAAGATGGAGAGAGGAACTACACCAATTCAGGAAATACTGTCTCTACGACGCCCATGATAGAGAACTGTGGCGAATCCTGGGGAAGGCCTACGTCCAACGACGGACGTTAAAAGAAGAATAATAATAATGATAATAATAATAATGATAATAATAATGATGATGATGATGATGATGATGATGATGATGATGATGAAATCCGTCATCATATCTAAAATTAACTCATCCTTACACTCTGAGCCTATTGAGGTCATAGAGTGTTCAAACCCAAACTTTTCTTTGAAGTTTCCCTATGAAAGATTTCCTCTGATAATAAAAGAGAAAAAATATGAAAAGGAAAAAAATCAATAGCACATAAGTTGTAACCTTTGAATGTAAAACATCGACTCTCACACGGGGAAACAATAAAGATTGAAAATTACTAAAGTCGGTGAAATTTGATAAATAAAGATCACTTCAGATTTGAAATTATAAAAAGATGTTAGCTCATATCTTCAGTCACGATCAAATGACGATAGGTTAACAAGTACCAAAGGTTCAATGAGGCGTCCTCTATGAAGTTTGAACGCCATTATTGCCTGATGATGTAACTCTGAGTAAAAAATAAGTAAGAAACAAAAGAGTATATGCTATCGAGTAAATCTGAATGAAAACTGCAGAAAACCTAATATTAAATCATGAAGTTTGAACGCAGATCAGGTGACCCCTGAGCGGAAGATTCTCATAAGTAAGGAGCATATTTTTATATCAGACTTCGTGGCAGTAGCTAGGAAATCGACTTAAATCGATTTTAAAGCATAAGGTTTAAACACCATTGTTGCCAGATCACATGACCGTGCGTGAGATATTTTGAAAGTGATAAATATTTCAGGGACACTTTTTTACAATATTTCAAGTAAATGTGACACAAGAGAACTGAAAAACAAAACGAGGATAAATCGACGGGTGGACAGGATCTTTTATAGAGAGGCCAGGGAACTCTTAAAGATAATTGTGTTTAAATTTTAAAATCTATTTGCTCAGCTTTTTGAGTGAGATTTATTTGGGAAAAGTGTTTCTTAAGATGCTTTCCATCTTTAAAAAAAAAAAACGTAGTCTACTCAGGGTCGTGTGATTTATCGATGATAGCGTTCAAACTTCATAGCAGACGCTACGTTGAACTTTCGATGAAGTTTGAGCATAATTATTGACAGATCACGTGACCCTAAGTCAGGGATAACTTCAGGTAAGAAGTATGGTATTGAGAAACAACTTTATTTCAACTTTAAAGTTATGTGACTTGGAACAGTTGAGAAAATTGGTTCTAAAATACGGTGTTCAAGCGCCATTATTAAGGGATCACGTGATCCTAGATGGTAGATTCTCATGAAGAAGACACATCTCATCAGGAGACACCTTTATATCTGATCTCAAATAAATCTAACTCAAAACAGCTGGAAAAATCGCCATCATTGCCAGATCATGATGCTGTGTGGAGGATCTTCCCAGGTAAGAAACATCTTATGATGGGGCAGCTTTCTACCAAATTACAAGTATATCTGATTCAAAACAGCTGAAAATAATAAGGGGACCGACCAACCAACTGAGAGCTTCTTATATAGAGGTGAAGACGCCCCTAAAAAGATGCTCCTGGACGTTTGGTTTGAAAAGGAACATTGATATATCAATAGACTGATTGATATTCGTTTTATTATCCTTTATTAAATGATAAACTAAATATGGGAGCTGTTTCATAAAGAACTATAGTATTGCTAATGACAATAAGTACTCCCAGTTAGGAAGAGTTACTCCCCGTTGTTATAACTTATTATCAATGTACATTATACAGTTTTGAATGAAGCCGTTGATTGAACCACATGTAAATTAAGCTGTCAGTGCAGTGCGCAATTACCGCTAATTATCGACTGTCTCCAACCCACATTCATTCATACAGGACTGTTACAAGATGTAACACAATTTAGCATTATGAAATGTCGTATTTTGTTAGAAAACCGGATTAAATGATGAATTAGATGATGACCCTATATCTTCTGATAGGAAAATCGATATCTATTACCTTTCATCTGGCTTCTGAAGAATTTCCTATTTGTAATAGTCAGTATCATGCTGGTTTCTTATTAAATGCCATCAATAGTGAGAGACTTTGATATCCTCTGGTTTGAAAATGGTCGATTAATTCTGCACAGTGAATTATCGTTATGGCTATTCGTCAATAACACGCTATTTTAAGTAGTATCAAAAACCGCTTGTGCTGCCTTCTTGTCCGCTAGTCTCATGCTTTACTCAAAACGTTAGGTGCTGTGTCAATAAACATGAGCAAACCACCAGAAGAGTTAAAGATACACAAGTGAAATTTATATTTTACTGTTTTACGTGATCATCGCAGCTTTATGACGTAAAAATAAAAGATCTTGCGTAAGCACTTACACGAAGTAAGACGTAGACATTGATTGTGAATGCGACCTATTTATGACGAAACAATTATATTCACGAGAAGTAGTCTGGACAATCCTTTAGCGAAATTGCGATTGTGACAAAATTGCATATGACGTGCCAATACATTTCTGGTTAGCAGCAGTTGGACGTAGCAGATTGATTGATTCTATCATTAACGCCCTGTATTTTTTTTATAAATGCCGAATGGAAGTGAATCAAGAACTGCGTGTTCAACATCCAATGCAGTTGTGACGGATTCTCCATTAACTCCATCGATGTGGCCCATATGTGTGGTACATGACCACCTAGACCAACTTGAAAACTGAAGAAACCTATCTTGACAGTTTCGATGATAGTTTTTAGTTGATGGCTCTTTATACCTTTCCATCGTGATGACCCCTTAGCAACTGAGCCATGAAGGCTTAATTAGCAGACGTTGTTCAAATAATTAATATCTGATCCATGATGCTTACTTGATGGTTGGTAGAAGAACTTGAGATTTGAAATTTTAAAAAGTAAGAGAAATAAGACAAAAGAAATACAAGTAAAAAAGAAATACTCAACTCCTGCTTTTTTCTGTTAACACTTCATTGGAAAAATCAATTAAAAAGTTAGAGTCAGAAAAGTTCTTCTGAAGATCGATTTATTATATCGAATTCCTTGGTGTCTTTGTTCCTCATAGCCATATTTGAAAGACTCTGTATGAAACAGGCGTGACGATTTGCTCTCGGCTTTAACGGGAGTCTGCGCTCTAATAAAGAACATTTCCGTTTTTGTGAGTAATGGCTCAGACATGAATAATGTTGATATAGTGACGTAGTTATATGATTAGGCACAAAGAGGTAGAGAGAGAGATAGTGATAGGGAGAGGAAGAAAGTGTGAGAGAAAGTAAGAAATAGATCTGTGGGGTGAAATGGTAAACAAAAAAGGGGAATTTTCTTGAAAATGATTTTTCGAATTAAATCGAGGAATAAAAAAAAGCGATTGTTAATTTTTCACGTTAAATTCAAAACATTTCTGCGGTAAATATCGCTGCATAATGTTTGCCTAAGGATTTAAGAACGGTTTTTCTTTTTTGCTAATGTTGAACTTTCCACTGACCACTTTTTAAAACTTATCTGTAGTCTTTTTTATTTCTAAATGAAAACAGAAAACTTGGCCATTTAGAACTGTATTTAAATGAAATTTCACAGCAGAAAATATAAATTCGGATTAGGGTCCGTGTTCAGGGTTAATGCTTAGGCTTGGTTTTAGGGTTAGGGTTTAGAGTTAGTGTTTAGATTTTGTGTTGTGGTTATATGTAATCGCAGAACAAATGAAAGCAGCGAACTTGTTGTTACCAGCAATGGTTGTTTTGCCATTGAAAAAATACTTAACGCCGTGTATATGTTTTGAATTTAATGAAGAAAAGGTAACAATCGCCAATGAAAGCTACACTATGCCGATATTGCATAGCAGTTTAGAGATGAAAGGGAAATACAAAAACAGAGGCATGGAGAAGTGATTGACTCAAACAGCAAGTCTGAGGAAATCTGATTTTGAATACAGAGTATTTGGAATTTGCAACAAAACGTCAAAATGCTTCGAGGTAAACAGATTGACATTATGTACAATTGAAATTACGGATATAACATTGCAGAAGGCATAATATTTCCGGATGCATCATGATTTGAAAAGAGTTTACAAGAATGAGAAATAATCGATAAAATTTCTTTGAAGATATATTGGGAATATATACGTGAAACAAAAAGAAATTTGTTTGAAGACAATAATTGAGTTTCATCTTTTTAGATTCTGCTGCATTTTTAAAAAAATACGAATTGTCATTTCCTCCATCTCTGACGAAAATGCTGCATGAAAGATCATATAGTGAGTATTGTGTCTCAAATTCTCTCAAAAACGAAAATACAACCAGAAACATTTGTTATGTTACAAATATGTTTTCCAACTTGTGAGAAAATTGATATGAATATGTTTTCTATCTCCTGGTCACAAGAAAAAAACTGACTCAAATATTAAGAAAAAGACAAACAAAATTAATTGTACTGATAATATTGCTCAGTACAAGCAAAATATCTCTACTTTGGTAAAGAAAATAACCGAAGACTACGAACTGATTGAAATTAACAATCACGGAGATCTTGCAAAAGAATTCGAAAATCTATAGACAATGTGAATTGTCTTTGTGATCATCAGTGATTCCATGATTTCTTTAGGGAAACTTTCAGCCTTCATTCCTTTTCTTGCAAATACCTGTAAAATATGATGGGTATATTTATGTATAGATTCGCATACTTTGTTTCTATATTTTTAAGTCCAAACTCAACTCAAGTTGTTTGAAGGATGACTGAACATGAAATCTAAAAAAAAATGTTATAAGGAAAATCATGAATGATATCGTGTGGTATGAGAAATAGACATTGTAGGAAAGTTATTTTATTGAAAATATAAATCATTTCATTTCAAATATTGAATATTACTTCATTTAAGATTAAAATGCAACCATAAAAATTGACTGTTGTATTTATGTATGAATTGACGCTAAACAACCAAAAGCTAGCGCTTTAGGTAATTCAATTATTAAGATTAACGATGTGGAAAAAATAATCATATGACGTATTCCTAGTCCAGACAATAGATATTTGGGTTTTTATTTCACATGATATCAGTTGAGATTTTTCTTACATTACTTTTTCTAATCATAATTGTTGTTGTAAAATTAGGCAAAATTTGTCTAGAAATAAAATTGTTAGTCGTTTTTTCTCCTTTTTTTTTGTTGGGGGGGGGACTGAAATGAAATTTATGACGAAAAAAGTAGTTGTTGAAAAAAGAAATGGTTAAATGTCCCCAGCTGCCCCCTTACTCCTTTCTGTCCTTTGCAGAGTTGGATACAGTTGGGAGAGACAAAATCCAGCTTGCAAGCCAAATGAATTATTATTCTTTATCTTATGTGAACATCATCACGTGGTAGTTATAGCAGGCTATCACATTATCCCGTTTTCTATATTCTCTCTAAGTCATGAATGTATCACCTTATGACATATCGGCTATTGATATTAGCTTATATCTGATGCATGAACGCAAACAAAAATAAAAGAAATTTACACAAATATTTATTACAAGTTTAGATAGTTAGGGAAGAGGGTATGGCCACATTTAACAAATCTTGCTTTGTTACAAGAAAAAACATTTTGCCTTGAACTTTTCGTTTTGTCCAAAGTTTAATGTTGAACCATTTTTACTTTTTTGAAATAGTATTTTTATGTATTCTTCTTTGATGTACAAGGATTGTGACCATTTGTCTATGTGGCAAGTTCCGGATGGAGACGTATCCAACTATCTAGCAACGTCCGCTTTGTCTTCGACGCGATCACAAAGTTGACTAAATGAAATAATGAGTCGAAAGAGAAGGAAAGAGAAAGGAGAACTCGTCGAATCGCTCTTCACTTCCTTTGAAATACATCTTTTCTTTGGCCTTGTCTATTGCCATGGCAACTGACCAACATATTTAGAATCCTTTCGATTGTCTTTCCGGCTCTGTTAATCGCTTTTGCATGGACCAATCCATTATCACTTTTAGGTTATGACAGAACCCAGACACGACGGACAATTTTTCATACAAACATGAGAAAATTATACTCAACATAACATGAAAAGATTGCAAGATAGTATGATAAAGGAAAAACAGAATTCATTAGAAATCTAAAATGGCCAAGGGCTGGCCACGTTATGAGAATGAAAGACAACCGGTGTACATCAAGACTCCTAAGAGATATTTGTACAACTGTGGCTGATAGAATATAGGATGATGAGACGAAGTAAACAAGTTCAGAAAGTATTGGCTCTGCGATGCCCATGATAGAGAGGCTTGAAGAATATTTAGGAAGGTCTATGTTCATCAACAGACGCTAAAAGGGTGCAGCTACTGCTGCTACTGATCATGATGATGATGATGATGATGATGATGATGATGATGAATTCGGATGTATGGCTGATCTTTGGATCTGCAGATTTCACACTTACAAATTATCCCTGCAAGTTCACAGCGAAAAGCACATAATAATTGGAGGCCAGAGACATCTGGCGGCGCAGTTCGTTTCTCTGCCCACTGGACCAAGCACGCAGGTGCCACGAAACCTTTGATGTTGCCCATAACCCAAATGCACTTGATTAGTTCTCGTTCTACTTTCGTCCCTACGAGCATTGATTTTTCTCGAAGGTGATATTATCCAGACACTGAACAAAATCGATCGACCAATTGACATTATCCAGACTCTGATCAAAATCAAATTTAACCGTGATACGAGACCAGTAATTCTTCAGCTGTTTCATTTTACCCATACACGGGCCAACAGCAATGAATGATGCCGAGCGTAATGGTTGACTGCTTGCCTCCCAGCTAAAAGCAGACCCAGACACTACATAAAGTTATTGCGTAGACAGAAGGACAAGTAATAAACCACTGGGCCCACTGAGGAAAAGATATTCAAGTTCAAGGCTGGATATAATACTTGCGAAGTATAAAATTTGAAATATGATTCTGGTGTTATTCACTGAAATTAATGTAAATCAGAAAACAGTGATTTTTGGTGGAACCACAGATCTAAAGGATATGTATTTGTACTGAATATGAATTGATTAGCTTCTTTGACCGACTCATTGTTTTTAGAAAGAATCGTAGAGAAACAGTAATGACATTTGTACCAAACCTAGCATAATTGCAAATGAAAAACTTGATAATTGTTCCAGTTATTTGGTTAACCAATGCGTTCATTATTGATTAATAATAACTGAGACGTCAACGCAGAATTCGGAAAGACCATTGTCTGTAATTGAACATTGACTCCGGGAAATGGGAATGCATTCTGATCTCGCCAAAGGGTTTTTTAGATTTTTCTCTTCCAAACAAAATGATTGATAGATCCATTTGTAATAGTATATTTTATTGTTGTGTTTTGGGAAATGTTGGAATATTGAATTCACTTTGCAAACATTTCTCATATCGGTAACTTTGAGGACATGAAATGATATAGATAAGTTGTGAATCATTATGATTAGGACGATTTGAATTTATTCAAGTAAGAATAGTCATAGTTATTCTGGAGAACTCCAGTCAAAGTTAGAGACTGGAGTTGACTGTGTTTCCCCCGTAATAATAACAACGTCCGTCTCGTCAAATAGAACCAAATTGATATTTAAAAAATTAGGATTTCCCTACAATGATATGAAATCACAACTAAGTCATTGACTAGCAACCCTCTTACCAACCGAGCCAAACTGACAAGTCTTCCATATCAACAAAAATGTACCTTACAAATATGCTACTGCTTATTTCGTGCAAATAGATAAATACATTCATGAAATGGATTTTTCCTTACTGTGATTTGATCTGAATCTTGGGGATCGTTTTATTCTAAGGAAAATCTTCGAATTGAAGATTTATTTCTAGTTTCTCTTCATTATATATACACAACAAAAGTTACAGAAATCATCTTTGGTCATGATAGAAGTACGTGTGGAGTTTCACCCTGTAGCAGCTTACGTGTATTCTTTCTTCATTTTTTTTCTTATTTACCAGTGCGATATAAATTGAGTACTCCACGAATCCAACTTCCAGCAAAACGTACATCAGCTTAATAACGAATATGAAATGTATGTACAGAGTCTGCTTAGAAGCTGTAATTGTTATATATATATATATATATATATATATATATATATATATATATATAACTGGTACAAGCCGCCAATATTCAAAACCAGGTCAAAGTCTTCATATAAAATGCTGATTTTCTAGGTCAGCAAGCCCTAATTGCATGGATTATTATCTTAATCGATCTTTTTAGACTTCATTGATCTCGAGTCGAACAATGCAATATAAATTATATAATGGGAACGCTATATCTCTCGTAACTTTCGTTAAATAAATAACTGTATTATCGATTAAAACCATTATTTTTTTTTAAATCCCATTGTAAAATTAAGAACGATACTTCCTTGAGTTTTAAGTAAGGAATTTTACCTTTGTGATTATCTCTAAGGTCCTTGGTCCACATTTACATCTCCGGTATAGAAACATTTTGTCAATGACTGTTACTCAAAGTTCTTGCTTTTATAATACATTATATCATTTTCGTAAATCGATCAAACCATAGGAACCACAAACTGTTTAAAAAAATGAGTTGAATCAATTTGTCATTTTAAATGGACAATCGATCTTTTTTTAGTGACCACTGGACAAACTGTTGTTTGATGAATGCATGTAGTTTATAGGAAATAGTTTATCACATTGGTGGGATTTACTAATTACCAGTTGTTATATTAATCTACTTACTTCACCTGAAGATTTTCATGGATATATTGAATTTTTATGACATTAATTTAGGAGAAAAATCACAGAACTTGTTACAGTGGAGGAGTCCATTGTTTAAATGGTGGGCTGATGTCACCTTTGTCATCAAAGATGTTGCCTTTAAATGGTAGAAACAATTGTCACCGACGGAGAAGCCAGTTAATCCCTATTAGAACTCAATGATACATTTGATTTTTTATGAAATCTTTTTTCGGGGGTGTATTGGACTTGTTTCGGTGGAAGAGTCCACTGTCTCATTGGTAGTTCCGGATAATGTTTTTATCATCAAAATTGTTACCTTTAAGTGGGAGGGTCTATTGTTACCGAAAGAGAAGCCGAAAAAACGCACAGATCGCCATAGAAGTAGATGATATGATATATTTTGCATGAATGTATACTTGCATTATGTAGAAAACAATAATTTCATAATGTTAAATAGACTGTCTACAAAAGACGAATCGATTATCAGCTTCACGCACTTGTTAGTCTCGAGTCTTCGGCTTCCGATTCCCTTCACATAATCTAATTTGTTTGGTACAGAGCTTGTGTAACACAACTGGTGAGCAATTTCAGTCTTTATTAGATGGATGTTGGTTCATCACTCAGCATCCTATAAAGTTAGTCTAAGTTAATTCTATTTTCCTATCTTACAATCTTTTGGTAATGCCACTCTCATATAATCTCTCTGGCATTACGTAGACATCTGACGCCGAGAGAAAGCATAAATTATTTCAAAAGGTACGTTTCTTCCTTTTTTCTTTTTTTTTTTTTTTTTTGTTACCAAACGCCCGCTCAAGATTTGTAAGGGCAACCATACTAGCATATACACACACATTTATGTATAAGATCGTATGTAAACATAAAAAATCGTGTAAATATTTGTGTGCTTGTGTGCGAGTCAATGTGTGTGAGCGTGTGTGTGCGTCCGTACATTACACCTACTTCTACAAGTCACGAACCTGGTATTAACAAAAGTCAAAGGCATATAAATAGTGCAAAGTTGAAAACCCCACTTACCGAACAGCTAAGAAATGAGTTTGGTTGGTCGATTTGTCGGTGTGCTTTTCACTATAGTAAAGAGGATCGTTAATGTACCTTAAGAAACTGTAGTATCCACAAAATTAAAACGAATCTGGAAAGATAAAAACGTTTTGCACCAGTTTTAAAAGCAAAACTGATGCGTTTATTCGTTATTCCCATCATTGTATACGCATACGAGACATTGTCACTCAAAACAGATCTCCAAGTGAGAATAAAGGCCATTGAGATGAAGTGTCACGGAAAGATTGTGGGCGTCTCATATACTGACTATATTGTCAATAAGTGGTGAGTGAGATGATGGTACATGGCTTGCTTACAATCGTCAAGGGGAGGAAACTGAAATGGTATAGACAAACCTCCAGAAGTTGTAAACTAGTAAAGACAATCCTACCAAGTCGCAGCGAGAGGCTGGCGAAAACGTGAAAGATCGAAGAAGCAATGGTAATCTAACAGCTTTGCAGTCCCACATAGGAAAACCAAAGATAGAGATAGCAAGCACTGGTTGCAAACGACTTCTCAATGTTAAGGGCGTAGGTTCAGGCTCGATGTACCAGTCTGGGCCTAGGGGCCATAAGGTTTTTCTTGTAGTTGCCAAATAACTCAGCTATAATATAGCACTCGCCAACATGCAAACAGTTAATGGCAAAAACCCTGACTTCAAAGCAAGGAGCGATGTATTGCGCAGGGGACTTAGGAAGAAGCAATTAATCTATTGCCACCCTGTTTGTAGATTGTATTGAATGAGAATAATCATATCTAAACAATTATTGACAGTATAACCATTATTGTTAAGTTCAGTATCTGTAAACGCTCTCTAAGCAGCTTCAAGTATAGTGAGCATATATTGAACTCACTTCCAGATATGAAATAACTGAAGTTTCTTCTTATAATAATCCTTTTCCTAATACAAAGATTAGTGGAAGTTGTGTTTTTCAGCTGTTGAAAGTTATCTAGAATTCTATTCAAATCATCATCATCATCAGTCTCTCAGCGTCCGTCGTTGGACATAGACCTTCCCCAGGATTTGCCACACTTCTCTATCATGGGCGTCACGGAGCCAGTACTTCCTGAACTTGTCTAGCTTGTCTCTCCATCTAACATTTTGCCGGCCTCGATTGCGCATGTGGTCTCGGGGAATCCATGTTGTGAGTCGTGAAGTCCATCGATTGTCAGCCATTCTTGCAACATGGCCAGCCCACCGCCATTTGAGATTTTTTATGGATTCTATGATGTCTCTAACTCTTGTTTTTTCCCGGATGTGCTGTGCTGTTTTGTGGTCTCTCCATGTGAGGCCAAGCATTATTCTTTCATGTGCACGTTGCATGGTTCTCAGCTTACGGGTCTGTCTCTTGGTTAAATTCCATGTTTCAGCTCCATAAGTGACTATTGGGAGGATGCATTGGTTGTACACCCTTCTATTTAGAATTAATGGGTAGGTCAGTGATGTGTCTATTCAAATAATGATAGTTAATTATAATAATAATAAGATAAGAATTATTCTAGTATATGCACCTGAATTCCAAAGCAACACTCCAACAACACACACTTTTGCATATATTTGGAAGCAGGAGTAACTCTTCCTGCCTTTTTATGAGCATATATATATATAAATATATATATATATATACATATATATATATATACCCTGTGGCCTGTTTCAAATTTCAATATTTTCACATTTGCAAGTATATGCATAAATTTAAGCATCATATAATTGAATCAACAGATGTATGCACGTAAGCGATTCATATATGTATGTATGAATTTGCATAAGTGCATACATCTGTTAATTCAATTATACGATGCTTAAATTTACTTGCAGATGCAAAAATATAATTAGAAGTTGAAGCATATGTCAGCAAGTATATATATGTATATATATATATATATACCAATAAACAGATGGAAAGCATTACTTCAGCTTTCAATTATATGTATGTCCGAGTTGTTGGAATGTTGCCGAGAAATCGAGAATAATAATACAATATGGAAGGACAGAAGTCAGCCCTTCTGAAAAATTTCAGTCCTTACGACAACACCAATAAATAACGACCACTTACCTGACATTTTCAGCGTAAAAGTCTGGCCCATAAATCACCCGCAAGTAACCCAGACACATGAGGAGCACATCGAAGTTCAAAACAACCCACTCACCAGAATTGTCTTGCCATTTAATTTTGCCACTCACTTCTATTTATTTTGGGGAACTTTTTGTCAAAGGTTTGAATAGCTCCCAATTTTGAGGATGCAGATTCTTTAGCAAGCTGTCATGAATATAAAATATTTAGTTGCTGTTGTCGATGTTGGTAAATGGTAATGGGCAAGCCATATTGCAAGAATGTCAGACGACCGCTAGACGTCACAACTCACAATGTCGATCCCAAGAGATTTGGTGCGAAATTGTGGCCAGCATAAAGATAAAATGGCGTGATGATTTCTACAAATTTGGAAGAAACTGGTGTCGCTATGCCCTAAATCGAGAGGTTTGACGAATCCTGGGAAACGTCTATATCCAACGACAAAAGTCAAGACGATGATGATATTAAGCAACAAAATACCTAACAAAAAGACAGACCTACAAACTGAGAATCATGCAACGTGCACACGAGAGAATCATGCTCAACCTTACATGGAGAGATCACCAGATAGTATGTGACATACGTAACAGAAGCCAGCAGAGGACAAGATCTACACAAGCTTGACAAATTTAAAAAGTACTGGCTCTGCAACGCCCTCGATAGAGACGTGTGGCGAATCCTTGAGAAGGTCTATGTCTAACGACCGACGTTGAAAGAATGATGATGATGATGATGATGATGGTGGTGGTGGTGGTGATGATGATGATGATGATTGTGTGTTTACCTTCGATAAGAAAATAGTATGTTTTTGTAGTCAGTTCAAAATTTTGTTTAATTCTTTACCGAATTTAATGGAAAATGCCCCAGAAATGCAAAGTGCGAAGCAGACGTTGCCATTATCATCAAGGCACTTTGATTGATAGAAAATTCCAATGAATACATGATAAAGGTTTAGGAGAACTATTCAGGAATCTCACTTGGGGATAAATACTCTTAGGTGATGAAAAGGAAACGACGGTAGCTAGAAACGAAATGGTAATCACAATTTTTCCGTTGCTGTATGATCTGCAAGGGGTTGAAACGGTTTAAACAATTATCACAATCTTTTTTGGAGCTTAGACCAGTGGAACTGAAACAAATATTATTCACAAAAATACCTGAGAGAATATCTCGTGAAAAATATTTGTTTATAAAAAATGTTAGGGAGTGAAAAGACATTATCAAAAGCGCTTCTAACATACGTAATGGGAGACCTTCTTAGGAACCATAAATATATTTCAACATTTTGGAAGACTGAAGAGTAAAATACATCTTTGTATGGAGTTTACCAAAATATTAGAGACAAAAATAGTAAAAATCAGTATTTGGTGCTTTAAGAAATGTTGTATTTGTTTGCATCTTATACACATTCGTTCCGCTTATTTTTCATGCATTTTATAATCTTCAGAGAACTGAGGTGGGAAAATTCTGAATCACTTATCACTACTGATATAAATGTATATATATATATATATATATATATATATATATATATATATATATATATATATATATGTGTGTGTGTGTGTGTGTGTGTGTGTATGTGTGTGTATGTGTGTGTTTAAGAAATGGACATTCACCGTGTAAGGACCGGAAATCATTTCAAATAAGAGTTCCAATATAATATGAGGTAATATATAATTTGGCAGCATATTTTCTTTGATGCATATCACACTATTGATTAAAGATATATATATATATATATATATATATATATATATATATATATATATATATATATATATATATATAAAGCTGCCATTTTTAAGAATTGAAGATCCTCAGACACCAAACTGCCATGAGTTCTTCACGAAACAGCGAGTGTGTAAGTAAGTAAGTAAGTAAGTAACAGACACCCACCGTGTAATAACAGAGAATTATTTCAAATAAGAGTTCTATTATGATATAACACAATTTATAATAAACTTGTCGGATCATATATTTATTTCTCAATAACATAATTGGAAGACATGTGTTGACAGAAACAAATAGATATAGACTATGAATGAGTAGAAATGACAATTTGGATTTTAAATAGTTATCCGGGCCTCTGCATAATTGGCGATTGTTTAGCTCAATGGTAAGAGCAAGCTTCGTTGAAGCAGCAACCCTGTCAAGCACAAGTTCAATTCCTGAAGCAGACTCATTTTCTTTATTAGTTTGTTCAACTTATGCTGTCTCAGAAAATCATACATTCACCGAGTGATAATGAGATATTATTTCGGATAAGAGTTTCAATAAATATGAGGCATTTTATTATTTGGCAGCATCTCTTCTTTAATACATATTCCATTCTTTATTGAAGAAATATATCTGAAAAGCTGCAACATTCGAGACCCTCAGAGACCAAATTGTCATGTGTTGTCCACAGAGGGGTGTGAGTGGGAGAAAGGACCATATGCACAATCGGGTCCTGGATTGGCAATATGCTCTGTTTATCGGCGATTGAGCCAAAGCAATTTTGTTGCAGCACCTGGTATTCCAAGACGTTTGCACATCTGGGTAATGATCAGACTTAATGTACCTTAACGTGAGTAATCTTATGAGAACCGGTGTATCCACCGTGATTTGGCCGATATACGATGTGTACGCACGTGTGACTGTATGTGCGTACATGTACTGCGTATGTGCATGTGTACGTGTGTGTGTGTGTGCGTGTGATGGAAAATTTGCAGTGGATGAAGTATGTTTCGTCTTCATTTTATCATCATCATCATCATTATCATCATCATCAGACTTTTAGCATCTGTCGTTGGACATAAACCTTTCCCAGGATTCGCCACAATTCATCATGGGCGTCGCAGAGACAGTATTTCCTGAATTTGTCAAGTTCATCTCTCCATCTTGTGTTCTGTCGGCCTAGTCTTCTCATGTGACTTCTGGGGATCCATGTTGTGAGTCGTGATGTCCATCGGTTGTCGTCCATTCTTGCAACATGGCTTGGCCATTGCCATTTGATTTTTTCAATAGTTTCGATGACGTCTCTGACTCCCGTCTTCTTCCTGATATACTGTGCTGTCTTGTGATTTCTTATTGTAAGATTAAACATGATTCTCTCATGTGTTTCTCATTTTGTAAGTCTATTTCTTGGTTAGATGTCTTCATATTTCGTGGGTTCGAGATCAATCCAATCCTAGAATGTCCAGTTCGTCTATCTGATAAAAATAGGAGTAGGATTCCAATGAAAGTTGATTGGAAGGAGAGTCAAATGAATGATTGAAAGTGTTAAACCGTCTACAAATTTTATTCAGTTAGTCTATTTCATAATCAGTTACTATAATCAGGGAATATTCAGTCGGTTCGATTTCAAACAAGTGAATCTTTTTTGTATTATAGATGATTTGTCTCAATACAGTCCATTCACAGTTCACAATATCTGCTTTGTGATGAAATGAATGATCATCTGAGCAATGGTGTTAATTTGTAAGTTTTTTGTTTTGTTTTGTTTTCAACTTTATGAGTCCCGGGTTGGCAATATCTGGACTGTCTCTAGAATATTTGTTTTGAAGTTTATTGTTACCGATCGAGGTGGGTTTTTTCGAATCTGACTGTTACTCCTAGAAGTGAAAAAATGGAAGATCACGTCAAAATTGAAAATTCTGCATCTGAGTAAGTAATATATTTGCCGTATCAAATAGCTTGAAAATGCTACAAATAAGGGCATAAATAAAATAATACATGCACACACACACACACACACACACACATATATATGTAAAGATAGATATAGATATAGATAGATAGATGAGCATAAGCGCTATTATCCATACATGTAATTGTATTAGTGATAAAAATTATCGAAAGTGAAAAATGTAACTTTTTCTGTGCAATTCTCCTTTCTTTTCTCCTCTACTTTCTTTGTCTTTGTTTCCCGCTCTCTCTTCTTCCCCACACTGATATATTTGACTGATTTTTCTTTAATCTTTCTCAAGCATTTGCAGTTTTACTTGTATTTCATTGTACACACTGCACGCTAAGATTTATCTTATTCGGTCTCTCCGTCCTATATAAACATCATACACGCGAACATGTTTACTTGCAACCTGCACGCGTACATTTACGTCAGCTTACATATACCCTCAAACACAGTACACAGTTTTTTCAAATGTTTGGTTCTCTTCTTCCTCTTTTTTCTCCTTCTCTCTCTCTCTCTCACTCTCTCTATCTCTCTCTCTATCTCTCACTCTCTCTCACACATGCACACACACACATGTGCATTTATGCATACAAAGTTTGGGATATCATAAACCTTGTATACAAATGTATCTTTTTTTCCAATTTTGCAGCCGTTCTTTCTAACGTTAGCACAAGTTAGTCCTGTTTATTTCATTCAAATTTTCATACCTCAACAATTCTCTCTCTCTCTCTCTCTCTCTCTCTCTCTCTCTCTCTCTCTCTCCCTGTCCTACATTTACGATGACGTTGATAAATAAAACACAGTTCGAACACATACTTTGCACAACGCCAAAACAGTTCAGTAAGTCAAGGCCTATAATCCAACGGGTTATACAGCAGTGAAAGGTCCGAGAAAATTGTGTACAGCTCTGTCTTTGGTCGATAACTCGCTCCTACCACCTCTCTTGAATGGCTGCAAGTACATAGCATCATTTATGACGGATAATCTTGTTAAAGCTCTGCCTAATGACTCTATTCAGCCAAACGCCCAGCGCGTGTGAATTTGCGTGCACAAACGCCCAGGAAAAGAACACTGTAGTTAGGGTTCGATTTGTTCGCTGCAGAAGCGATTAAATTGGCTTAACTTTATTTCTGGAACCAGTCACATGCACATCTAGGCTTCTTCGACATCAGAGCCCAAAGACCCCACAACAGGACTGGAAATGTGAAAAACACCTTAATTTGGAGGAGAAATAATTTACTGCATTGTTAAACTTGTTTTCCGTTTACTACGAATATATTCCGATAAAATGTTCATTTGAAACGTTTGAAAATAACTTTGAGCGTTGTATGAGTTTTGAAACATTTTTTTCATTGATTATTCTAAATCATATTTTCCTTTTGCAATTCAGTAAACAACTGGAAGTGTATATAGAATGAGTGCTGAGTTTCATGTATAATCATCTTAATCACAGTATGAGCACAAATACAGAGTCATTTGTGAGCATAATATTTATCTACACAGAGTGATATGTCACTTGAAAATTGTTTATCAATCTGATTGGTGAAATAAATTACGGATGGATTGAAAGTATACATTGGTCTACTATTATTATGAATTAATCATCTAGTGTTTAATTTCATTAGTAGGATCCATAGAAATTCCTCAGTTTAAAACAAACCATTCAACTCGATATAAAAAAGGATATTTTATTTCATGTCAATGTTTTCTCGTCAATCTATCATAATTTGCTTCGAGATAATCGTTTTTTCTTCATTCTTTTTCTCTTTCATTTTTCCTTTACTACAATTCTTCATTCTTTATTTTAATACTCTTCCGCATCTTATTTCATTTTCCCTTTCTTTTCCTTTCAGTGTAAATTGTTTTCTTGATTTCTCCCACTGTTTTCATCCTTTCCTCTCTTCGTTCCAATTTTCAAATGTTTTTAATTTCAGCATTTCAGTTTCCTACAAAATAATCTCCCGCCTGTTTCCTGACCACCTTTTTCGAGTAGGTTGGGTGTACTGTACTGGTGGAGGGTGTGAACAGTGGAAAATAGTGGATGCCTTTATGTCTTTACCTATTTCTTTACATAGTGATATTACAGTGTAAAATATGATACTAAGAGTTATGCTATTCATCAGTATAGATTTATCATCATCAAGATGATATTTGATTTTATCAATTAGATTAGTGAATGGCACGTATTATGATGTTTACGGATTATTGGTCGTATTTTATTATTAAATACAAAGTCTTAAGGTAAAAAAATGTATCTATGGTTTCCCCTGTTATTTTGAACCACCTGTACCATACACCATTCTTTATAATTGATAAGCCTGTCATCATTTTTTATAACACGGATACATTAGAACATATGGATTGGGAGGGGTAATTGTTGAGTCCATTCATACAATTTTGAATCTTTTTTTTTCAGCGTTTTTAGAACAGCACATCGGTATATCATTCAGTTCATGCATCAAGATGTGGATGAAAATTTGTTTAAATGAATGCTCGAATATCGCAAGGCAAAACATTTTTATGCTGCTACGAATAGACTTAATACACTCATATTGAAGCACACACTCTTGCTCCCAGGCCTTCGGATATCAATACCAGTATACGCCAGGACCCGTAAAAAAACAGAATTTACTTACGCCTGCTCCTCTCCGAAACTAAATATCTTCTGGAAGTTTTTTTGATCTGACAGCACTCACATTTACCTGAAACACACACATGTATATATACATAAAGAAAGAAATAGTTTTTTATGTATATATATTTATACATATATATATATATATATATATATATATATATATATATATATATATATATATATATATATATATATATATATATATGTGTGTATGTATATATATATATATATATATATATATATATATATATATATATATTACATAAGTATGTGTATAAATGTGTGCGTATCTCAATATTTGGCTTATATTCTGTGAATAAAAAAGACGATTTCTAATGTTATTACGTTTTGCATACGTCACTATATCCTCACGGGACTTAGTCTCACGTCAGTAAATATTGTTGCGTCAAAATGTGAGTTTCAAAAAAAATTACTTGTTAGTTATGTTGTAATAAAACATATACATTTTTTTCTGTTTTATTCATTTCTAGCTTTGAAAAAATTACTCGTAATTTGATACTGCCAGTAACATACTGAAGGTTAAAAAATCCCAGAACGTTTACCAAATTGCATTAGCCTCAAGAAATGAATGTTTCTTCCTAAAGACTGTTTTTATTCATATCAATATAGATGCTTATGTTGTGTTCCGTCCAAATAATATTTTTCTTGGGCATTGCAATCTACTTAGTAATTGATAGTTTTATTTTAAAATCGATTTGCAAGATCTTTGAATGGCTATGCTTTGTTTCGGTTAGATAGTCAAGTAATGGTAATTAGGAAAATTGATTTTCCAAGTACATGGATGTACTGAGAGTAAGTTTAAACTGCGATATACTAGGAAATGAATCTTCCCAAGAAATGAGCACAAGCAACTATTACTAGGTGTAAAGTCAAAACGTGAATCGTCCACCAATTGGAAAGATTTTTTGATCTGAAATATCAAACAGTATACGTAATTTCTCTAAGCCTGTATCGTCATGAAATTTCCTTCTCTCTCTCTCTCTCTCTCTCTCTCTCTCTCTCTCTCTCTCTCTACATAGATAGATTGATAGATTGATAGATTGATAGATAGATAGATAGCTGGCAAGTGAGGGCAGTTCTAGCCATCCGCTACAATTGTAAAGGACCAATGAAATATTAAACTTGCTTACAATATTCTATCATTTATAATAATCCCATTTTTTCGAAATTCCAACTGAAAAGTACTTTCTAATGCATGAAAATATAATCTTCTTTTACGTAATCGAAACTATCCCCACAATCCCTGAATTACTACAAGCGCTACTATATTTCTACGTATTTCTAGATGTGTATTTTAAAATAATTATTGATGCAATTATTGATACAAAAATATCGATCAGGAAATGAATGGAAAAACGCTTCAATTTACCAAATTGACTGCAATTGCCAGTAAACTTGAGATGGTCATCCAAATCATCGATCAAGGATGGACCGGATGAAAAGCTTGGTCCCCACAATGAGAACCATACAACACATACAGGAGAATTGACAAATCACCGTGAAATACCCAAAAGAAGACAGAGTAAAGCAAATAAAACTTCAAGAACAAAAAACCATGATAGTCACAAATGAAAGGTATGTATCTGATGCATGGTCCCGATAGTTACCTTTAGAGCTGGATCATGGAAACGAACAAAAAGTTTGACCCTAGAATTGAGAACTATGCAATGTACTTTAAGGAGAATCATGCTTGGTATAACATGGAAGAATCACAAAACAGCACAATATATTAGAGGGAAAACAGGAGTCCAAATTATCATAGAATCTAATAGAAAACTCAAATCGCAAAGGGCTGGTTATGTTGCAAGAATGGCAGACAACCAATGGACATCAGGACTCACAACATGCATCCCAAAAGATCACATGCAAAATCGTGGCTGACAAAATATGAGATGGCGTGACAATTCAGCCAAGTTTAGAAAGTTTTGGTTCGGCGACGCCCATGACAGACTCTAAAAGACAGGTAATGATGATGATCTGTAGACACAAATTCATGAAAAGGCGAAACTGTCTCGCAAATTCATAAGTGCATAAACATAATGACACAAAATAGTCCTATGCCCACGGGGACACTCTTTCTCTCTCTCTCTCTCTCTCTCTCTCTCTCTCTGTTTTATTTATTTTATTTTTTGCTCTTTGCACTATTTCAATCTCATCTTCTATCATTTTCTCTCGATTGCTTTCTCATCTTTCCCAACCTTAGGATATAATCGTTTCTTTATGTCTTTTTTTTCTTTTACTCCCTTTTCTCTCCAAATAAACTCTACTCTTTATCTTTAAATGGCAATCAATACAAATCTTTCTTTACTGCACTCCTTTTTCCCGACGGTAACTTATATTCGGGACTTATGTTTGAAAGAGCTTCAGAAAGTTTCTTACTGTCATCTTTCATTATATTTTTCCATCGACAAGACCTGAACAGCAATTGTCTACGTTGAACCCTCCCATCCCCACCGTGAAACCCACATCATTATATTTCTGTCTCTGCTGTCTGTCAGGCGAGCTCATTGAATCAAATATACGAAGTATATTGTCATCCGCTTTCCCGTCATTCTTAGCGCTAATAAGCTGAGGCATCAGTCTATCCTTTCAATAGGATTCTCAAAAAACAAAACAAAAAAAACACGCATGAATAATGTTGGACACAACGTAAGGGATCAATTTATCATGAACGTGCATTGCAAATTGAAGCTCCAACTGAAAACCTACGCCTTCCAGCCCCATTGATTCGACCTGTACGTGTGGTATATATACATAACAACCCAGCCAGCCAGCCAGTTTGCCAGTAAGCCAACCAGTCAGACCATTTTCAAAACTGAACAAACTTATATTGATATTGTGTGTGTGTGTGTGTGTGTGTGTATGTGTGTGTGTGAATGTAGACCTGTCGATGAGAGAGAAAAACTAGACTGATGACGAAGAGTGAGCTGCTGTGGCATCAAACGGTACTGAATTAAGAATCATCATAAACGCTCAAATACCTTTGAGATCGATATGTGCATCCGTATATCAATATATATCTTCACAAACACACAAACGTGTATGTATTTAGGGAGTAAGTGACCGGTCTTCCATTTGTTGTCTTCCCATAGTTTTACATCTATGAAAACTATGAAAAGACTTTGAACATATTTTATTTGTCGGTGGATATCTTTATTTTAGTTCTGTTCAATGGATATAAGAGGTTGTGTGATAAACGGTACGGATATTGAAAGCAAAGGAGAATGTCGATGGAATGAGGCTAAACTTGGATAAAACATGAATACAGGAAATAAACAAAGCCCCAGAACATGCAAGTTAAACCTCAATGCGAGAGAGAAGGAGAGAGATGGAATGTGTGTAGGGTAAAGCAATAATGAACAAGGTGCCTCCTTTGAGATTTATTCACTGAAAATATTTGAACGAAACCTTGCGTTTTCCGACGTTTTAACTTTTAAAGATTATCCCTTTTCTTACGAATTTTTCAAGTATTTATCGTCGGAAAGAGGCGGGTTCTGTCGGTTTCTATTTAAATGAGCGCCCACCTCTCTTATGTCAGCAATGTTGTTTTCAGATGTGTGCAATTTCTTTGAAGTGGCGTTGCACGTATTTTTCAATTCGATTCTTCGATGCCGCAGAAACTTTGCTGTGTTCCAACCGGCCTGTGGAAGGATGGTGACGAATCTGCAGAGGAAATATGCTGCCTCTGTGGATAGACACAAAATGCTTCATATTAAAAAAAAAAAGACCATTTATTAAAAAAATGTTTTGTTTTGTTGCATTTGTCTTCTCTCGAAGTGCATGGGTTATTTCCGCCCAAGAGATCAGACATTGCTGATGATTCTTGCAGCTGAAGTGCAGTTTCATACAGTTTTAACCTCTTTCAAAGACACGACATTCTCGGCTGGAACCTGGCTCCTCACTAGTCTCAATCTCCCACCGGCTTCTCTATCACTTCTTACCCTCTCTAACTCTTAGTTTGCCTGAATCTTGTCCTTTTCATCATTACGAGTCATGTCCACTAACAATCACACATGTTCATCCATAAGTCTATCTGAGTGTCATTTATGACACACATGCACACTCATAGGCATGTAATTTAGCCGCACGTCACTTACAGACCCCACTCGCACAGGAAATGGACTTAGAGCATGCCATTGTTAATTAAGACGTATATTCAGCTCAGCTGAGTATCTTTCATGTATTGAGCTAATGATCCTATTGCTACCGGATAGATTTTTCCATGAAAATGCCAGCCTACTACACCTCTCCGAATTTTTTCACGAAAAACACATCCTTTAACACATATATTTCATATGGACGTACATAGCTTTGCTCATGCCAACAACTTACAATGCACTAGGAACTCTCCAAATTCACTTGCTTTGTGTCACGGTCTCTAACTTTATCCATTGAAAATACTTTACAGACATAGGGATGGCCAAGGGGTATGTGTACAGCGATGGAAATGATAGAAACTACAGAGACCGTGGACATTAAGAAGAAATTTCTTTCTTTCTCAAATTCTTTAAACCTTAGAGTATTACCTCGAATATTTTTTTAAATCCCTTAGAAGCATTGATTATGACTGTAAAGATTCGGCATTTTTTCTATTTAAAGTTCGTTCATATGTGTTTACTAAATAATAAATAACAAAATGATTTACGTCTGAAACAAGCATTTCCAACACATAAATTATCCGACAAGACATTTACATGTATTTGAGGACACACTGTCGAACATTCTTTTTTTACATCAAGGGTGTGCGTAATGCAAGTGCTTCGATCGAGGCAATAACAGAATTCAGTGACTCAGATAGCCGTACAATGTAATCTAAACGTGAGCACTGGAAAAATTTGTAAAAGATTTGAAACATATCATCATATTTCTATTTCTTTCTGTTTATAAGATCGTGCAAGTATATACATATATATATATATGTATATATATATATATATATATATATATATATATATATATATATATATATATATATATATATATATATATTCCTTGCTCAAAGTGCCAGGAGATGTTGTGTTGAAAATGAATTGGTGAAAAAGCCGATGCATTTATGAATGGACATTTTTACGTATTTAAGGAGTGCATCTATTTTCCCCAATTGTTCTCACTGTTGTCAAAGAATATTTTGCGTTGTATTTCCAAATCCTGTTTGTATATCCTTGAAAATATGAATAAAAAAAATAAGAGAAATATTTTTCTTGGTTTTGGTTCACATTCATACACCATCACACTTGAACATGCCTTTATATGCATGATTATATCTTCATAGATTATACATAGTATACATAAACACAAATGTATATAGTCAAAAAACCTTGACAGCTTTAAACACTAAACATGGGAAAACCTTTTCAAGGAGATTTTGTGTGGATATGTCTAAAATCTATATTTATATGTACATGTTTATATACAGGCATAACTATGTATATATGTATTTATATGAGCACATTTGTGTGTGTAATACATATGCATGTTAAAAATCTTAAGTTACTTTGTTGAAAGTGGAATGCAAGTAAACTATACATTCAACTATCGGTTTAGCTACTCATATCTATCTGCATACCTCTCTTTCATCCTTCCCCTCTCTCTCTCTCTCTCTATATATATATATATATATATATATATATATATACAGGTGTGTACATTATCACGTGCATTAAAACAATACCAGGCTATTTTCATGAATGTTGATATTTATCAGGAATATGATTGAATTATTTATACAACACATGCTCGCCCTGAACTCCAGAGGACACAATTAGGAACAGCAGTTTGCCATTTGCAATCTTGACTTATTTCGTCAATTGCATCAACATAATCTGTGCGACAGATTGTACCGATAACATATGTTTCTTTTTGTTCTCAATTTTTATGTACATCTGTAAAATCATCAGGTTCACTCGAATATTCCACCCATACACTCAGAGAAAGAAATATGTTGATATCAAAAAATTGATAAATTAAGACAAAATTCTGAAAAAAATATCAGAATCAAGAAAATATTTTCAGAAAATCCAGTTATTTTTATGCTGACATTTCAACAAACAAAATTGATTCCACTTGGCAGGAGCCAAGTTAAGGGTTTTGTTTTCATTTAATTTATGGAATCTAAATCCCCCAACTAATGTTTGATGAACTAAACGAAGAAAGCAAAAAAGTCAGCCTACACATGAATTTCAGTGAAAGGAAGATCATGTGCAACAATTATGTTGAGATTAAGAACATAACTGTCAAGATAGAAGATGCAAAACTTGGCAAGGTAGACTACTACATCAACCCTAGGACAATGAATCTCCAAGAGATCCTCAAAAGAAGAGAAAATCAAGCGAAGAATCACTCTGGGATGGCGAGCTTTTGGCAAATCAAGCTCAATTTTCAAAAACCAGATGATCCCAATAATCCTAAAAAAAAGAGTATAGAACCAATGCATTCTCCTGATAGTCCTTTATGGAGCTGAAACATGGAATCTAACCTGCAAACTGAGGAGCATGCAACGCCTGCATGAGAGAATCATGCTCAGTCTTACATGGAGAGATCGCAAGACATCACAGTATATCAGAAAGAAGACAGGAGTCCGAAACATCATAGAAACTATTGAAAAACTCAAATGGCAATGGGCAGGCCATGTTGCTAGAATGGAAGACAACCAATGAACATTACGACTCACAATATGGATCCCAAGAGATCACACACGAAACCGAGGCCGACAGAACACAAGATAGATGGATGAACTAGACAAATTTAGGAAATACTGGCTCAGAGACGCCCATGATGGACAATTGTGGGGAGGTGTATGTCCAACGACGGACGTTAAAAGAATGATGATGATGATGATGATGATGATACGTTTGTATATTTGAATACCTTCACGTAGATATTGGTTTATTTGGTAGATATCGAAACCGCCAGAATATTTTTGCGATGCTACAAAACGAACCATAGTTCAGTGTCAGGTAAATTCAATACACATATGTGTAGTGTAGTATTGAGGTGTCTTCAAATAGGGTAAATAAAATTTCTGAATGAGAATGATCATTTCTTCATGTTCCTAGACAGTTTGATGATTCTGAATCATGCATTATAGTTTACAGAGAAATCTTACATCCGTAACAATACAACAACTTATGAAATTAAAGGAAGTATTGTCATTACGCTGGCTACGGTTTCAGTTTTGCTCAGCCCGTTATGTGAATTAGACTCAGTAAGTACCCGCAGTAGCGTCATTAACTTCACCAACACTATCTAATTCATAGCAAAGGGTTGATATTGATTCCTTCCTTCCCCAAAAGCATTAGGGCGAAGTGAACTCACTAACTATCACCACGCATCTCTTCAGAAATGTAATTTCTGTAGTTAATTTTGCGATGCAAAAATGTGATCGCCTCGAATTAAACATGGAGCACTCGCGATAAATATCTTTCCCTGGATTTTATAACCCTTAATGATTCACCTTATGCTGCATTATGCTGAAGAAAAAGAACATTATCAGATAATACTATGGTCCCAGTTAAGGTGCGACTTCATTTTGAGACTAATCATCAGGATTATGAAAAAAAAATCTAGATAACATTAAGACTGAGTTTGTAACTTATCTTGAAATTAAGCAAATTTACAAATGGTGGTGGACTTGCAGTTTTACAAGTCTTTGTCACATATCAGTATCAACAAACATTTGGGGAAAAAAGTATCCTCATATTTAACGAGCAAAGTAGCCAAATGCTGTAATATTCAAATGATTGAATGACTTGTAATTAAAAAAGACCATTATTGTTAAAAGGTGTCCTTGATGAGGCAGTGGAGATCATCAATTATGATAAACCGTTAAGCATTCATTTTTGTTTTTTTGTTTTTTTAATATCCTTTGTGATGAAATGACAAGTATTCACAAAGTTTTTTCCTGTTGCATACTGGAGTACGATTGATAATTCCTGTGGTTGCTTGAATTAAGATACAATCTAGCACCATTCTAAAAAAAAATGTATCACAGACAAAATGTCGATGTGCACACTTGATTATTTGCCTGACATTTTTCCAAAATTAACAAAGTTAACATTTCACAGCAAGGAGAGCAAGAAAGAGTTTGTGTTGCCAATAAGAAAAGAACTTGCCTTCGAAACAAATTCGAATTCTGAGATACCTGTACACGAGACTATGCACTTGACACTTTCCTTATATTAAAAGACTTTTCCAGCAAACTATTTGGTGACATCAATCAATGCACATGATCTTTCAGGGCTTCTAATGAAGTGCATCAAAATTTAGAAGATCTTAAATATTCTATTCGTAGATACTTTCTAGATGATCAGTTTGTCGTGTTAGAAAACAATGTTTGGACCGACAATATAAGTGCAGAGGAATAGGAAATTTACTTATATCACTTAAGATTCTAGACTATAGGCAGCATTTAAAATAATTTCGGTGCACTAGACAAGAAAGATGTTTCCAGCTATCAGGAACGGCTACTGATGTACTCTTATAATAAGTATATATTTATTTGAAGCAGGAATTCCCGGATTCACAACGATAAAAACTAACCATTGTGATACGTTGACTACTGAAGCAGATGAGAGAATTCATCAGCCGACCATTAGATGCGACTTCAATGAGATCTATAAATAGATGAAACAGTGTTTTTCATTCCAATTACTAATTCTCATCCCTTTTAGGATGATTATATATTTTTAGATCTAAAGGCAGTTTCTTGAAGCTTGTGATAGCTTATTTTTACTATAATTGCTTAATTATCATGAAATCTACTTAGGAGGTTTACATATACTTTTGAAAATGATTAAACGGTCCACAGTTAAAGTAGTTTGAAGGGTATTGCTCTAGCACATTCTCATTCCCCCCCTATATATATATATATATATATATATATATATATATATATATATATATATATATATATATATATATATATATGGGTCGGGTTGGTTGGTTGGTTGTGTGTGTGTTGATTATTAAAAAATGGGTATATCCGACAGAAATAATTATGAATGCGTTATTTTGAAACTACATCTCCATTGACATTACTTTAATGCACAGTGAACGTATCAGTTGGCCTAGACGGTGTGAACAAAAGAAAATTGAGAAAAAGTGGGGCTTTTGCAGAGATTGAACATATGAATAGAGTTTTAAAATACTATAATGCATATATATATATATGTATGTGTGTGTGTGTGTTAATGGAAGTGACAATTGGAAGGTGAAGAGAAAAACTTGAGAGAAAGCAGGTGTAACCTCTGGAAAGAAATTGCCGTTTACATGTTTGAGGTCGAGGAAGGGATGGGATTAATTCTGAGTTGTTTGGTTGTTCAGTAGGAGTACGGGGGGAGGTGGTTGTATCTGCGTAGCTGAAGGTCAGGTTTGGTCAGGAATGAGAAGGGTCTGTGAGAGGAGTGCTCAAAGGATGTCTGTTCTCTTCTCTCTGGGTGTTGGGCTTGTTTCAGATAAGATGGATCAGTGGGAGGAGAGGGTCAGGACTAAAAATGGTCAGTTTTCAGGAATGTGTTTTTTTTTTTATTTATTCGATTGCTAGACATCACCTCTCCATTGTATGATTAAAACATAAATTAATAGATACTGAAAAAAAAAAAAGATAATTGATAATTCCTTGCCAGGGAAATCTTTTCTTTGTGTGTGCTGAAAAATGCTACTATTACCAGAAATCCTCGCTACAAAATATCCAAAATACGAAATAAGTCAATATACATCGAATGATAGCAAAAAAGGTTTTAGGGAGGGTTTCTATTTTCAGTAGCATGCATGAACCTTTCAGTAGTTTGTAGAGGTTAAAATCGAGCATCAAATATTTTGTTCAGATGAATACACACATCCATATATATATACATATATATATATATATATATATACATACACATCAATGCGTCATCTACAGACAGCTGTTTCGTTGTATTACAACTTTTCAGCGTGACTATAGACTTTTCATTATCCCATCAAGTACCACGAGGTAGGATTGAAAACTTTGCTTCAGACCCGGAGGCCGATATCCTACCTCTGAGCTACGGAACTGGACGGTCAGAAAAGTTGAATTTATTTATTATTGGTTAAATTCCTCGTCCATCAGAGTGCTCAATTCCTATGGAAGAGCATATATATAAATATATATATATATATATATATATATATATATGTGTGTGTGTGTGTGTGTGTGTGTGTGTGTGTGTTTCACTCAGTTGATTCCCCAAGTTCCTGACGTGTTTATATATGTATGAGTATTCATTTGTTGGTCAGTGTATGCGTGCATCTATCACGCAATTTCATGTTGATTAGGAACCAAAAAAAGATTTGAAATGCCATATTATTTTCATGTTTTGTACTCTCAAATCAAATATGGAGTTATAATCGGTATAATCTCTACTTTATCCGCTTGTTTTCCTCTTTTTTCCCCCAGAGTGACTCAGCGGTGCCAAGTTGCAAATAGGCCTTCGTCCGTTTCAGTCAGTATTCAACAGCTGCTATAGGCTCCTTTCAAAGCAACGCACTAGTTTGACACAGGAATCTCTTTAAATTCTTCCCATACATATCGCACACTACTTCCTATAATTCCTCTTTTATCAGTTATCAAAGGTGTTCAAATCGAGACTGAAAAAATTCCCCAATATCGAGTTGAGCAGATATATGTATAGAGAGAGCTAAAGTGATCCAATATATATATATATATATATATATATATATATAGAGAGAGAGAGAGAGAGAGAGAGAGAGAGGGGGGGAGAGAGAGAGATGAGAAAAGGCTAGAAAAAGAATTAGTTATAGTTTTCAGGTGAAGTAATTTTAATGAGCATTTCCGGTACACTACATGTTTCAGATGGCAACTGTAAAATTGTTTATGAGTCAATATTCAGTAAATGAAGTTTTTTTCCAGTTCATTTATCCAAGTCATTGATCTTGAGTTCAAATGTCATAAAATCATAATTGTTGGTGCATTTGCTTTGAGAAGGAATGGCGGCTGTCAGTGCTGTTACTGGACTTTCCTTTAAAGAGGAAGTTATAATTTGGTGAAGTGAATGGATCTGGGCTTGGTATATTTTGCTATGATTTGTATACTCTGATTCTTTCATATTCCAATATTTCATCGAATGAAAGTCAACATCGTTCTTTTCTTTGGACAATCTAGATTGATTTTAAGATATAAGCGAATGTAAAGAGTCACGATTACATTCCTGTCGGATCAGAAGGTTTCTAGCATCCAGGTGTTTCACCGATGCATGTTTATTGACATCCCTTAGAAACAGAAATTATATATTTAATATTATATCTGTCAATACAACTGCCCTAGTTCAATGTCCATTTTTTATGTCAAATTTAAGACTCATTTAGAACGACGATTCTGCATTGTTTTCCTTCTAACAATCTATCAACCGTCATAAACACACTTCATATATATATGTATATTTATATATGTATATATATATATACACATATATATATATACGCACATATATATATATATATATATATATATATATATATATATATACACACATATATATATATATATATATATATATATATATTCACTTTTTTAGCTCTTTTTTCTCGATTTTGATCGTTTGGTCTCTGTCCAGAAAATATTTGTGGTGCATTGCATTGGTTTCACTCCCTTGCTATTTTTATAAGGTTCGTCAAATATTATCCTACAAGTCTTGGAAAGAAAAGTATACATCCACTATATCTTACTGATGGTTATATACGGAGCTGAAACATGGAACCTTGCCAAAAGATTGACCTCCAAATACAACGTACACATGAGAGTATAATGTTCAACATCACAATCACATGGAGAGACCATAAGACAGCACAGTACACCAGAGAAAAAAGACAGGATCTCAAGACATCATGTCTCACAATGTAGATCTCTTAGGTTTAGGTTAGAGGCCGTGAACGACAGGAAAGGAAATAGCGTGACGAGGTAGATGAACCCAGGAAGTATTGGCTCCGCGATGCCAATGATAGAAAGGTCTGGCAATTCTTTTGGAAAGTCCTTGTACAATGACAGACGTCAAAAGAATAATGATGATGATGATGAACATTTTTTTAAATTTTTTTGAGGTTTTTGGCAATGAAAACTCTGTCATAGCTTACTTAGGTATTTGCCATCCCTCCTGATATCTTCTAACTTCAGTAAAAATTTAGGAATATCATTTTGAAGTAAGCTGCGAAGAATTTTTCAGAACTAACCTGACTTTGATTGAACAAAGCGAAAACCTATTTTGAACAATGCATTCAGGTGTTTAGAAAAGCAATGTAGAAATTCAGTGTGGTTTGAATTTTTGTTTGAATTTAGCATTTATTAGAATGGGGCAGACTTATATGAAAGCAACATATATCCTTAACAAAATAATGTATTCGAATCAGTTTTAGCGATTTTATTATCAATTCAATTGTTGTATAGACTGCTGTCTATAATATTCTTGTCAGTCACAAATGCTTCATACCAAAGATTTCTTTTGCTAATATTATTATAAAACAGTTTTGTCAGCCGCTTTTATATTTGCCGTATAATAAATCATTCAAAACTGGTCAATAATTTTATTATATGAGGCTATACATACTTCCAAACGATTTTTAATGACTTTTGCAGTTTCAAGCTGAACATAACACCGATAAGTTTGCAGACAATTTCTCCTTTGAAAACAAAAGATAAAGATAATTGTAAACAAGACGAAACCTTACATAAATTTGCTCAATGTTGAGCGGAAAGAGTGAACAGGTCTGGTTAATCATTCTGTAGAAACTGTCAAAGTGACCAATGTTTCTTGGCAATATGCCATTCGTGGAATGATCAATCAAAAAATTGGAAAAGTTGTAAATAATGAAAAAGTCACTTATCTCACCTTTTGTTGGGAGGTGATCCCTAAAAAGTCTTCATTTTGAAAACACAAACGTGAATCTGCTAAAAAACAAGCAACCTATTCATTATAAATGTGCATTACCAACTGATTACTGCCACTAAAAACCTATTCACCGAGATTTTTATTCCGGGAATAATGAGGAGTTTATATTCAAATTTTCAGCCCCCTCGCTCCATTGGGGTAGCCTTCATGCATTATAGATACATACGTTGTCAACCAGCCAGCACAATTTAAAAACTGAAGAAACTCATATTGACAGTTTTGGTTTGAGGTTTCTAAAAGCAGTTTGCAAATATTTGTAAAATCTTGAAATAAGATAATTATCAACTCGTGGTTTATTCTTTTCCTTTCGCCCATGAAGAAACGTTTCCTAGTATTTAAGTTCTCCATATCATTTATCACGATTTCAAATATACAGGCCATATTTGACATTTGCCATTTACCTTTTCACTTATATTTTCCCTTCCGGCAAAAATTTAATGTATAACCTAATGTCTACGTAGGCATAGGTTCTTTATGCATAAATAAATAATTCAACCATACTTCGATGAGATATTCGTAGAAACTTGTGAATGTTTTAAATTTGTGAATTCTTGCGCAAAAGAATCAGGTACGTGTATACACATACAACTCATGTATGCCAAATCATATTTACTTGATTAAATATACATAAAAGTATGATCCAGTTGCATACATTGGTAACTGGTTACATTATGCACATATCAGAATATTTCTTAAAAGTTGCGATATATTAGTTGAGACCGTCATTCATTTTTTGTTATGCTTTCTGCAATACTATGCAAGGATACAGAATTTATATCAGTAAAGTTTGAACAACGTTCATTTGGGTATATTGCTATAATACACCTCTGATAAGAACTAAGATATAAGAAAAAAATATAAAAATGCAAGTTTATCTTATATATGAAGATTCCAGTGGAATTGTGTTTATTGCTGTGTTGAAAAAAAGACTGCTGCACATACGCATGGTGTCATATAAAAAAAAAACAAATTATACGATTATAATCTTTAAATTCAATTCCTGAAGACAAATTTATTGATCCGTTCACTTTTATCAGGTTTTTTTTATTTGGATAACGTTCATCAAACCACCCTGTTCCATTAAGTGCCATGAAGAATTGGACATCTGATCTCTCCTTATCAAAGTATGACACGTAAAAATATCACTAATTGAATAGTCAGGTGTCAAAAATGAGAATTGGTCTTCCAAAAAACAGTGCTGAACGTTTCAGAAAGAAAGCACACTTGATATAACATAATTCAAAGATAATCTATAACAAGACATCTAATTTAAATTTTCTCTCATTTTAGCGACAATGTACAATGCACAAAGAATGGTAAATCTATTTTCATTTTTTTTTCGAAATTGGATATTTTGTGTTTCTAATAACTTCTCCGAAAAGTCTGTTCATTTTTGTTTTTGGAAGTGAGAAAATATGAAGGGAATGAGCAGATCTTTGCACAAGTATTGCCATAGCCGAGATACTTTAAAGGATAATAATGAGGCAAATAAAGTCATAGAGACTTAGTTTAGGCTTAAGCTTATGGACCCCCTGCGTGGGAAATTCTGAACAGAATTTTATTGCAGACGTTACTAGCGATCATTTTGACGAATTGCTCTTTTCGGCGAAGAAGGCAATCGGAAATAATAAAATGATAGTATTGGCCATGTAACCATTTCTACCAATCAGATTGATGTGGTCTCTACAGGCATGTCTGGGAAATTTCAAAGTTAAAGTCAGAACTAAACTCAGTCTGAGACAGACAAGTCGCATATTATTCTCCCAGCCATGACCCTCGCAAAAAAAATAGAATAAGAAACAGAGGCATCTTCCATCCGTCTGGCCTAAACAAAGACAACTCCTGAGAATACGAAGACAAAGAGGAAAGAAAGAACGAGATGGACAAAAGTAAGCCGATAGCCCTTTGACATTAAATTACACGGTTCAGTAATCCAGGGAGACAACAAAACTGTATACAGTCACTGCAGCGTGTGATCACCAGCAATCAATCAATCTCTCTCCCTCTCCCTCCCTCCTCTCTTTCTCTCTCTTTCTCTCTCTCTCAATTCCTGTTCTATTTATCAAGAGAAAAAATTAACAAATCTAATTACTAAAAGTCTTGTTACACCATGGGGGCTAATTGGGACTTTTGGATTTTACTCTTGGATATTCTATTTCATTCCCAAATAGTATTTTTTTTATTAAAGATACTTTTGGTTTGGGTATCAGTGAAGTATACTAAAATACTTGATCACACATTAAAAGTTACAGAGTAACTCTTTCCAGACACCAAACAGATGATAGGCACACCATTAGTAGATTTATTGACGAGAAGAGCATAGTCACAGGGAACTCCTGTGGATAGATAGCCAGTCATAGTAACCTAATTAAAAAGACATTGAGAAGGGCTTGATAAAAAAAAAGGACAGTGTATTGGAATTCAAACGGCAATGGTAGAGGTATGAGAGATAGATTATAAGTTTAGTTGCGTGGGAAAAGAAATGAAACGGGGGGGGGTAGAAGAATGGATAGGTAGATCATCGTTTAGTTATGATATTCGGTAAAAGAAGAGGGCCAGTTAATTTAGTAAAAGAAATAGCGGAAGAAAAGTGACCTTTGCTTTAAAAGAGGAGACCAAAGGTTGGTCACCAGAGCAGGCAGAGATGACAGAGCATAAAGCAGAGGCTGTAGGTCAACGGGCCACCCGGGCGACATAGAAGGACATCGAACTCTCACTCTCTCTCCCTCTCTCTAATGATAAGCTTGCTCTCTCTCTCTCTTTCTCTCTCTCTCTCTCTCTCTCTCTGAATGAGTATTTGGTTTAGTCATCAGTCCAAGACTATGTATTTTCGGTCGACTAAAGAGGAAAAAAAAAGGTTCGATTTTGAATATCAATATAAGTCTTGCATCTTTCCGCCCCCGCGCCCGTGCTGCGACCAGCATACATACAGAGAACGCAATTATCCTTCAGTCTCTTCACCTTGTATATCTTAACACTACAACGCTTGCAAAATATCTACCATTAGGCTTGTCATGCAATCCCTTACGAGAATCTCCTCCTAGTTGATATAAAACTAACTGAAGCTACATTCAATTCCTTGGACAAAGAAAGTAAGGCAATTATCTCATAGAAATTGACGCCCATAGATAAATATTTATACACATCCTACTTGCCAGTGCTGATGGAAAAATACCTTTCATGCAATGGAGATTGCAGCCATCGATCAAAATGTACACCATTAAACCATCCACCAGTGAAACATATTAAATCCCTAGAGCCAAAATTTGAAAAAAATGAGTTCGGCTGGCCTAACTAACGAATAATCAAGAATCTATTGTGTCGGAAGTGCAACCTGACTCAAAATATGACATTTGTCATGAGAGATGGCCAAAAGATTGGCTGGAGTCATTCCAATCAAAAAATTGAAATGTCTACAAACTTACTCATTTCTTGACTCGGTGGATATTATATCCCGGCAAGTTTTATGAAGGTCGTTGTTCAGAAGTTCCTTTCATCAGGAATTCATAAGCTATGTAAGAAAGTGATTTACTGAAAGAGAAAACATCAGTAAGTACCCTAGCTAGGAAAAAAATGGAAAAGATATGAGAGCTCACAAAATTACCTTCCAAGCTTTGCAGCAATACCTGCATTTTCTAGATGGACACAGCATTGAATATTGATAGCACATTAAACAAAACAGAAAGGCAGTAGAAAGGCATACTTTTGCTAACATTGAATGAAAATCACTACGTATATATTCACAATGCAGAGGGGATAGATATAAATTATCACTTGACCCAACAAAAAATTTTATCAGCTCTCCCCTAGCACATGGCTTTCCCTTCGACAAAATGTAATTGAAATATATATAAAGAAAAAAGAAACATATCTCCCAATCAAATAATTCTGATTCCTTTATATGTCCAGTCAAAATTTAAGAATATCATTTCGATAAGAGCCGTGAAGAGTTTTGCTGAACAAACAAATCGTAGATTGAAAAAAGCGATAACATTTCTTGCAATGTATTTGGGTGTTTAGAAAAGCAACGTAAGAATAATTCAATGATGTTTAAATTTTGTTTGGATGATATGATTATTAAAATTGAGCAGACGTATACTCAACTCATTTCTTTATACACCGCTTGATAAAATATTGTAATTGAATTTGCTTTAGTAATTTCATCATTTTTTCCATCATTTAGTAGACTACTGACTATAATATTGTTGTCACTCACAAATATTTCAACCAAAGATTTCTTATGCAGATATCATAATAAAGCAGTGTTGTCAGCATTTTTCATATATTGAGAACCATGCAACGTGCACATGAAAGAATTAAGCTGGGCCTCACATCGAAAAACCCCAGGACAGCACAGTACATCTGAAAAAAGACGAGAGTCAGGGACATCATAAAATATCATTAAAATTCTCAAATGGCGGTGGGCTCGCCATGTTGCAAAAATGGCAGACAACCGATGGACATCACGACTCACGACATGGATCCCCCAAGATCACATGTGTAACCGATGCCGGCAGAATATAAGATGGAGAGAAGAGCTAGACAAGTCCACGAAGTACTGGCTCCGCGACGCCCATGATAGAGAAGTGTGGCAAATCCTGGGGATGTGGACATACAGCTACAATGGAGGGGAGGAGGGGATTCCTGAATACACCCAAAAATTAATTAATTTCTTTCAGAGCCAATCTTTCCACAAATTTCATTTAGAATTTTCGGACATATTGTGTGGACAAATCAATAGACAGACGGACACTACTTAATACATATGCCACGGCCAACTTCGATACTAAAGGTAAAATAAAAGTTTTAAAAGTTCGTCTTTCCATTCGATTAACATTTTATTAGTGTTTATTCGATCGAATTGAGATATTCTTTCTCCCTTAGGGTCGTTCATCCGATCAGGTTAGAGCTGTAATCTGCACAGAGTGCATATGTTTCAGCGAAAAATAAGATTTTAGCGGCGACTTTCAATGAGGTGTTCGTAATAACAATGGGGAACAGAGAATGTCATCCAGCCGATTCAGAACCACCAACCTTGAATCCCGTTATATCAAGTGTAAGATGAATTCTACTTTGAAATGTCTTGATCACTAAAGTCTATCCAAAATCGGAAGCGGGCCATAAAACATTCAATCAACAATGACGCGACTTCAAGACAAAAATATCCATGCCAAATTCACCAAGCTGAGATCAATTTGTTTACTGCCGACTCATGACTTTCCAATAACGAAGATCAATGATGAAATATTTCTGGTCGCTTACCTCCATTGTGCTTTTCCCTTCGCTTTCTGTTCACACTATATGTTCGCTCGCAATGAAGACGATAAATTAGACCATCCAATATCGGTGTGTGTTAACGCGTCAAGCCCGTCGTTTGAATTACAAAGCGTTTGTCGGCGGGGCAGATCAAAGATCAGTGCTCTTGCTCATATAAAGCAATTGGCTGCTGTCTGAGCGTTGAATCAGGGCTAAGTTCATGTAATACAACAAATTACAACAGCTAGGATTTGTCGATGTGGGCGTCTATGCTTGAGACGTGAATTTTGGGGAGTTTTAACGAGAGGAATGCGTTACTTTGGAACAAACAGTTGCAGTTCTTTAGTCAGTTCATGAATCGGCGAAGGTTGACTGGTGGGTGTTTTATAATATCAGAATTCAGCACTGGACATCATTCAGCTCTCCAACTGGTATCTTTATTACGGCCATTTAGAAATTAACGACTAGATATTCAGTGGTTCGAAAAGTATTATAAGCCGAACAGAACTATAAAAATAGACGTGATTGCTCAAATACAACATATGTAGTTCAAAACGCTATATTTCAATGAGTTATGGAGCTTAATGTAGAATGAATTTGAATATCAATTTTCAATTAATGAAAAAAGGTTGAAAGACGTCTTTAAATTCGAACTTTCTGGCGTCCGACTAAATAAGCCATATGCAACAAAGAAAGGTAGAATGGAGTAAAAACCGAGGTTTGGGAAATAAAATGATCCGAGCAGCACGAGCTAGTGGTTTACCAATATGATTAACTAGTCCTCATCAATTCACCTGGGCCCGGTTAGATTGATCAATGGGTTAGCACCTTTGATATGGGCCATGAAGAATCCGAAACGTAGTTTTCATTAAGTGCTTTACTCGGGTAGCTGAAGATAGGTGGGAATAACTTTCGGGGGGGAACTGCTGATAAAAAGCTGATTAATTAGTAGGAAGGCTTTATTCGTCAAAATTCTAATCTGATCCCTGTTCTGCTAAAAATATGGATGATAATAAGCTTGGCTTAATCAATTAATCAATGATAATTGATATTTATAGATTCAAGACCATAGGCCGTCTGCATTTCGATTGCCTTTCGGTTTCCGACACGTGTATTTCGCCTATCGGTGTGGTAGACTTGATTCTCGTAATTGAAAGCGAAGCGCGTATGAAGTCAATAGGGACGATCTCCATCGTGTCCGGCAGATGTAAAGCAAAACTCATTTAGGGACTCTGAACACATCCCATCTTATCTCACGAGAAGTTTGCGCAGAATAAATCAGTTGGAGAAACGAAACTGCATACGTCCACACACCTAAACGATAATTACTGGTGATCAACTTTCAACTTAATTATCTTTTAGCCCTTGTTAGTAGACGATCGATTCAACGTGTGCAAAAGCTACAATACAGAGAACAGAAGCGAGATATAGCTTCTTAACCTGAGGCTACATCGGTTTAAGAATTTTTCAGACTTCAGAACTTAGCTGATAACCTTTCATCACTCACTCGTCGCCTTTGCATAGGGTTAAAAAAAAATTGTTGTGGCCCGCCGGTTATCGAACGTCGATGTCATCCTAAAGAAATAAGAGAAAAAAGCCAGAAAGTAAAAGGTCTCTGTGTATGCAGTGGTTGAGACGGCAAAAGAAGACAGTCGAAGGGAAAATGATTAAGGAGTAGAAAAGAGGGGTAAGAAATACCATTTTCTTCTTTTTTTTTTTCAATACCACCGAAGCCAATAACAGTGTAACTTCGAAAGACAATCCAGAATATATTTGATTACCAAATACGACGAGAATGAATCGTATGAATTCTGTTTTGCATGACTAAAAACTGATCGAAGAAAATTAACAGTAAAGGCAACGTATCATAAAATTATTTCAAAGGTTTATCTTCTCCATCGTCTCAAAATATGACGTCCGCAGAGTCCAGCACTTCCCCTAAAACGACTCGATGATTCATTTGACTTTGGTGGGCAAAATTGCGTACAGAATGGTTTGTCGTTTTTAGCCGTATTTAAACCTCTATAGGAAGGTATATGTGTTACGCTATGCTCAAGTACATGTGTGCACTCTCAATATTAGATAAATATGAATCAATGTTTGAAAATTCCAAGATGCATTCGTAAATATGATAACACATTTCAGTCCATAAATCTTCAACCATATATCAATATCAATATTCAACAGATATCAATGTTAATATTTATTCATATATGCATACACACGAAAGACGTTTATATAAATGTCATATCGTTGTGTATTTGAATATTCTATGCACATGCCAAACGTGGAAATCAATATTCGTGCACGCACACGTCCTGCTACATATCACATTGGAAAATTTCATCTATTTTCTAAAAAATGACCTCCTATCAGACATCATACTGTCAAGGCTGAAAAGATATGCAGTAATAAAAATATTATAAAAAAGAACTGGATAAAATAATTTGGAAAGACAGAAACGTAGAAAATGAAACCAATATAAAAAAAAATCAGGGAGGAAAATAAAAAGGGAACGAAAACGGGAAAGAAATTTCACAAAAAAAAGCAAACAGTAGATGGAGAAAAAAAAGGAATGCAAAGACAATGTTGGAGATAATTGAAGATTCGACAAAGGCAGACGACGTATAAAACTGTTGGTCCATGGTAGAAAAAGGAGGGAAAGGATATCGTAAGAAATGGAGGACGAAAGATTTTGGGATTAAAAATCAGGAGAATGAGCAATAATTCACGACGTTTAATAATAATAATAATAATAATAATAATAATAATAATAATAATAATAATGATGATAATAATAATAATGATGATGATGATGATGATAATAGCAATGAAAATAATGATAATAATAGTAACAATAATAATAATAATGATAATAGAGGGAAATGAAAGCGGAAACGTAAACCACAGCACTTGCATGATAGGCAAAAGAGAGAAGAGATGTTAGCTGATGACCTGAGTAGACTTACTGTCACTCAGCCTTCAGCAATGACCACTGGGCAACCGGTGTGAAACTGTAAAGCGCAGTATTACTGTGGAGAGAAAGGCATGAGACTTGAGGAGACTTGCTGTCACTCAACCTCCAGTTGTAACCACCAGGCAACTGGTGTGAAATTACAATAATAATAATATTAATAATAATAATGATGATAATATCAATAATAATGATAATAATAATAAAAGAATATTACAAGTACCATAAAAAACAGAACGCGCCTTGTTATAATAAAAATTATAGTAATGATAGTAATAGTGATCGTCTAAGAAGAAGAAGAAGAAGAACAAGAAGAAGAAGAACAAGAAGAACAAGAAGAAGAACAAGAACAGGAAGGAGGAGGAGGAGGGGAAGAAGAAGAAGGAGATGATGAAGAAGAAAAAGAAGAAGAAGAAGAAGAAGAAGAAGAAGAAGAACAACAACAACAACAACAACAACAACAACAACAACAACAACAACAGGAAGGAGGAGGAGGGGAAGAAGAAGAAGAAGAAGAAGAAGAAGAAGAAGAAGAAGAAGAAGAAGAAGAAGAAGAAGAAGAAGAAGAAGAAGAAAAACAACAACAACAAAAACAACAACAGTAACAACATTCCAGGCAATATACGGCAGCTGCAGCAGAAAAAGGCCGAATCTGGATGCTGCTTCTACCTGTTCATTTCTAATCGCCAACAGAGCCGGGCATTTTCTCCTCCGTAGCAGCCACAGAAGCAAGACAGGCGAGTGATCTTCTATGAAAGTTATGATTCCAATGGCTAATGTTCGCTATAAATAAACTACTCTCGTCATCACCTTCTCCCTTCGTCTGAACATTGTTTACGAGCAAGGGCAGTGAACTCTCGCAGCATGACTGTTTGAGGTGAGATTTGGCCGTGTTCACTTCCTTGCTACGAGTTTTATCATCGCAGCTTGTAATTTGCAAATCTTCAATTTCGGATCTAGACGAGCAACATTTTTTTTAGATTTATTGTTTTTGTGCCGAGATAAATTAGTCATGAGATCAGAAAGTAGAAAAAATCTCTTAAGCAAGGTGTGAGATCTATGAGAATGGTGGCAGTGGTGAACTAACAAGACAAGAAAGATAATAAATGATAAACATACAATACATAAACGGAATCCTGCATGAGAAATATTTCCGAACAGAAAAATCGCTAAAGTCTGAACGCATGTATTATACTGATATTTCCAAATTCTTTATGTGCCAGAAACTCCCAATACAAATTATTACCAAAATTCCCAACATAGGTTTCTCCGGTTTTTAAGTTCGTTTGGTTAGTTATGTATATATGTATAACTCATACAGGTCGCACTGATAAAACTACAGTACTGATAATATAAACATTTAATCCTTATTATGTCAAAGAAAAAACGGGGAATTTGGGTGGGGTTTTTTAAGTAACCCTCTAAAAAGGTTTTCAGTAGTGGGTTTTCTTTTGCAATGTAAGTTTGTGATAAATCAATCTTAGTTAGTTTTGGACAGTAACCACGTATGTTTTCTGAGAATTCAGACTATTCTACTGATTACCATCCTACAAAAGGCGAGAGAAGTAACTTATTCAATGATCACCCAACTTCCAATTTTTTCATTGATCACCCGACTACCACTGCATGCTGCCAAAAGACGTTGGTCACGTGACCGTTTTTATCGAGAGACTAACCACGCCTGATGTTTAATAATTATTGGAAGATGTTAATATGAATCGAATATTTGGAAATTTTACGATCTGGGTTCTGGTAAATTCAAAATGATGTGAAAGTAATGTAAATTGAAATAGTTGACTTTAAAACCAGAACAGACATGTTCTTCGAACGTTCGCGTAACGTTTACACACAACTATTCCCAAATGGCACCCAAACAGTAAACAAACACTGTGGTAAGAGTATGAGTTATTCCCAAGCGTTTCCAAAACGTTTGCAAATAGTCACACCTTGCACAAAAAGTATCCGAACGTTCACCGGGTGTTTATACATAAAAGAGCATATTCTTTATCTATTCGTGAAAGATTTGCACATTACTGATAACAGACATTACCCAAACAGTAAGCAAAAAGAAGACGGTTGGTGAACAACAGTTAAGCTTAATGCTTGTGCCTAAATGTGTTTTGATAAAGAATTTATTTACCAGACAAAAAGTCATCATCATCATCAACATCATTAGTTTTTTAACGTCCATCGTTGGACGTAGACCTTTCCCAGGATCTGCTACATTTCTGTATAATGGGTGTTGCAGAGCCAATATTTTCTGAATTTGTCTAGTTCTATCATGTATTTTGTCGGCCTTGGTTTTGCATGTGATATCTGGGGATCCATGCTGTGAGTCGTGATGTCCATCGGTTGTCTGACATTCTTGCAACATGATCAGCCCATTGCCATTTGAGTTTTCTAAAAGATTCTATGATGTCTTGGACCCCCATTTTCCTCCTAATATATTGTAAGAGTGTGTGTGGCTTCATTCGATTATTAGTACTTGTCCTAAAAAGAAGAGTATTCGACCAACCCACCCTTCTGATAGTCACCTATGGAATTGACACATGGAGTATAACCTAGAGATTGACCCTCAAACTGAAGAGCATGTAAGTTGCACCTGAAAGAATCATGCTCAACCTCATATGGAGTAATCGCAAAACAGCATGAATTATCAAAGGGAGAGCAGGAGTTCAAGATATCAAAGAGTCCTTTAGAAACCTCAAATAGCAATGGGCTGGTCATGTTGCCAAAATGGCAGACAAGCAATGGACATTACGATTCACAACATGGATCCCCAGAGATCACATGCGTAAGTGAGGCTGGTAGAACACAAAATGGAGAGACGGACTAGACAAGTTCAGAAAGTGTTGGCTCCATGACATCTGTGATTGAGAAGTGCGGCTGATTTCGGGGAATAAACTAAAATACTAATGATAAAAGAATTGTGATGATGAATTTAATTTTTCATTAAACATTAAAAAAAAAACTATATAGAAAAAAAACAAGATGGGAACACTTTTTTTTATTCGATGTGTCAAAATACTTTCACACATTTTAGTGTCTAAAGAATATTCTTTTCTTTATGCCTTGCTAGGGGACGTAACTGACGTAATAAAAAGTATTTTATGTTCTAATGACCTAATAAAACGTTGAATTCGGAGAATAATAATAAAAAAATTAAGAATTAATTGATGAAAACAAATACAAAAAATGATAAAAATCTGTCTGTAGACAATAGAACTCTATTACCCGAGCTCACTTAAATTAACGTCCCTATCGTCTACATGTATGAGATACAAAGCATATAATCATATATTACACGAACGTCATCATTTTTGACGCCATTGATAAACTAGTATTAATCTTGGGAAATAATGTCTACGATTTTTCTTGAGTGGGGGGTTGTAACATAGAAACCCAACGTCTTAACCGTTTATATCAATAAAACCTCGGTGTCACTGGAGAGAATAACTTCATTTGCATGCATATATTCATACATACATAAATGCATATGCATACGCATATATATATATATATATATGTGTGTGTGTGTGTGTGTGTGTGTGCGTGTGTGTGTGTGTATATATATATGTGCATATATATATGTGCATATATATGTGCATATATATATATTTATATATATATATATAGATAGATAGATAGATAGATAGATAGATAGATATATTTTTAAATGTACTTCATATCCATTATATCGATATACGTAAGTACATATATATCTTTAAGCATATGAACTTGTATGTGATTATGGTTTTCTGTAGGATAGACCGTTTTCTTCTGTTTTTGTTTCGTTTTGGGTTTTTTTTTTCTCCACTAAAGGTACGCCTCCCGTTTCCCCTTGTGTCAAGACTTTTATGACATTAGGTCTATTCCAATCGACTTGCCAGACCTTCAATCAGGTGTCGATCCTCTGGGGAGGATTCTGTCGTAATTTACTCCCATTCACTGTAATGAAGAGCTCTATTATTCACCCTCGAGGCCCGAGCAGACTTACTTCCGCCACGCACCAAAGACACGTTAATTGAACGCTTCGCCTTTTAAAAAGTGAATTAGACGATTTCAACGGATCAGCGCTCAGCACGTCGCTAATCCGTACGATTATCCGTGGCTCACCGCCGACTAGTAACACATTTAAAATCACTGATTAAGTTCTCCACAATTTCCCTGGATGGAAATGAAAATGCCTGGAAGAGTTTGCTCTTCCTGAGACAAAACACTTCATTGAGTGACATCATTGCTCTTAAATTCAAGATTGAGTGCTCAAATATTACTTTGGGTTATTTTTCTTGCCATCTACCAATGTGTAGATGTATTCACCATGAATATCTGAAGACACTACTTTATGGTTGAATAAAATGCACCTGTAGAGATGAAGACATTCTTTGTATCAAAAGATCTCTCAATAGAGCTAAATCAATCATCGTGTGGAAATTCCCTTTCAGAAAAGGCAATGTTAAAATCGAAAAATCACGGTATTTACATTTCATTTGGATATAATTAGGATTTAGCAAATTCACCTGATTAATAACAGTTTTAATCCTTTTCTTATGGTTGAAAATATTTTCAAGAAATTATTAAAGACAAATAGATCTGCATGACTGATTGTGTTATGGTCAAATAAATACAGGGTTGGCGTGGACCCATAAGGTGAATCCGTCCCCCAACGATCGACTACCACATCAAAATTATTGTTTTGTTTTGTTTTTTCAGTCATCTTTTCTCGTAGTTCTATACGATTGGTTCTCCAGTACCTTCTTCAAATAATAGCTCGTTTTTCTCGAATGCATAGTGATTATTTATTTAGCTTTTTTCGAGTTCGTGGCTATTTCAGGAATATCAGCGAGAACAATACTAATGAATGGTTCCTGCATGAAACACTTCTTCGACTTCATAGGACAATCTCGTCAACTCCAGGATATCCAGTTTGCTCAACTGAATATGGTTAGCACAGGTTTAGATAAACAACAGTCTTGAGTGTTAGATTGCAGTGTATATTTGAATAGTTGTTATTTATGTGGTGCTTTTATCTCTGTATTTATAAAATCCAACGTATATTCTAGACGTCAACTGGATAAATTATTTGTTTATGTATATGAGATGAAGTATTATGATCCATTATTTTATTATCAATTTTGACTACATTTTCACTACATTGTAATTTATTAGATGCTTTTTATTGCAATTTTTACTCTGACCAATTACTCTTCAGCTGTGAGCAAACAGCGCCGATAGGAAAGCAAAGACATTGTTTACTCAATGCTAAAGAAAAATCGGTCTGAGTAGAAGTTGCAATAAAAAGCAGCTAATCTTTCTTTTTTTTTTAAAACGACTTCATGTTTTGCCGTCTCTAAATATGTTGAAAAATATTCTAGCGAAGTCATCAATAAAATGATAGATAACCCGGTATAGTAAAGAATTTTAGAATAAGAGTATGTAGCCAACGTATTTCCCCGTTAGTCACTTATGGAGCTATCACATGAAACCTAGTGAGGCGACAGACCAGCAAACTGAGGAACATGCAACTGCTCATGGAAGAATAATGCCCAGCTTCACATGGAGAGATCACAAAACTGCACAATATATATCAGGGAGAAAACAGGAATCTTAGACATCATAGGATCTATTAGAAATGGACAATGGGCAGGTCATGTTTCAAAAATGGCAAACATTTGAGGGACTTTACGACGCGCAACATGGATCCCAAGAGATCACATGCGTAACTGAGGCCGGCAGAAGACTTGATGGAGAGTAAACTAGACAAACTCAGAGAATATTGGCTCAGCGACGCCCATGATACAGTGGATGTAGCGAATCCTCGGGAAGGTCTATGTCCAGCGACGGACGTTAAAATACTGATGATGATGATGATGATGATGATGATGATGATGATGATGATGATAAAGGAAACGAAATTCAGATTAACAACACACAGCAATCTCCTTCTGTTTATCCACCTTGTCTTGAAGGACATACCTGCTTTGTCGGCAAATTAGAGGCCTACAACCACAAAATAAAAATCACTATTAGCGCCCTGTGTGTACAAGTGTACATGTGTGTGTGTGTGTGCATGTATGTGCGAATACATATTTTATATGTATGTTTGAATATAGATAGATGTAAATATATGTGTATGTATGCATGTATGTATACATGTATGCATATTTATATCATTTTCAGTCTTTTAATGTCCATCGCAGGGTATCCCCAAGATTTGCTAGATGGGGGCATTATAAAAATAGAACTATACGTATGTATATGCACGTATATATTACATTCTTATATGTATGTGTTCATTTCCCTGTGTGTGCTTGTGCATGTGCGCATATGTGTGCATGTTTATGTGTGTGTGTGTGTGTGTGTGTGTGTGTGTTTATGTGTATGTGTTTGCATACATGCATGGGATTAAATGTAAAATCTGAACCAAATATTGATTATATCAATTGGGCAAATTTTCAGATGACACTAGAATCGAGATTCAATTGAAATTGATCAAAACAAGGACTTTCCTCGTACTCTTCCTTCACAATATTCTTCCATGTATTTAAGGGGCGTTGAATTCTACATGTGATCTTTGTTTGATTAAATTGAATTAAATTTAGTGTACGATGTAATGATTCAAATCAATTTAAGGGTCTGGATTATAAATTTGATTATATACATGTATTTAAACACACACACGCACACACACACACATACAAACACACATACAAACACACACTCATATGTTTATGTATATTAAGAAATGGATGCATGTTCAAACAGAACTATTATAAATTGCGTTATATCATACGGAAACTCTTATTTGAGATTATTTCCTGTCATTAACTGTTAATGTATCACCACATAGACAGCATGAATAGAAAAAAACAATGAAAGAAAATTGGGCTGCCTCAGGAATCGAACCTGCAACCGATAGGGTAGCCGTTTCCTTTTTCTTTCATCGCATATTGTTTGAGTCAAGTTTGGTCTGAAATAAGAAGGGTCCGTGAGAGAAAGGGTCCGAGTGTATTTGTTCCGTCTGTATATTCTATTTCACATTAAGTCACAGTTATATTGACAATCTAAGGTGCTGATGAGAACAAAATGAGGGTATACCATCATCTATATACACTATCTATGTATATAATCGATATATTGTCTCTACTATGAGTATTGAGCACTGTCTGAATAAATTTATAAATATATATATATATGTATAATTTTGATATACGAATATATTTCCTGTTCGTGCCCGTGTGTGTGTTTGTGTGTGTGTATGTGTGTGCGTGTACACATATGTGTATTATAAAACAAATCTTGTTAGTTTTTGAAAAAAAATGCAATATTTTATGTAAAGAACCTGACAAGAAAAATGCATATTTGTACTGTACACACTTCACCAGCCACCGACAGATATGCGTGTCCCGCTGAAATGTTTGGCTGCTCTCAAAGTTTTTTTTCCCAATATTTGGCAGATCTAGATCGCCCAGTTTCAGGGCCGTTGGCAAATGCCCAGCTCCGGCCAACCAAGGTTTGGGCAGTGAGTATTCCCATTTGGACGACGGTGGAATTGGTTTAAATGCTCGGGAGGGTTCCAGTTATGTATCCAACCCATTAATCTACATTTGCTCTGCACGAAAGCGCAGAAATCGATCAGTTTTGATAAGGAAACTCAGCACCGTTGTTGCGTTTGGAGTAACTCAGGCTTTGAATGATTCTTGTTTCTTGCTTCCTGAACAATAAAAGGAAGAATTGACCTTTCATATTCATCCACATTCATTGTTTAGATTTTACAAGCTTGCAAGTAGTCATGCTCCAACTGTAAAGTATAAATATTTGTGTGATTTGATATGGAACAACAATGCTGCCATAATGTTTCGATGATAGCCATGATGTACACATACTTACCATATTCGTTTTTACATAAGTTCTGCATCAATATTGATACGGGTGCAGTGCCATAGAAAAAAAACTGACCAAAATTTGTACCACTTTACATATTTTAGGGTTTATAAGTCTACGTGATCTCTTATTAGCATACATTTCGAAAAATTATAATCATGCCATCCTGATAAAAGACGTAAATGCTCAGTTGGACTATACTTTGATAATCGGGATGAAATGATCGTTACGACATTTAGAAGTAATTATCAGAAATCGATGAATCGTTGAACTATATACAAGTGAAATTAACTCATTGATATTGCCATATTTTTCAATGTAATAACGTAGAACATTTTATTTCGGAGGCCCGACAATCATTATCTATTCTGCTGTCATAAATGGGTGCAATTTGATTTGAACATAAAAATGCACTTTTGCCATAGGAAACAAAACCCTTCTACAGTTAGCCTTGCCTTAAACTATGAACTTATTTTCATGATGATAAAATCTTAAAAGAATGACTCAGACAGTATGCTTATTCATGGCAGCTATTATCATAGCTCATGTGTTGATAATGCACATAATCAATTTCGGGGATTTAACATCAATGTTCAATGTTACAAATTAGTAGGGCTCATGATAAATATTTGTAAATATGTATAACAAACCAAACATTCATAACATAAATACTTTTTGCTTGTAAAAATCTAGCAAGAGCAGTGTTTTGAAGGGTTTTTTTTAACTAAAAATGTGTCAAAAATGATCATAAAATACGTAGAAATATTTACATTCATCAGAAATATATTATAAGAATAGATGAAATATATCACGCATTAATAATAACTTTAATGTGACTTCAATATTTAGTTTGTATTTAATCGAATTATCATATTTAGTTCATTGATATCACCTCTTGTGTTAGAAGTAATGAAAAAATAATAATTTCATGAACACATCTAAACTGACAACATTGAGCAATAGACGTAACTCACATTTCGATGTGTCAGCCCGTCAGTCATTGATGGCAGTGAATGATAGCATTTCTTTCGTATCTAAAAAAACATGAATTCATGAATGGTTGAGATTGAATTAAGTAAAGAAATAGATGGTCAAAAAGAGAGTTTTGTCATTCATGTTTCTGTTAAATTCAGTTTCACATGAATTTTGTAAAGAAAAAATATCACAAACAAGTGAAAAATATTGATTTATAAGTTTACTTTTGGAAAAAGGATTCGCATATACATATCTAATTTAAGTTGAAGGGTGTTTGATTGGATTCTGTATCCAACAATTCCATCCCTTAATCAACAAGTAATTGGATTATAAGACACCGTATCCTATAGCAGTATGAAAATAATGCTATCTTATAGCTATATGAAAACATAAAACTCACAATAAAGACTGCATTTTTTTCTGATTTTAAAAAGCCACTGAGAAAAAGTCTCGTTGTCATTATTCAAATCAATATAATGAAAATACTCTTTAACAAATCATGCGCCTATGCACTCAAACACAATACCCACAAGGATGTGAACGCACACACACACGCATACATACATATATATATATATATATATATACATATACATATATACAAATCAGGAATACAATATAATATAATACAATATTCGATGTATGATGGGTTCGTTTCATGAGGTGTACTATATATTCAACGTTGATTATTAGAGTAGAGATTAAAAGATGAAGTAAGGATCTGCTACACAAACTCATCTGTGTCTTTCCTGTTTGGGCTTCTCGAGGCGAAAAATTGCATGAAAAAGTAGCGAGTCCTCAGTCCAACATATATATATATATATATATATATATATATATATATATATATATATGTATATATGTGTGTGTGTGTGTGTGTGTGTGTGTTTGTATGTGTGTGTGTGTGTGTGTGTGTGTGTGCATGTGTGTGTGTGTGATAAAATGAGCTTCTGGAGTCTGCTAATTCATGATCATTGTATATACGCGATACATTTCTCATTTTCTTCTTTTCACGTCACTAACAAATCGAAACAAAACAAAATTAAGAAAAATCATCAGGAACTAGTATCGTTTTTGCTACTGCTGTGAAGACCTGTGTTGGTAACGTGATATTGCCACTGAATGATTTTATTTGTGTGTCCCTTCAAGTCGCTTAAGTAGAAATTAATAATAAAAAAACTGTCTAGACAATTGTCTTTGTTGCAGCTGCATAATTTCCATTCATCTATTCTCAAGCGTTTATATTTGTATCTCAGAACATTCCCTGGGGAAATTAATCATCAGAAAATATTATTTATTTTCTGTTTCATTTTCTCCAAATCAAGGCTTTCAAGACTATTTACTTGTTAGTTAGATGAGTTCACAAGTCCACTAGCTGTGTTCTGCGCAAAAAAATAATATATATGTATTTATAAGTATCAATAATAATACTTTATCTAAAATGATTCTAATAAAAAAAAACTTTAGTTTAGTTGAAATTGTGAATATTGATATTTCTATTAACTTGAATGTGTTCAATGTGTTATAATCACTATACAGAGAATTATTTACAGAAGATCAAGGGGAAAAACACTCGACACATGTTTTATGGTAGACCCATTTTTCAAGAATGGTGAATTATATTTCGGTATCTATTTAATTGCTTTAGAAAATCCATTTGGATGCAGTATACAAAATTAACCTAAAGAGATTTTATTACTATATAGAAACATATATAAAGTCGAACCAAACAGAATTTGAAAAATACAAAACCAAATAACAAAAACATATAAAATTGACGACAGCCATATAGAAAATGTAATAATGAATGAAACATGATATTACCAAAAGATTGTATAATAATAACAGAGAAGGGGCAAGTCTAAACACATAATCCTAAAATGTACTCAAAGACGACAGAACAAATTTCTGCAATCAACTGGAAAACAGAATTAGTGTCCATTCAAAAACTAAACCGAAAAGATTTTTGAAACAAAACCTGTAGAACACTAACGACAACAAAAAAGTCAAGTGAAGAGAACAATTTGATTTTTACACAAGAAGTAATTGTTCCGAGAAGCAGAAAAATAAAAAACAGAGCCACATTCATATAGTTCGATAGTGTTTCGACGGAGCAATCGATTCCGTCAAAAGCTATATGAGCATTACATAACAATGTATATTTATATAATGAAACATCGTAGAAAACTATCCAAAACAATCAAAATATTACCTGGGTAAGAAAGAACTGCAAAAATCGCTTCGACGTATCCATGGAATCATTTGATTTTGACAAACCTTGGACCTCATAGGTTTATGTGTACTAAATATTCTAGATAGATTGATGGAGGAAATAGGTGTAGGTTTATAAAGAAATGACAGATTGGGAATAGTTAGAGATAGTAATGGTCTCAAACCAAAAATTGCCCCCCAAAACAGCCATTTAATATTGTCGTGTCTGGAGTATATATATATATATATATATATATATATATATATATATTTATATATATAAATATATATATATGTGTGTGTGTGTTTGTGTGTGTGTGTGTGTGGCAAATTTTACTGTGGCCACAGTCACTTTAAATGATAATAAACACAAACAGTTTTTAAAAGATATCCAGACATCTGCTTATATTAATATTTATTCAAATCACCAACTTTCTATTTCAAAGCAAATACCAAATTCCATTAATATTAAAATAAATATCAATTGTTCAAGCTAGGAAAATTTTGATGAAAATAGAAACGTTTACAATAGTGCTTTGAAAAAAAGTGAAGTCAATAATAAATCAATTGTCACAGAAAACGAAGAAAGAAACAAAAATAGGGAAATGATATGGTTCAACCACCCTTTTTTCTAAATCAATAGCCTTAATCATTGATTTTTTTTTAATAAATATATGACATCTCCCAAAGGATAGCCGTTTAAACAAAATATCCAACAGAAATACCACAAACATTGGTTACTGTTGTACTGAAACAAAAAATTCCCAGGCCTATATATAATAACAACTGAACAAAAAGGGATTGTAATCGTAGAAAAAGATACATGTCCTCTGGATAATTGTTGTGTAACACAAAACTACATGATCCAAAACTGAACTGCTTAATATTGAAAAAAATATTTGTATTGGAGCGTCTATCGGAAATTGGAAAACAACTCGCATAAAAGTTTTAAAAAAACAAGTCAGCATTTTCAAAGTACATTTAAAATCAAATATATCATTAAAATAATCCTGGGTCACTCATAATCGCCGAAAAGTTTTAATCATAGATGCATTCCATTATTTTCCTAGAAGGAAAATTAAGAATGTTAATGTTAAAAGACAAGAAGAATTTTCTCAATCAATAAAGTGACTGTTATCAAAATGCCGTCAGACGGAAAAAGTTCAAATTAAAACTAATTACATAGAATATGGAATAATTATGGAATAATAATCACCAATTTTTGTTCTCATTCATCTATATATTTAAGCATTTCATCTTTCTTATATCATTAATATTCATAAAACACAAATTGTAAATGCTTGTAATAATATTTGTTGAAGAGATGTTATAACTTCTTTAATGAATAGCAACATGATATAATGTTATAATTATTTATATTTATTCAATCTCACTATAGAGTTGATATCTATTTATCATAAAATATAGATTTAAATCCAAATTAACATTGTAAGAAACATCATAATAAACCTCATCTTCTATAAATGATCAAAATTCAACCTTGAAGATAGCATCACGAAATCGACAAAAAAAAACTCTCTTCAAAAGGAACGTTACACATTTGATGGGAAATACTTAGTCATTTTCGTGATGCAATTGTCAAGTTATTTTTTTCAAGAGCGGAATCCAAGATTGTGATGAAATCTTTTTGGATTATCTTCAAATAATTTTTTAGGATATTTTTAACGTATTCATATTGATGCTGAATATCATATACCACATTTAAATCTGGATCTTACATGAAACCAGTGTCAAATGTTTTCTCCCTCTAATCCTGTATATATAAAAATGTATATATATATATATATATATATATATATATATATATATATATATATATATATATATATGTGTGTGTGTGTGTGTGTGTGATGATTATAAAGACATTTTTATCAAGACGTATATTTTGTTCGGCACCGCTGTTACTTAGCAGCGAATCGAATGACCGAATATCGTATTTGTGCAATCCGGTACCGTTCGATTCGCTACTGGGGGTAACACTGGTTAGCTGAGATAAATTCATTGATGGAACAAAAATGAGTTTAAAATGGATTAACATTTGTGACGTTGAACTGAATTTTAGCATCAGTGACGAATTATATGGGATTGTTTGGTTTTCTTGGTCTTTGACTTTCAATATTTTGATGCGTATCTTGATCCGTAGAAAAGAGTAAGATTGAATTTTTTTATTAGTTGACATTTATAGTTTTAAACGGATTTATCATTATTCCTCATTTTCACACCAGTTGCCTGGTGGTCACAGCTAGAAACTGAGTGACAGCAAGTCTCCACCGGTCTCCAGCCCTCATCTCCGCACTCTCATAGTCCACAGCAGTGCCGTGGTTTTCAGTTTCAGACCTGTTGCCCAATGTTTATCACTTAAGACTGAGTGACAGTAACTCTCTTTAGGTCTTCAGCCCTCATCTAATTTCTCTCTAACCTATCACAGCAGTGCTGTGGTTCATACTTCCAACTCCATTTGTGGTATGTTGCGTTTTGTTTCTCTTTATCTCCTACCTTTTCTCTCTATTAGGCCACTGCTGATAGCTGGGTTCGTAGATCTCATATTTTTAGCACTTTCCTCAGTATTCGTGCAGTACCCAGCTGCCGAGTCTAGATCCTTCCTTTTACCCTTTGTTCCTCCAATCTCACCTTCAGTGTCTTTGGTATGATTCTGAGTACACTATCTAATATTTGCACTAACTTGACTCTCATGTTCCACACATTCTTAAGTTCTCTTGCAAGGTGCTGGTATTTTCAAAGCTTTCACACTCTTTATTCACTGATCCATTGACTGGAGTTCTTTCTTTGTCCATCCAAAGAATAGTCCTGTGTATCTAACAGCTGATTTTTTTGGTCTGCAATATTTTCTTTATCCCCTTGAAGTATTATCTTCTTATTTTCTCCTGGGAAAATTATTAGTATTAGTCTGGTGTGATCAATGCAGTAATCTACTTGCTATCCAGAAGTTCGATATTTTCTGCCACTGCAAGCATTTCTCAATGCATAATTGTGCATTTTTTATCCCAAACTCCATCCCAATGTCATCACTGTATTCTTCCACTTCATGGAACAACGTTTTGTGTTCTACCCAGTTCTTTGTAAATAATTTTACGTCATCAATGTATATCACAGGTGCACAGGTGGTTGACATTTCCCTTTTGCTTTGGAGACAGAGAGTCTCCCTGGAAGATTCTCCTTTTATACTTACCTCTGCTAAGTTTTCTCTTGTTTCTGTCAAGTCTACCGCCCAGTTTTTTTTATAGAGTTAGCAATGAATCTCACCACTGGTTCACTGATTTTGAATATTCCGAGGCAGTCGAGTATCCAGCTGTATGGAATCATGTCGTATGCTTTTTTATAGTTTATACATCCCATTTCATTGTTCTTCATCCTTATTCCTTTTTCTTTTAAGATCATCTTGTCGATGTAGAACAAGTCATACACCCCATTGGTTCATCTCCTGTATCCTTTCTATTCTAGTCGTAGTTCTCTTCTTTCCATTAATGTACATATTCTCTCCGCTATATGTCCAGTCAGGATTTTCCACATGAGTGGTAGGCACGTGACTGGTCTATAATTATTTGCATGGTCTATTTTTCAGGATCCTCTTGATTGAGGGTGGTTCTGCCTCTTGTCATCTACTCTGTAGAGTGGTGATATGCTTAAATCAATATCCGTGGATCCTATCAGGTCTTGGTGCTTTCCAGTTCGAAAATTTCATCATTATTTGAAACAGTTCTGAGAACAGTGCGTTCTGAAAAAAAAGAAGGAATAAAAATTCGAACGTCACGCATTTCTCGTTTCTCTGCAGGATGCACAACGTTTTCACATTGAATTTTCACTGAGATGGATGTACAAAATATCTAAGCAAAAATTCGTTCTGCTTTTTATTATTATTATTATTATTATTATTATCATTATTATTATTATTATTATTATTATTATTAATGATAATAATAATAATAATAATAATAATAATAATAATAATAATAATAATGATAATAATAATAGCAGTAGTAGTCGCAGCAGCATCTATATATCAATAACTGTAGCAGCAACCATCTCTGAACTCTTAGCATATCGATGTCGTGCAGAGAAAAGGAGATAGAAAAAACAGAATGTGGATTTCAATACAACATGAGTAGAGGAAGACAGGATGAATTCTATGAGAGAAATGTAGAAAGAGAAAAAGAGGAGAAAGAGGGAACGTTGGTGTTCGTTGTCAGTTTCTTTCCATGAGATAGAAATGACGAAAGAAAAAACAAACAAAAAGAAAGAGAGGAAAAAACAAAGAAAACTTAGATGCATGATCGGTTATAGAACACCTAATGTTTTGATTTCATGCCTCCATTCCAATCATTTTTGCAGAAAATGATATTTGTTTGTTTTACAAATGATTAAATAATGATCGAAATTTGTAAGAACGTATTCAAATTATGTTCATGATGAATTTTGTTTATATTTTATTTTTTTTTACTTACGACTAATTGAAATAATAAAGTTGACTGTTTCAATGCAGCTAGCTTGGTAATAGTTATGAATATTAGTTTGTTTTTTTTCTTAGCAAATTGACTATTTTATTTGATTTATTTATCGTCTTAGAAACTAGAGGAAGAAAAAGGAAGGAAGGAAGCGAAGAAGAAAGTGAAACATCTGAATGTTTTTAAATTTATTGTCCATCATTCGATCAGAAAGAAATGACAATATTCTATGAATATAGTTCAATGAAATATTTTTGAAGCACATTTTGATACTGTTTTATTGTGTGTGTGTGTGTGTGTGTGTGTGTGTGTGTGTGTGTGTGTATGTATGTGTGTGTGTGTGTGTGATTGATGGTGTGCATGTGTGTGTGTGTGTGTATTCACTTTATCCATTTTTGGAAAAGAATTATGAAACTTATTGGACCGTTGTACTTTGTTTCACAACATTGCTTACCGATCCTAACATAATTCAAGCGCATATAATTTATATTCTTATTCTTCATTCCGATACAAGCTATATATTCTTCCACTGGCAATAAAAGAGGAAATGGCTTGAGATAAGACGCTATAGAAATCAACAAAAATTTTTTCAAATAACAGAAAAAATTATCACTAGAAATTCTCAATGACAATACTTCCTGTAATTAAGTAAATAAATGAATCGGATTACCAATACTGAACTATCAGTCCATAAGATGGAATGTCGTAGAAGAGACTGGGGTACGGGATAAGTTTAAATGTTTGATTTTGCAACTGATGCCTATTGCTCAGTGGCAAGAGTGGTTGGGCATTAATCTAGCTATACACCAGCATATAGAGTTGTGATTTTGATCATCACACGCAACTTATTCTTTATTTCAATCCACGCAGTTAATATATCCACTCATTGCCGAAGAGAACCTGGCCTGGGTTCAATTGTAACAAAAAAAACAACAAAAAACTAGTAAATAGAAGCAAAAATTGATAATGATTTACATAACTTTATTTAATAAAATAAATCAATGAATCAGATTACCGATATTGAGCTACTACTTAATAAGAAACATAGTGAGGAAAAGATCAAGATCGTTGAATGGCACAAGCGTTTTGCTAGATAGTTGGAAAATTATTTAGCATCGGTGGCGCTTCATTCCAGCAGAGCTGGTTGTTTAGTTTGATTTTCCCATGGAAATTATTCTTCATTACAATCTGCACTGGTAATTGATTCACTCACTGCTGTAAGGCAAACCGAAGATCAGTTGCTATAAAATGGCATGGACGAGATCCGAATAGTGGCTGAGTTTAGATAATTTACCTGGATTCGCACTTACTTCTAATACCTGTTAATCAAGTCACCCTCCAGCATGGGGTATTGTGAGTTCACTTATTCTTTTGTCACAATCTGCGCTCTTATTTAGTCACTGTCGAAGATAAACCAACCTGAGTTTAGTTACGATAAAAACCAACGAAATTGAAGAAAATAGCAGAAATATCAATAGTAGTTGGCAATGCTCCATCTAATGGATACAATAAATAAATTAGATTACCTATACTAAACTACAATAAATATGGTGCAAAAGAAATCTGAATATAAGAACTCTCAGTATTTGGTTTTGGCTCTTTCGTCCGATTCCTGTGGCTCAGTTGCAAGATCGGACGGGTTTTCCCTGAGCCATAGAATTGTGAGTTCAATTTCTTTCCGTTATTTTGATCTGCAATGATTGATTTACTCACTGGCCAAAGAGAAATCAGGCTTAGTTTAGTGGCGATGAGAAAAATATATCAGATTAGATAATAAACAGAGTGCATGAGAATTTGACTATTTGATTTGGACTCGCACTTTCAACTGATACCTGTAGCTTAGTGGAAAGAGCAGTTGGTTGTTAACAGATCCACCCTCTGGCATAGAGTAATGTAAGCGAGATTATTGGTGGAAATCGTTTAGAGCAATCAGTGCTGGGATTTTATTCAATCACTGCTGAATAGAGACCTGCACAGGATTTTTTTATCAGTCATCAGCCAAGAGCTTCTCTACCCGATGTGGAACGACCGATTAGATTTTTATTTGCGAATCCAGAGCCTAGCACATGTTCCATTTGAAAATATATGCTCCCCACCTTATAAATCTATTTGAGATTAATTCTCTTCTATAGATATACGACTACAGCTGTAACAAAAGTATTAAAATTCTCTTCACAAGAAATCCATCATCTCTAATATTCAGAAAATATGTTGATGAGTAATTTATCGAACTTTTCACACGTGTAATTACAAGAGGGTGAATCTGTATCAAATATTTACACAATGTCGAAGGCGATGACTTCCACTTGCAATGATTGGGAACTTGATTATTCGAGGCGCCAAGAACCTCGGATATGTTTTAATAACTTGGGATCTCACCAAATACACACGACACACGTCAAATTATATTTGTAGCAGACAAAATATGTTTGTTGTCAACTCATCGTTTTCTCATTCCCAGTATTTAGTATTTACTCTCTACCATTGGGGACAGTATGTCTGTCTTTCACGGTTTCATTGTTGGATCTTTATACGTTAAACAATGCCCATATCACGTCATTCTAGCCATGTATTCGCAAGAAACAATGATATGCCACAACACAAATGGCGGCTGTTTGCACTTTGAGAGAAAAAATGGCAAATCAAAATTATATCGTTCAATAATATAGCTATCATGTCTTTGACAACAATATTTTATCTAGTGTGTTCGGTAACTTCATAACCTTTGCATTTGCGGAAATTAGTCTGGACTGACAAGACAACCAGCCACACAGTAAATTCTCGGGTTATTACAAGGGATTTCTGGCAGTGGTGTTAGTGTATCAAGGCATATTTATGCACGGGGAGGTCTTTTTCTTTAGCGACATTAAGTATTTACTGTTTTCTCGTTCGTTGTTACCTAAATCAGTTACTATGAAACTTTCTATCTTCCAGTGTGTTTATCAATCGAAAAGTCTGTGCACTATTTTTATCCATCTATTTTTAATTTTTATTTGTGACCATCTAACAGCTATGGTTCGAAAACAGATCAAAGGCACCAAATAATGTAAGACACTTCACCCCATGTCATGGGAGATAACTCTTAAACTCTTTCCTTTCCAGGAACAGCCAACACATACATTTACTTGGAGAACAGAAACATTCACATCTCTGATTAGTTTACCTATTTAACCAGTAATCAAAATAATTTACTGGACATCCTAACTTAGTCATCATCATCAGTCTTTCAACGTCCGTCGTTGGACATAGACTTTCGCCACGATTCGCCACCCTTCTCTATCATGGGCGTCGCGGAACCACTACTTTTTGAATTTGTCAAGCTCGTCTCTCCATCTGATAATCTGCCGGCCTCAATTGCGTATGTGATTTTGGGGGATCCATGTCGTGAGTTGCGATGTCCATCGGATGTCCGCCATTCGTGCAACATGGCCAACCCACTGCCATTTGAGCTTTTCAATGGATTCTTTGAAGTAAATTTATACTAATATAATTTTTTTTTTAACTCAAATATGTATAGGAGCTGTTGATAGGCAGATTGAGAGATATCAAAGGATAATACTAGGGAAAAGTGCTTGCTTGCATCAGTATGGGGCTACAAACTTGATGGCTCCTTTGAACGATTTAAGAATGGAAAAACACAAAACTTTTTTTAATGTTCAAAAAAATCAAATCACGGAATCAAAAGGATACGTGTGATACATTTTATGAATATGACCGATATTTCTTTACACGTACATCTAGCTTTGCTGTGTCATTCTTATTTGCAAATCATCACGTCACGATACGGAGAACAATGAAGATCCTAGAATTGTTCCCCGTCCGTGTATTTACCGCTATTACTCCACATCTGACTCAGAAAATATCTCCCTTTCTAATAGTTTAATTTATTCACTATCAAACTGATATAACGTCTTAGACACGTGTTATATTACAAAGGCATTACTTCCACGATATCAAGATATATTTAAAAAGGTTTATGGCAAACAGAAGGTCATTTTAGTAATTTAACTTAAACCCCGAAAGATGATAGTTTAATATAGTTTAATACTAAGTATTCATATTTGCAAGTATCTGAGCTATAGACTGATGAATAATCAATTTTTATCTTAAGTTACAGAAGCTCGTTTTCATGATTAAGCCTATCGGAAAGATTATGTCCGTCTTGAGTTTCTACCACCAACACTCAGTTGATGTCATATATGAATTGAAATTTGTTAGTTATATCTCCAGCTGGTAATACTTATTCTTGACCGATAAGAAATTCAGAGAACGACGATTCAATCAGACTGTCTAGCAATTATCTAAACCAGGAAATGTTTCAGGAAAGAAATCGAAAAAAAAGTATATAAGATTACAGGAAAACTAATTGAAAATGGTAAATAATTTACATTATAATTGATAAACTGGCGCCGTTGTGATATAACATTTAGTGATTTCATAAGAAAATATCAAGTATAGGCATTTTGCTCTATGATTCTTTCATCTTCAGTGGATTACATATATATATATATATATATATATGTATAGTCTTGATTGCATCTCTTGTGAAGAATATATATATATATATATATATATATATATATATATATATATATATATATATATATATATATTGCTTATACGAAATCTAACATTGATAGTTTAAAGAAAATTTCAGTTGTATCATTCCTTTCAACTTGGTCACACAAACTGATATGAAAAGATTTCCTATCCTATCCTTATACGATAGTGTTTAGATATCTATAACTGACCATTCTCTACCCACATCTGACTAGAAGGGAAGGAAAAGGAGAAAGGGCCTTGATAAGCGGTGCTTCAGATGAAAGTAAAGTTATTCCTTCTTTAATTTTTAATCTAATGAACAAGAAGTTAGTCTCAGTATATTTGTGACATCAGTAATGTAGTGAGCATTTAAATTCAATACATACATATATATACATATATGGATATATATATTCCAACAGAATAATTATCAATGCGTTATACTATTTAAAGCTGTATTTGAAATGCCCTCTTCGTGGAGAATCAGTCACTTAGCCTAGACACTGTAAATAGAATGAACGAATCAAAGAAAAAAAAACAATGCTGAGTCAAAGTAAATTCCTGCAGTGGCCCTATTTTCTTTGATTGTTTATCTTATCAATGTTGTCCAGGCCAAATGACATATTCTTCGTGTAATAAGGAAGACCATTTCAAATAGAGTTTCTAACAATTTAATTCACTCAAAATTATACATGTGTGTGTGAATTCACTTGTTGCACTTAGAAAGAAGTGGTCTGGCACTTGTACTGAATTTCTTGGTGTTAATCTTCAAAGTACAGTTGTTAGTAGTAATCAAATATTACAGCGTTCGAAATGGACAGAATACTCTCGGCAAGTCACCCATATGATAGAAGAATCGGCCCACATGAGAATTCCCACGCAGCATTGTTAAGTTCCAACTCATTCAATTGTTACATAGTTAATATGTACAAGAGCTGATAACTACGTATTATAAATCAATTGACATAATAACACATATGCATTCATAATAAATGATTAGTCTGATTTTATCCCTTATAGCGCTTTGTACGCACATATCTTACCTCGCCAAGAGCAGATACAACGGGTGCTAAAGGCCGTTGGAGATTCGATGTCATTCTGATTGATGTCAGTGGTAATCCAACCATTAAACCCTCTCTACATGTCATTGCCAGCATGGTGGGTCACAGCTACTTACTTCCCATGGTTTGCACAATCAAAATCATACCGACTGAGTTAGTGGTTCTAAAAACCCCAGCTGCATCCCTTGCTTTAGGTGAGGATGATGCGCGTCAAAGGTGACTACCCAAACAAAATCCCAAAATCGTCACCAAGATAACAACAGTATACATCAGCATCTACTACGTTAGTACACTCTCATCAGACATTCACCTACCTGATCTTGGAAATTAAATCAAGAACATTAGATCGGACATTATCGGTATCATCAAAATGAGGAGACCCTGAGACGATTTAAACACACTAGTGTCAATATCTTCTATACAGCAACGTAAAAGAAAGAAAAAAAGGAATTGGCTCCCTCGTTCATAGAAAACCTAAAGGTGTTGTAAGATTGAAAACAATCTCAGATTGCGTAGCCAGTGTCACCATACAAATTTCAGAGAGGTCCACACTGAACATCGTTCAAGTCCAGGTTCCAGCTTGTCAACCAAGGAGATAAAAAAAACTTGTATGATTATTGAACTCCAAACTCCTCTCCAGGAGACAGAATATTTTCAAACACCATTATGGGAGACTTCAGCGCTCTGGAAGGACAAAGAATGAAAGTTGCACAGGAAACTTTGGATATGAGCTACAGGAATGGCGAGGTCAATACACTTATAGATTTACAAGGAACGGGTTCAAAATCATGGAAATTTTCTCTCAGGAGGAACCCAATTGAAAATTGATTCAGAGGGGCCCCAATCATGAAACTAAGGAACAAATCAACTAAATCCTAGCAGACCAGAGAGACACTGTCAAAGATATCTCGGTCTTAAATCAAGTCATTGTAGGGAGCAACTACAGAATAATAAGATGTAAAGTTCGAATTATATATGTATATATATATATATATATATATATATATATATATATATATATATATATATATATATATATATATATATATATATATTAATTACAAATTGTGTTACATTATAGAGAAACGTTTTTGAAATGATCTTTATGATCTCTTGTCATTACACGGCTAAAATATCACACATTTTGGACAACGTGAATGGAATGAACAATTAAAGACGAATAGGGCTGTTGCAAAAGTCGAACCTGCTTCAACATGGTGATGCTTTTACTTTATATATATATATATGTGTGTGTGTGTGTGTGTGTGTATGTGTGTGTGTGTGTGTGTGTGTGACGAGAAAGTTATCCTTCATTCAAACATACATTATTAAAAAATAACTGAAAAGTTCTCCCTATTTAACTTTTTAGTTATTTCCCTTGCTTGCCTATTTATATCAACTGCATCGAATTATACAGAAATTTTCAGAAGGAAAATCACTTACATTTCCCCAATTATGACCGACGATGGCCAAATGATATAGAAATACCAAGTTTGGAGCTTACTTTTTAAAATTACGGTGCTTTTACTAAAAGATCTGTATGTAAAGGAGAAGAATTACCCTGAAAAATATACAGAGGGACACATGGAAAAAGGAGAAACCCCATCGATATATACGTTGGAATAGGATTGTATGTTAAAGAAAACATTAAGATAATTTGAAATTCATGATAATTCATGATATCCATATGTTATACTGGCAACCATTTGGGGCAGATTCTTTATGTGAGTATGTTACTTTTGGTCGTAAAAATTTGAATCCAAAATAATCTGTTTATGAAAGACTACTTTCATCGAAGTCATGCCTATCCGTCCGATATTCCCAAGCCAAAAATAACGTTATGAATTAGGAGGGTCTTGTTAGAATTGAAAAGCTTTCTACTTAAATCATAAATCAAAGCTTATACTCCTCACAAGATGGAAAATCGTAGGCTTTTCCTGGATAAATTGACACATTATGCAGGTTTGACAGTATATAAAGGAAATGATTTTTTATTCTTCTATTTTCATTTCTTAAACTCTCATTCTCCGATTTCTTATCTTCGCTAACATCATTTCCTTTCTTTTTTCCCTTACCTACATCGATAGAACTTCTTCCGTCTAGGTTCTTCTACTTTCTTCTCTCATATCCTTTGGGTGTATTTCCAATATCATGTACCTTGTCCTCTGAACATTTTCTCCCTTTTTACTTCGTTTATTCCAACTGCCTTGGCGTCTGAAATAACTCAAAGGAAGAATAAAAAAACTGAACAAAGTCGGGAAAATGGAATCATGTGGTGCGTGACTGCAAGTCGTGACTTGGTTTTTCTCCTTGTGACGCAATCAAGTTGGCTCTGCAACGATCAGGTGATGCCCCGTCATTTGTAGTGTATGGTCACTGAGCATAATCAGATTCCACACAAAGAAGAATCTGTAACTGGTAAGGTCTTATATAGCGAATTATTGCCACAGCTATTGTAATAAAAATGCAAACAATACTAAAAAAAATCATTTATATTTCTTTAGTGATAAAAAAAAAGATATCGATAAAATACATATAAAGAGAAATTCAGAGGAAGGGAGAAGGAATAAGAAGAACATCATCATCACCATCGTAAATAAAGGGTTGAAAAATTAGATACACGAACAAAAATATACGAATCTAAATCAGGAGTGGTGAATGTTCCGACTAGAAATCATCTCAATGTCTTGTCATACTGCCAATCATCTTGGTGTTGTCATTAAAATGAAGTATCAATTATATTCAAAATAATAGCTAAACCACACATTTTCCTCGCTGCATAAATACTGATCCACAAATCGTACGAACAACAATTGCATTTTAACCACAGTGTAATATTCTAACAAAACAATTACTGTGACAAAATGACAGCTGTGGTGTTTTTTTTACATGATAGATGTCTCAAAACTGATGCTGTGATGTTCAGATTTTGAAACTGCTATGTGATCATACTGACAATAAATTTTCAGCGACAACAATAATGATGATAAAAGCATACTATAATGATAATAAGGATAGCTACCTATCTAGCCGTGGTTGGGAAAGAAGTAGAAACAATTCCCACTTTAATTAGCACTGCTGGAAGCAACACGGAAACGGGATCAATGAACTAATATCAAATTTAAATCGCAGCTGCAAATGTCAGGTGAGTACTAAAATCCCCGAAAAAGGCACCATGCAATTATTCATGCAAACTCTTGGCTGGTAGGTAAACTTGACACTGCCATGTTATGGAGGTATACAATAAGGGAAAGAAAGAAATAATAGATACAAACAGTCCTTTCCATAAATTCGTGACAATAGTATTGCAACTCACAGCCAACATATTTATCGTCAGTTATTAAAATTGAGAACCATGCAACGTGCACATGAAAGAATAATGCTTGGCCTCACATGGAGACACCACAAGACAGCACAGTACATCCGGGAAAAGACAAGATTTAGGGACATCATAGAATCCATTAAAAATCTCAAATGGTGGTGGGCTGGCCATGTTGCGAGAATGGCAGACAATCGATGGACATTGCGACTCACAACATGGATTCCCCGAGACCACATGCGCAACCGAGGCTGGCAAAATGTTAGATGGAGAGACGAGCTAGACAAGTTCAGGAATTACTGGCTCCGTGACGCCCATGATAAGGAAGTATGGCAAATCCTGGGGAAGGTCTATGTCTAACGACGGACGTTAAAAGACTGATGATGATGATGATGATGAAAAAAAAGGCAATTAAATTACTTAAAATATCAAGTTTCATTAAAGTCAATGCAGAACATTTTGATATCCCCCAACTTAATTGCCTCGATATTCATAAATAAAAGCTTTAGAGTAGATACTAGAGAGACAGTATTGATATTTGGAGCAAAACCATTAAGTTATGATCAGTTTTCTTTTATAAGTAATGGCATGCAATATATTTTTCATATCAAACAACTGCAGAAACGTAAACGGCAGCAATTAACATTTCTCACTAGAACGAGAGAAATTTTATGGTGCACCATTACGATTTATAAAAAGAACAATTAATCTATTGTAATAATACAACACATGTGCCGGACGAGTCACAAAGAAACTGGTCCGGGATATTTCATTCTAAATTCCATTGTCCGGACGGAAGTAAATAACAGTTATATTTGCCAGACATACAGTTGGTAGGCAAACATTTTGTAAATATGTACAGTTAGATATGTATAGGTGGTGTTAATATGCTCATATTTGTGTATATCACAGAAAACGAATAGGTTTGATTTGATTTCTTTACGCCTAAACAATCGATTCGAATAGATATCAGAAGATTAAAGTGATCGAATCTGAAATTCCGACCAACTGCAGCTCTATCGTTCCAGTGACGTCAATGGACGCTGGGCTCACAGTAAATAACGAATTACGCTGGAACTAAGAAAGTCTGGATCGTTTTTTTTTTGGTTTTGTTTTACAGCAAGTTTTTACCCGCTCGTATGGGCAGGTATTTTATTTTGTTATGACTATTGACTTGACACGAATTTCCTTTATGCATGATGTTGCTGAAGACCGACATTCTTGAACCGAAGATTCATGCTTATAGAAAGCAAAAAAATGCCTTATTTCTATTCCCTGAAAATACTGCATGACTAATAGAAGCTGTGTATGAGCTAAAAGCAGAACAAATGGGGAACAGGTCTGGTTAGTCACTCAAAAGAAACCATCACATGACCCATGCCTTTTGACGGTATGAGCAATCAATTTTTAAAAAATGGAACAATTGGGTGATCATTGAAAAAGTTACTTCTCTCGCCTTTTGTTGGGAAGTAATCACCGAAAAATTCTGAATCCCCCCCCCAAAAAATGAAAACAGGCACGAGTGCTGCCGGACACAAATTAACAAACCAGTTTAGTATGAATTTACATTGTACAGTGAACTCTCGCAAAAAACCTATTTTGGAGAGAAATTTTCAAAAAACAGATAAATACCGTCTTTTCATTTCCATTATTATTCGGACCATCCTCATTTTGGTTGTTTTTCATACAACATTTCGGCTGTTGTACTCTACGGCCTTCATCTGTCAATATACCCCGTCGGTTAAATAAAGGGTTCGGTTCATTACTTCCCCACACCTACCATATGATACCTGATGAAGAGTACAACGGCCGAAACGTTGTATGAAAAAAAGATGAGGATGGTCTGAATAATAATAGAAATAATAATACCTCACCTCAAAAATACAGAGATATACCGTCTATTCATGGACAATAAGATATTACATGTTTGAATTTTCAGCCCTCTATCTCCACTGATGCGTTCTGTAAGTGCGATACATGCGTACATAGCCGACCAGCCAGACTGACTTGAAAACTGAAAATTACTTTTGTTGACAGTTCTGATTGACAGTTTTTAATTAACTTATAAAGCCGTAAATCCTCATCTATAGCTTCTACTTTTAGGTTCCTTCACCGTAATCTTCTTCTGTACAGTTCCGTCTCTTCTTTCTATTCTATTTCACTTCCTTCTTTCAGCCTATCATGTTTTGAATTTGCCTTTCTTAATTCTACACACTCTTGCATTATTCATTCATTCGATCCTTTGTTTTCTGCATCTTCGAACTTCTTTAATTTTACACTCTTTTCCGTCTTATTCTCCAAATTATTTTCATCTATCGATGTTTTATAACAAAGCCACTCAGAAAGAAAAACAAGAAATATATGTTTCATTCATCATTTAGATATTCATTTTTTAATTCTCTCTCTCTCTCTCTCTCTCTCTCTCTCTCTCTCTCTCACTCTCTATCTATATATCTAACTGTCTCTTTCTCTCTTTCTCTCTCTCTCCCTTTTTCCATATTTCAGTGTTATTTTGAGCTCTCTTCCTTTTCTCTCTTCCAGTTTTCTTCTCTTCTTCACATTGATTTCCATTCATTCTCCGTATTTCTTTCACGCTCTTCTCGTTTCTTATTCGCTTTGTTCGAAATTTTGCCAAGAAAAATTAATATGTATGACAGCATTTCCGACAAGAATCATGTTCAGACATTCATGCTTTTGCAGATAAAATTCAAGGCATCTGCTATCTTCGCTCAGCACGAACAAAAATAATGTGTAACCCGAAGCGGTTGGCAATTTTACCCTGGCATTTTTCTGGTTTCAGCATTGCAATGTCGCCATTTGGTCCACATGAAAAGTTGCATCTTTTGTACGAGCGAATAGAAGAGACAAAGATTCCATTCTTTAAGGATCTACAGCTACGGAGAAAAAAAGTTTGCAGTCAAGATGTGCCCATCATATCAAGTATTGTTATTGCCATAAACGCGGAAAAAATGACTGCATATACATATTGAGAAAAAAACAAACGAATGGATTTTCAAAAGAAAGATGTTTGTGACGATTTTCTCCATCAGATATTTCAGAGAATCACTACGTTCTTTTTATTCTCTTTTGCCGTTTGTATCATAATGATCCTTCCTGAATGTTCCGCTGACAAAGTATTTGTAAAAATCCGTAACGCTAATCACCGACTGAATGAATAAAGTGAGATAAGATTACCGGTGTATCAAATATTCGCACAATAAATCTTCACTTATCAATCGATGACTGACATTCGAAAATTGATTTCTGTTTGTAGTAAAAATCGCTACAGCCACGTTTTCAGATTTTTGATGCTTTGTGTATATGATATATATTTATACACAAAGACTTTCAAAGCAACCAAATAATTCTATTCATATATACCAAGGCAGTTTCCATTCCAAAGGTGCATGTTAGGAAAGGTCTGGAATTTATGATGAGTCAAGTAGCCTGCCACAACTTCAATGTAAAATAATGTTCAATCCGTCATCAGATCCTACGGCTTCCAAGTAGTTTGGTTTCTTCATTTCTGTGATGCCAATTTTGATAATGTCTGTCTAGATTTAGATATTTCTAAAGAGTGATTGTCAAGGGGGGTAATTCATAAAAACTATGAAGAAAGATCTATAACCTTATATTCTATTCATCTTATTAGATATTTTTCTGAACTGCTGATCTTAAAACTTCAAACTTGACAGTGCAATGCCTTCTCTGCTGGAGAATGGCTGAACTATCCATCTACGCATTTTCAAATGCATAATAGCTTCAAAGCTAAATAAAATCTTTTTGACGAGCTTTGGTTTGTGCATATAGCATTATTCTGGTACAAAGATTAGAAGCAGAGGGTTTTATGTCGGTATATGTCTTCATTTTGCCCTTGTTGATTCCATAATGATTCCTCGTCTGAAATAATTTTTAAACACGAAGCAACGAATACGTACTTGCAAAACCCAAGGCATGTTTGTGTGTACGATCATATATATATATATATATATATATATATATATATATATATATATATATATATATATATATATGTATATATATATATATATACAAAACTTTGCTTAATGTGGGACAGGGTAGTATGGCATATAGTGAAGAAAGAAGTTACTACTCAAGTAATGGTTCAGTGTAACTCGCTGAAAGACCAATGATCAAAGTAAGGAGTCCTATATTCGTTGAATTCTAGGAATGTATTTATGTATTTACACTAAACATTAAACTTTGCCTTTCCTTTGGAGATTGATTTTATGTATACATATATATGTATGTGTTTGTGTGCGTAAATATACGTATATGTATTCACATACAAGTCAGTATACATGTTGTAATTTCAAATAGCGAATAGAAAATATGCCTCGATCAGTAATAATAGGGCCCTTTTGATATTTGTTTGTACACGCTTTGGCAATAATGACTGCTGCTACACGTTCTTGTGGTCATCTCTAAAGTTCTTGCAGCTGTCACCTGTTAGTTTCTCCCACACTTCTTTCGCACTCTGTATAAGCTCTTAAATGTTTGCAGGATTCTTGCAGTGTATAATACGCATCAAACCAATGATTCCAGATTTCGACTCTCTCCAAAGATATGCGATTTATTTCATGATTGAATTTTTATGAGTTTTATGAGCAATTACATAAAACATGTATTTCAATTCTTCTTTAAGGGAAAAGAGTTCAAATCTAATCAGTCACAATAAAAAAGTTGCAAAGCTCCAAGATCACATCTAAAAAGATCATAGACCTCCTTATTTTCCAGATTTTTATCTATCTGATTGCAGCTTATCCTGGAGTTAACAGAACCATCTAACTGAAGCGTTTCCTTGAAATATGAAAAAGAGGAACAGTCCTGTGTGCATTCTTTTCTTCTGAATCAAAAGACTCATACTGAACGGTATAATGAAGTTTGAATATTGTTAAAAAGTGGATATTGGTGAAGACAGAAGATTTGATAAATAATAAACTCTGACTATACATCGATTTGCAATATTATTTCTGACTCTAAATGCAGATAATAATCGTGAGATTGAATGATATTTTTGTCAGTGAGTATTCTTCTTTGCAAACATGTGTTTTCTTTGTGTGTTCGTGCTAGTGTTGTGTTGTATGAGTGTGTGTGTGTGCGTGTGTGTGTGTGGTGTATCTATAAACAATTTCCCAAGTAAAACCGTACAGGTCAAATAAAAAAATCAAGAAATATCAATATTACCTTCCGTTTGACTTTGTATAATAGAATATTTTTCTACGGAAAACTATTGCATGAATGTCTCGCGTGATCTGGGAACCACCAAAGCCCATAGAAGTGACTCAACACAACACAAACATTCCTTCGGACTTCATTAAGTGATTCTAAATATCATAGTATCAAAGCGAAAAAAATTCCTTTTCCCTCATAACGAACCAACTTCCAAATCCCATAGCGTTCTCGGTGAAGACATTTTTCCAGTAATAACCAAGTTTGTTTTTTTTTTATCACCAAATTGGACGATTCGATAATTCTATCACGCTAGGTTTTTCGGGTTTGTTGATTGCAAAACTGTCGGTAGGAAAATCGGTAAGGACAAATATATTAGCTATCATGAATTATGTTTTTGGTACGTAAGTATCTTTGCATACACATACATATATATATATATATATATATATATATATATATATATATATATATAGATATATATATATATATATATAGATATAGATAAAAAGAGGGATAGACATATAGTCTAGGAAGTTTGATGGGATTATAAATTGAATAAATTCAATATATGAAAGAAACTTGTTCCTCAAAATTGTCATTTCAGTCAATTTCTAACCAATACCTGTTAATGCAATTTTTGCAGTTTTCCTCAGTGGTCTTTTTACATAACACAGACTTTGATATTATGGTACTATGTGTGAATTTTTGTTGTTGAGGTCAACAATTGATTATCATGTAACGGTATCGGGGATTTAAAAACAAAACAGTTCTAATAAGATGGCTCCCTAGCTAACAAACTAGCTAGCTTGATAGCTATCCATCTGTATGCACACCATATATCATATAATCATTTATATAAGAAGGTATATGCATATATATATATATATATATATATATATATATATATATATGTATATATATATATATACATATATATACTTCCTTTTTTACGACTGCCTGAATGTATGTATTTCCATATTGGCATTTTATCATAAATAAATGGCCGATGTGGGGGCCAGAGAAGTTGTACACCTCCTGATATCGTCAACTATATTCCTTTTTTCTGGTAGGCATAAATCTGTAGTTTATGGTTCACATATTTGTTCAAAATATTTGGGGGTGAAATATAATTGAAAGTGTTTCCTTTAAGGATACTTTTGTCTTCAAAAATTGAGGAATTGAAAAAGTTTCTTTTGACACAAAATTATGTATATATATATATATATATATATATATATATATATATATATATATGTGTGTGTGTGTGTGTGTGTGTGTGTGTGTGTGTGTGTGTGTGTGTGTCCGATATGTATGACCCAATACAATTATTGACAGTCATGATAGAATTGGTCAAAGCAAATCATTTATTCCTTTATTAAAAAACGAATGACTAAACCAAATGTATTAGCAAAATCAGAATACTAATATTTCCATTAGTCTTTACTATTAAGATATTTTAACGCTCTTCCATTTTTTTCCACTTGACTTTTCTTATGCATTCCGACCATTTCCTATTTTATTTTTCAGATACTCCCCTTCCTTTCATTTATTTCCTTATCTTTTGGTCATTTCACTTTACCACCCTCCGATGCAGACAGTAAATCAGTAAAATGTGATGTGATTATCCTGTAGGAAAAATCAATCATCATCCATCTTGTTCATTACAGTAAAAAAAACTTAGTAGTAAGTGCAGCACTTCAAGAAAACATACATTAAATTGAATTTATGATTAAAATCCACATAAATTAAGCACAAGGCACTAATCCTTGTAAACTTCTTGATGGACCAAGGAAAAATAGTAACAAAATATAGTAATAACGCTTAAAAACTAGAAAGACTTGCAATTAGAAATTGAAATGACACTATACGGGAATAAATGGAAAAATAAAATTTTCATAAGAGAACGAATATTGAATGATTATGGAATAAAACAGATTGATAATATATATGAAAAAGAGGCTGAAGAAAATTGCTGGAGATTAAAAGGAGAAAAAAACGTGTAAACAGCGTGGAGAAAAATGTGATTTTGGGAGAACACATTTGGAGAAAAGGGGTAAATTTTGATTATCAGGCTGTGTGAAAAGAAAGACGTGAACTGAATTATTGTAAGAGAAAGAAGCTGAGATTTGAATCTGCGGCAGTTATAAAGTATTTGCAGGGAAATTATGTAAGAGTGTGAAGAACAAAGGATACGTTGCGAGAAAGATACAATTGAAACTGTTGGAAGGAATTGTGTAGAAGCAGTTGTAAAGAAGCATTGGAATGGAGAGGATTGGTTAGAGGAGCTGAAATGAGAGAGAAAAGTTCTATATATCGTGAGGGACTAAAAAAAAATAAATTCAAGACGGGAAGAGCTTGAAGTATCATTTGACGTTTACTAGAGATTGCAAGGAAGAACTGTGTAGGCTAAATAAGGATACGAAAAATACCTTGCCCTTAAGGAAGAACAAGAATTAAGCCGACCAGGAACGTGTTGACTGCAACGAGGAGCAGTATAGCGGACGAGAGAGTTGGACAGTTGGGAGGAGAAAATACGGATATATGAGAAAGGAAAAGACAAAGTATTTGTTGAGAACTTCTGTTGATCGTCCATTTAGACCCGATATCAGGGAATCAGAAATCAATATCACTGGTTGTGTCGAGAATGGCTGTATACCCACGTTGATTGACTCAAAGGCTCCTAGTCCTTTGCCAACGATTCAGTCCAATGCCAATTTCACTTCTTAAGATGTCCAATGGCAGATTCGATCGGACAAGCAGTTGCAAAGATCGACCTACCTAAGCAACTTCTCAGTCATTTCGAATTCTGCAACTCAGTCTTTTTTTTCCAGTATTATTGGATAGAATGATACAAACAAGTTATATTTTTTCCAATTCATCAACAAAGTAGTAAATTAACTCCGCTTTTGCAAAAATTAAAGAATGAAAAAAGATTAAAAGAAGCTTCAATATCCATATTTCTGTGTGTCTGCCTATGACTAAGGAAGCAAACGAGTGTTATATCAAGAGATGATCGATGACTTAACTTGTATGCCAATTCCAACTATAGTATCTAAGAGGTCACAACGAACGCGCGTGCGAAATCATTTTCCGTTTTCCCTCATTGAACATAGAAACCTGGAATGCCTAGGTTCTATTTTGACGATCTCAGTGTTGAGTATTCCAATTATCTAACAGGTTCTTTTTTTCAAAACTTCCACTAAAATTTTACTGTGTTAAGCAAACTACACAATGAACTTTTCTACAAGACTGATTTACTAATGCACATTCAAGTAATATTATTTCGGGAAAGAAAAAAAAACAATTTAAAACAAAACACGCCCGGGGACAAAAGGAAAAATAATGCTTTCAACATTTTTTTTTTTTCATTTCTTCTTCTAATTTTTTTTTCTTTTAGGTTTCCGATCTGTTTCTTCTGTTTTGTAACATATTTTGTTTTATTGAGCGACTGGTAACTGATCGCACGCGACCGAATCTCTTGCTGCCATATTCCAATGGGTCGAACAGTGCACCCGCTGTAAGTCACGACGCAGCCATTTGCCGCGCGCGCCAAAAAGGAAGCGTTGCTTTTCATTTCCGTGTTGTGGTTTCGAATATCGATGAAAAAAGGCGGGGTAGACGTGAACAAACTGTCTTGGATCCTTACTGAACGTGACTTGCACTAAAGAAAAAAAAATCAAAGGACGATATTCATAACTGTATTTTCTAGTACCTATCTATCCATCTCTCTCTCTCTCTCTCTCTATATATATATATATATATATATATATATATATATATATATATATGGGGATGCAATTCTGTATAGAGGTGTATACATGTATAGAGAGAGAGAGAGATGGGAAAAGAAAGAGAGAGATTCGCATGTAAGTTTTTAAGTACAAATAAAGGTATAGGTCTATGATTTACTGTATTAAGCAAAAGTCACATATAAGATAACAATTATATTTATGTATATATGGACTATTCAAAACTCATTATTGTATGCATGTAATTGTGCTCGTGCGATGAAAATACTCTTTGCTTTGTATTATTCCCGTGTATATTTCTACGTAAGTATACATAGCACTCTCTCTCTATATATATATATATACTTTTATATATTGCTGTGTATGTGCTTATCTACGTGTGCACCCATACATACACAGACACAAGCAATCGTAATTTCATTGTTTATACAAGTAGTAAGAAACTTGTTGCACATCAAATGTTGTTTTTCCACATCTAACTGTAATGCTAAAAGTGTCATATTTACTTATATAACTTCTTGCTGCTTCGATGGGAATATAGATATAATCAGATATAACTGGAAGGGTCTCCGGTCCATAATTGCAATGATGTCTACCTAGAGATTACAGGTAAGTTTTTAATTAAGAACATAATGCTGATCAAATTGATGCTATCTTCAAGTGAGTATTTGGGGTGGACTCGTCTACAGTACATACTGTACAGCGTTAAACCAACAGATATAATCTTTACGAAAGACTTTTTGCATTTTAATCGATTAGCTTTGTCAATTGTCCCTCTTCTGTCAAGGAGAATATTTGCATATTTTACAATTTCTACCACAAATCTAAGCCCTACTTCCGGTTCAAAGCTCATACTTTGTTAGTTTGGTATAATTCTCGAAGATTCCATCAACATTATCATAAAAAAACATCTATAAATAATCAACTGATAAAATATTGAACGTCACAGGAACAATATAACCAGTGTCAACAAATCTATTTGTTCGTATTTATCTCTCTGATTAGAGACAGGAATATATCCGTATATCCAGGTCATAGAGACAGTGTTCGGTTTGACTGAATTTTTGTAGGCTAGAATCAATTAATTTTTACTTCCCTGTCACAAGTTTTCTTTGCTTTTTTTTTTCTTTCGTATAGATAATTGAATTACTTTGCTAATTTGGTAATTCGATTCATTTTATCAACTCATCTCAAACAAAACCATACCCAAAGGAAATGCATAACGCTGGCAATGATAATACTTCTTAACAGAAATGATATCTATTGACGTCCAACCCTTCCAGTATTGCACGAATCTGAAATGTTCCGTGACATTCATACGAACCATAACGTAATACGAATTTATTTATTACTTTTATTTCATCAAGTATTACTTTTCTTATTTTATTACTTGTCCAATCAATTCTATGATACATTTTTTTCGCGTAAGAGTGTCAGCATAGTTCCAGGTTGAAATCCAACGCCAGCAGCCATAGTGGCTCGGGCAATTTCCAAGTTTTTCATCGCATCCTGTTGGAAAGCTGACTGCTATCTTGAAGATCTTCCGACGTGTCTGGACTAAGAGATAAGAATAAACTAATTCCACTCTCACCTGGATGCCCAAGGATCGAAAGATTCAATCCTTCGTCCGGTAACACGACTGAATAGCAATACAACTCGATGCTCTGACATACATAATCGAATCCAGTCGATAAATTTCAGAGGACTATATGGGACACAATGTATGTTGGAGACACCCTTAATGCGTGAACGACTGTTTACACTAATATGCATGTATATGTGTGTGCCCAGGTACGTTTATAATGAATACGCGTGTTCCAGTATCTATGGGTAGGTTCGTACGTATGTAATGTTGTCAATTGTCAATTCCAGATTATTTATATAGTTTCATGCTCGAGTCCACGGTAAAACTATGAACAAAAATTGTTTTGTCATTAGTACTAATCAATGCAACATAATAAAGATAAGCGAGGGAGGTGTTGCACAATTTCTGTTACTAATACTCGATAATGCCATTATTAATGTTCAAAGAGATTATGGCTGTACTAGCAAAATACTAACTACTATTTAGCACGCAAAAAGTATCTATTTCTAAGTCAGGATAAAAGTATAAATTTGTTTATCTTACCAAATTCACGTCTGTTACTATGGTTATAAACTTGATTTCCATTCATATTACTACTCTGTAGATTACTACCTGTGCTAACAGCCACGAATAAGATGTCTGTGTTACTTACACCAAATTGTATGCTGTCTACGCGGGGAGGGGAAATGATAAAATGCAATTTGATATCACATAAAGATGAGTAACTTTTAGTAACTAAGAGATATGTGTTTATCCACTGGTAGCAAAAAATATGTTGTATTTGATAAAGTGTGAGGTGTAATTCATTTATTTGAAAATTCCCCAGCACCAAAAAAAAGAAATAGCGGGTACGAGACTTATCAGTAATCCCGGCCGTAGACTAAGTGCGTTGTGCATCAATCGATTCAAAATAAATTTTTAAAGATAGCCCTGATTAATCAATCAGCAGGAAACGTCACGTGACATGCGTCTTTTGGCAGCATAACGTCTCGGGATGATCAATTACCTAAAAAAAAAAGAAAGATCAATGAAAAAATTACTTCCTCCGCATTTTATAGGGCAGTGATCACTAAAATGACTGTTTTTTTCAAAACATGCCTGAAGGGATCGTTTTAGTATAAACTTACTGTGTAAATTGAATGCATAGGAATATTTAGAGGGGTATTTAAAAAAAGGAATGAGTATTCAAATAAGTTCCAATGGTATGACCTTTACGCGTGATACCTGCTTGCATAGCTAGCCAGTCAGCCAAACTCTCTTGAAAACTGCAGATTTCTATGTTGATGGTCTTTAAGAATATCAAGTAGAAACTTTATTCATGACATGTGACGCTAAAGGAATTTTCTCCACTGTTATGTTACATAGTACGGACGAAGTTATTCATCAGCATATGGAGATGAAAAACTAACAAAACCTTCCCTGTATCAGAAAGTACATTCGATGTATTGGATTTTAAATAGCTTCCTTAAAAGTCAGCTCATTCAGAAAAAAATTCCACAAAAATTCAGAAAAATAAATAAATTTATTTTTGTACATTTTTCATGTACGATATGCAGTTATGCAATTTTTATATCGCTATTTTCTAAAATCGATTCTTATCATCAGCAATTATTTATAATCTTCAGCTTTGAAAACACATTTCAGGTATCAATATGAATCATTCATAGAAAGTCAACGATTTTGATTAAATAGCCTCGTTTTGATATATTCACAATATGTCTAATACACTTATATGTCTCATATAGTTTGTTCAAATGAAAATAGCAATCATCTCTTTTGGAAAAAAATTAAATATCATTAATGTTTGTGTACAGCTGTTCAATAGACTTTTTAAAAGCCATTAATGAAACAGACATCGTTATTTCTTTCGACAAATAGTGTACATTTCTTTTCATTCGTAAGCAAATATGACTAAAGGTGGAAATAATTTTTATATTCATGGTCTTTAGAAATTAGATAAAATCTGTAGCAAATTATCGTAGATTATTGTTGTTAACAGTATTCATTATTCTTGAATACAGGCATTTTTACCTAAGGAATCGTATGCGTCGAATTCAAATGATTGACTCGGAAGAAAATGATAGTACAGTAATTAGCAAATTTCGTACTACTTGTCTGTATTGGGCATTTGACGGTTTGCACTCTATCCAGCTTACGTATAAATCTTGACAGAATAAACGCTGTGCCCCATCGCCTTTAATGACTCGAAAACCGCCATGTAATCGTTTATATTGCGAAATGAAAAATGGCAGGACTGAAACGAACAGTGCAGACGATAACCAAAGGAAAATATTGCACTAAAGGAATACATGAAGAATAAGTGACACAAAACTACAATCAAAGAAATCTCAGTGTGTGTGCATCGTGATTACTTGACAATTATCCATTGTACAAAGCTGACATCAGCTGGACATATTATTCAACACACAAGGCCGTACATTGTCAAGTTTAAAGGGGTTTTTCATCAGTGGTTCTCGGAAAACCAGATGAAAATAAATGTATAACTCCATAATGCTAGCTTCATGTTGGCCAATAAACAAAAACACTGCAAATGCTCTGCCTTCCTTAGAGTCAATGCAGGAACATGTTTGTAAAAAGCTCATGGACGATGAATGTGGCAGATCCAAGGGAAAGTCTATGTCCAACGACGGACGTTGTGAGACTGGTGATGATGATTTCTTTCAAAATTATTTTACGTGATATTTTTGGCATGCTGCTGCACACTCCATAAAGTCTGAACCTTTCCAAACTTGCTCTTTTGGAACGGGTACTGCACTGGTACATGAGATAATATGGAAAATTAAGAAGAATAGAGGAATTAGTGTAAGGGTGAAAGACGGTAAACGTTCGAAGGTATTAAAAAAAAAATAAGCTTCGAATATGCACTCGGAAATTTCGTGATTCTTCATTCCTTTTGTCTCACTAATGGTTGGACGAATGCTCAAAGAATTGAAGATCGTGACAGACTGTTGGCATCAAAAGTGCAAAGTGAGGATAGAATGTTTTTGTTGGTTAATTGGTTGTTTGTTTAAATCATTATGAAGTTGTTCCGATGTAATGTCAAGGTGTCACTTAGCATGGGAACTAAAAGTGCAAGAGTAGTTATTTACTCCCTATTAAAGTATCATGGAATAGTATTTGGTTGCTTGGCATCCATAAAATGCATAGCACTATCGTGACATGCCAGTATAGAAACGATTGACAATTGTACCGAGCAGAAGGGGGGGTAGGTTTTATTATGAAATACAAGGAACCTTTGCGGGAATTTGAAGGCCATTGGTCTATTCTCTTTTCTTTTAAGCCAGAACAGAGACTAAGAAGAATGGAAATCCTGTGACCAAGATCTTGAGCAAGATCATACTATAATTCATCAAATACCCGTCTTCATGTGACAGCGTAACTTAGGAATAACACAATATATCACCATGAAATTATGTATACTAGAGGACCCCCTGGCATGCTTTTAGAAAGTTTTTTACAAAATTGTCAAAGGAATTTATGTTGTTGGGTCTGCATTCTTGCTTACTCTGATAATTATGATTTGATTTCAATCTATCTATTATATAGGGGTGATTTGTTATTGAATAAAAATGATATGGCGGGGTCTGTGATTGCGCTGACCCTGATTTGATTTCTATCTATCTAATTCTAAAGGTCTGATTATGTTCCTGTTAGTTACGAATAAAAAGCTGAAACAGCAAATTGTAGCCATCGGTATTGAACTTGGTTACACCTAAAAACAGTTTTTGATAATTCATTTGAATTGTTTACACCCCCACCCCCAAACTAGCTGAAAAATAACCGCCATATTGGCAGGTTATCCATTTTTAATAAGAATTTTGCAGTGAAATGAGATATAAAATATTCATCAGACATCATATTAATTCCAAATTCACTACCGATATGTTTAACGTGATGATGGGCCTATAGCCGACCTTTAAATCAATTCCAACTACATTTATTTCTTACGTTTTTGCAATGTTTGAATATGTGCATATCCATATGAATACGTTAGCACACGCCTCTGTGTGTTTGTCAATGTGTGTGTGCGCATGCATTCGAGTGTGTGTGTGCTGAAAGGTTATGCTTGTTCAAATACATGTAGTAATACGTGTGAGTGTGCATACATTTGCCGACTTGTCCAGATGAATGTCTTGTCTATAAATCTCAGCTAATTAGACCGTCGCCATTTTGTGCGTGAGCCTATTACGGCCAGTTTATTTGACTGACTCGGGCATATTAACTAAATGATGAATGGAAACAGGGAAACGAAGTGTTTCAAGAATAAACATCAACAGAAAAAGCAATCCGTCACTGTTTCCATTAGGAAGAGTAAACAGGTCTGGTTAATCACTCAAAAGAAACTGTTACGTGACCAGCATCTTTTGGTTCCAAGCCAATAAAAAAACTGATGAAAAAGGTGATCAATGAATAAGTCACTTTTTCGCATTTTGTTGGACAGTGATCACTAGAAGAAAAAAAAACATCGTCAATGCTGCTGGATACAAAATAATCTAACCCCAGCTAAAAATCGTAGGTAGGAGAATTTTCAATGAATAAAAACAGTTATCTCAAGAAATTACAAAGAGTACATTTTTCAATCTTCACTCCCAAGCCCCATTAGTGCGGCCTGACGCATTATACAGACTACCTGACCAACTCTAAAAATGAAGAAACATTTATTGACGTTGACTATGTTGATGTTGACGGTTTCGATTGATAGTCACTAGTAGTGATACTACTGATTTATATAGTATCTGAGAATACCATGTTTTTTTGAGGAAACATATAATTTGAAACAACTTCATGAAACTTATAAATAATATCAATTGAAAAATACTGACATTTTTAGTAGTAATAGTATTGATTTACTATATATTTAGAAAATTTAATTTCCGATCGTATAAAAAACCTTCCGATGGAGATCGATTGAGGGTAAGTCTCCCCAGTACTCCAACTATCTCCTAATGCTGTTTTGGCAGAGTTTTACTTTTCCGAATTTCTAATCCTCCAGTCTTTTTAAAGGATCCTAAGGGCAGTTCAAATTTGTTACATAATGATGAATGAAATATCCCGTTTTATAATTCACATTTATGGCATTTGTACATTAATGTCAAAATATTCATCCATGTTCCCTCTCTTTCAGTTTCTATCTGTGGTCTGTCGAAACAACGGCACTATATATCCTGCCAATTTTCTTTCATTTATTTCGCAATGACGAGGTATGATCTTTTGATGTGGATTGGGCAAACCGTTTGAATTCTGAAATACCATGATTTTTTTTTCTCTCTCTGGAGGATGGCCTTGGCGAGCCGAGCTCAGCTTTAGCCGAGACTGTGTTCACTTTGCACTAATGCCTCCTGGAAAAGAATGAATTTATCTCTACCTATGGGTGAAGTAAGTGGCACCACTCCGGGTGCACGTTGCCTTCAAGTCTATTCCACATATTACGAACGAGCCAAGTGAGTCATAATGCAACATGTAGAACTCAAACCGAGACAGCTGATTCTATAGCTAGCACAAGGGCACTATTTATTATCTAGAACAAATTGTACGCGCTTATACCGTTGGTTTATGCCCATCACTTGCACACCTCTCAGTATATAAGCAAATCTACCCCTCCCCGTCTATTTTCATTCTCTGTCCGGTCTAACTAGATGTATTCACTTACCATATGATATAATATTTGCTATTTTGCGAGTTTTGTTATTCTTGGCATTCATGTAGTCCGCTTAAATACATCATTTGGGCTGTTGTGTCTAGAAATTCCTTGCCCCTGTATATTCATGATGATTATCATTAAGGCAATACACAAACACACACGCACACACACACACACTCACACACACACACACACACGCACACACACACATACACACACACATATATATATATATATATATATATATATATGTATATATATATATATACGTGTGTATGAATACCTGAAAAGGTTTTGGATATATATGATGTGTAACCAACTGATTCCGAAATTATCTGTTAATAGCAGTAGCCAAATAGTTTACTCAAAAAGAAATAATTTATCTCATGATCGTTTCCGACTTGCAAATAAAAATCAATTTTGTTGATTCAGCAACGGCCAATGACAAATACAGAATGTAAAATTGTTTGCAAAATTCCGTTTACAAATTATACCAATTAGGATTGCGGATTCTGATTTAGTCACGGAAACTAGTACGATTTTTTTTTTTTTTTTTTTTTTTGCAAAAGTTGAGTTTATGTTTCTGAGTTGAGGTGGTTAAAAGTTGGAAAAGCAACGTGATTCACTCATTCAAAGAACGCTCTTGGAATATTTTTTTGGTTGGGGGGTGTCAAAAATCTTGCTTTACCTCTCCTGCCTTAGAATTAATATTCATTTCATTTTATATCCATAAAAATACTAAAATAAATTTCACATTTCAAACTGATCAATGCTAATTTTCTCAAGGAAGATAACGTCTTTTTATAAAAAGAAAAAAGCGAAAAAAAAAGAAACAGTGTCAGAGAAAATGAAAAAAAAAAGGGTTGAAAAAACTACAGCAATGCGGAAGTCAATATGGCGGAAGTCAGACATTTTAGAAATTGAATTTGACAGGCACAGCTAATTCTGGCTGCGTATTGCATTCCAAAGACCCTCATCAATTTCGAAACACTTTTTTTTTTAAAGCCGTATTCGTCTTCTTTCCTTCATTTCTATCTGATTCATGTTTCTGACACTTTGGCCTTGATATTTTTTCATTGATTTATTTTAAATTAATTATTTCTGGTGGATTAATCCATCGTAAGAGATACAAAAAATTTGAGACAGGAATCGAGATAACAAAGCATCGACGGAAAAATTCATACATTCTGTGCTCTTCAGCTTGAAAGTCTCAAATGATTTTTGATATTTTCGGAATCAGAAATAGTCAATTCAAAGTGATATGAGATTCTCACGAATCTTTTCACCGTCTTATTTTCAATTTCCTGATCCAACAATCAGTTCTGCCGTGTCGAAATCTCATAGTTCCAATTCGGAACTTGAATTTAGGTTTGATTAGAAGTTGATGTTTGGCACCACATGTGCAAATGAGGTCTTGGCTACGTAAGTATTTTTTAGTATCTGCTTTAGTGACATATTTCTTATTGATGAGTCACATGGAAGATCCTCAGGTGAAATTTCATTCAAATGTCCTATAACCTGAGGAATAATGGAAACAAATTTTCTTCGTTTGCTTTTCCGGAAGCAATGACTAATGTCTTACTCAAGTAAGACTATCAAACTAATTTCACGATAAAACTATGCTTGCTACCACATATTATGCAACAGGTTACGTCTTTCAAGTAAAACCGTTTTTGGCAGTTACCTTTGGTTTCAGATATCCGACAATTCTATATATCATCGCAGCATGGATACCTGATATTTTGATTGGATTTTTGTGGGGGAGGGCTAAAAAATAATATAATTAATTTATGGTAAATATGGTTATTTGATGTGGATCCTGACATTGAATAAGGAGTTGGAAAAAAAGAGACTGCTGCTCAAAAATTACGTTCGTTGTTCACTATCTATGTTATAAAGTAACAGTTTTACTTGGAGCAGATATTGATTCAGCATAGATTAGCATAGTACAGGATATCAATGATGATAAGTCAAATATTATACTATAAGAACAAAATATTCTGCATTACCAATATTAGCTTGCTACTCATTGCTAAATGGTAAACAATCAGTGTCATAGAATGAGAAAGCTGTGGAAAATGTTCTGTTTTAAGTCTTGACCAACAAATTTGGGATACATTGAGAAACATAAAAAATACCAGCTATACAATTATCAAATCTAAACTGCAAACTGCATCCCTGTGATATGATACATTTGCTTGATTAATTCCACGATTTTCAAATTTCCAAGTGTCTTTATACCAAGAATTATGCTTCTTTGCTTATTATCCCAGAATCTCTTTCACGTTGCTATTTCATTCCGTCTTTGAAAGATTATCTAGAAAAGGCAGAATAATTTTGGAAAAAGTTTGTTATTTTTAATGATGAAATTTCAAAAAGAATTTGCAACAGAATATCAACTATATTCATTTGCAATCTTCATTCAATGAGTATCTGACGGTTGTTGCAATAGGAACAAATTGCTGCAAATCTGAATGTATCCCCAGCAGTGCAAATATACAAACAAAGCAATGAGTTGCCTCAGTAAATTGCCATACACATAATGATCTTGGAATCGATATAATTATGCTTATACTTGATTGATAGATGGATAGACAGATATTTTCTGCATAGCACATATTAGTTTGTTTGCAGAGATTTAATCATATGAAAACTCCAAGATATGGAAATAGGTGAGAACGTAATTTACACATGCAGCCAATACGTGTTTATGTTCAATAAAGTAAGGAGAAGTATTATGAAAAGATTACTATTCATAGATATATCGTTACGTACATACACACTTACATGCATATGATTTTATGAATGCGCATTCAGATATACAGCTTCATACTTCAAAATTACAAACAAGAAAACAAAGCAATGTTCTTTCAGATATTAACGTAGAGATAAAACTCCTGGGGTGTTTCCGCTATCTGAATATCATTCGGAAATGTTTATATCTTACTTAATGGACGAGATCAGCGATTTTTATTATTATCTTGAATCCTTTATTCTTGGCATTTTTTTTCTTTTTATGATGCCTTTGTCTTAAACCTCGTTAAATATTATCCCTCGCAAGCTGATTCAATCAATAGATTTTTATAGCACTCAAACAATGAGATGGATAGAAAGCTGATTTTTTTAAAGTGTATAGCACGCACAAATAAATACATATTTATATATGTCACACCGATCCATTTTTCTATCTCTGTCTTTATGTATATATATACACACACACACACACACACACACACATATATATGTGTATATATATATATATATATATATATATATATATATATATATATATATATATATATGTGTGTGTGTACACGGAATATGTATGTATATATATTTATAGGGAACAATTGGGGATGAGACAAATTCAAGATTGAAAATATTCTGAAACCTAATGAGAGATTTAATTTACAAGCTAATTAATTAACATACCATATCTGTTCAGGGGAAGGTTTGCATCTCCAATAGCATGTTTTTACCTTTTAGTGATTGAAAGGTTAGGTTTCCATAGAAAGGAAATTTAGCAGCATATGTTCCGCTTAAATAAAATAAAAATGAGAAGTGAAAGACCATGGGACGCCATGTATATATATGACTATGTGAGTGTATGTGTGTGTGTGTGTGTGCGTGTGTGCAGAAAATTCAGTTCTTCGTGTTGACTCTGAGTTTCAAGCCTTTGGTGCAATTGTCAGACCGTCTCTCACTCCTGCACCGACGTAAAACTCAAAGTCACCGCAAAGATCTGAATTTTCTGCGCACACCTAATTATTTATTCATTTATATGCCGTATACCCGATATCGAGTACATTTCCTGCATAGATAACTAAAAAAAATTATATAT
>OY735210.1:55670541-55703041 GCA_963457665.1 Thysanoteuthis rhombus
ATGAAATTTAGTTTATTGAAGTTCACATGGAGACCAACTTCATTGCTGCCTTTATTTACTTTGTCTAGCATTATCTGGAAATCATGAAGGTTCTCAGCAAAAAGGACGTTGTCAGCAATCTGAGGTAACTTGGGTTGTCGCCCTCTATTTTGATTCCTTTGTCCCCCCAATCCTAATGTAGTTTTCGGAAGATCATGTAGACTGTAAAGAGTTTGGGTGAGCTGGTATCACCCTCTTTCACTCTTCTTTCGACGTTTATGCAGCCTGATGAGGAAACTACATTGTATATATGTACATATACGGGGTCTACGCCTTGTTGTACGATAGTGTCGATGACTTTGGGGATTTCTATTGAGTCAAAGTCAACAAATGCTACAGCAAGTGTCATTATCTGAACTGCTGCTTTGTCTTTTAGTTGGTCTACTGAATGGAGACGGTCGATGGCTGAGTAGCTCTTTCAGAATCTTAATGTGTGCATAGGCAAATTACAGCACTTTTCTTCAAACAAAATATAAGTAAATAATAATAAACTGATCTATATAATCAACTTTCATAAGAGGAATTAAAGGAATCAAATTCTGCTCATAAATAATTTATAGAATTATTTGTAATCCACGCTGAAAGTTTCACCGCAATAGTTTTTGGCAACTACTTTGTTATATGGAAACCATTCACAGCTTCCGTGTGAAAATAGCAGGAATAATGAACACACATATTATGGTTATTTATGAATTAAAAAGCGTTTGTTTAATCGTTGTTTGTAGAAAATTCTATTTTATTTCTGGAAGTTTCAAGAGAAAATATTCCCTCTTAATCAATATAGATCTCGTATGACAGCATCTGTTTTTCACGCAGTACTAAGAAAACATCAGACTATTTTGAGAGCATATACCGAGAAAAAACTCTAATAATTATGCATTTTTGGTGTCATACATATTCGGCCTTTTTTTTTTCATACAATTTGAAGGCCTGTGTATTTAAATTGTCTTGTTGATATTGACGTCATTATTTTCGTTGTTAAGAATCCATCAATTTAGAAAAAAAGGGGGTGGAATGTAAATAACTGTATTAAAGGAAACAATAAATATTAGTAAAGAACAGAAAAGGCAAAGGTCTAAATTAGTTCCGTCCATTAAGATGTCGTAGTGACTTCTTCATCTGCGAATCACAATGGAATTGTCAGCTGCCCTGCAAATCTGTTCATGAATATTTATACATGAACTGCACGGAGAGAGTCACAGGAGCTGAAAATAGAAATAGCAGCCCATTACACTTAAGAGAGATGCTTATATATCTTGCTTAGATTGGTTTAAATGTTGTTCACTGCGACAACTGCAGAAATAGCAATGATAATATAATTTCATATAATACGGTCCATGACATTTCTCGTGTCCATAAGGATCAAAGAATGGGAAACAATTCCTAAGACTCTTGTGAAGAGATTGGAAGGACAAGGCCAGACTAAAGATTGAGACAACTGAGTGCACAACGGCATTGGAATCAGAAGGAATTCTGAAAAGAGTGCTCTAGATTTGTGGAGGTTTGCTATCATCCGTTCCCCAGTGATAACCTCCAGATAATACTAGTATGAATACGATTTTTTCTCTGACAAATAACTAAATCGGAGAGAGGAATCAGATAGGGAATAAGATTACACGTGGCGAAAGAGTCGGGGAACAGGAAAGAGAGGATAAAAGGTGTGAAAATTAGATATTGATGTGACCGATGAAACTCTGAATGATAAGAATAGAAATAAAAAGTAAGAATAAAAGAATTATACCTGCGTAAGGATAAGTAAATCAAATAGATACAAGATCGTACAAAAAAAGCAGCAACGAAATACAAATAACCACTTAAATACACGTGTGTGCGGAGAGGTCCAAATTGTATTGATATGTAAGTTGGTATTTCCATAACCTTCCAATTCCACGAGTTCAATAGGCCTAATGCAATCACTCTTAATTTTCACTGAGAAGAAACTGACTTCATCTTAACATATATAAGACTAACAAATGATTATTGGCTCCAAAAATACAGGGATTGTTGATTCTTCGTTTCAATCTGCTTTGACTATTATCTTTTCAATTCTTGTTGAAGGCATGATTATTTCAACACTTCCAACAGCCATAAACGGTTTGTTAGATCTTTAGTTATGATGAGTCATCTTCGTTCATATTTCATTTTCACATATTATATATTGGTATCATTTTCTCAAGTTCTTCTACCGTCACGTTTAAAAACTGTACTGCATATCTTACAATATGAAGTACCCAAGCATTCATTCCCTTGACCAGATCAAGATTCAGCTGTTGATTTTAATTTCTCAAGACGGACAGTATTGCCTAAGGTCATCAGCAGCAGCAGCAGTATCAGTCTTTCAACGTCCGTCGTTGGACGTAGACCCAGGATTTGCTACACTTCTCTATCATGAGCGTTGCAGAACCAGTACTTTCTGAATTTGTCTAGCTCATCTCTCCATCTAATGCTCTTCCAGCCTCGGTGGGACATGTGATTTCTAGGGATCCATGTCATGAGTTGCGATGTCCATCGGTTGTCCGCTATTCTAGCAACATGACTGCACCCAGCCATTTGATATTTTTAATGGATTCTACGAGGTCCCTGACTCTTGTGGTCTCTCCATGTGAGGCCCAGCATAGATCTTTCATACGCACGTTGCATGGGTCTCTATTTGCAGATCTGTCTCTTGGTTAGGTTCTATATTTCAGCTCCATAAGTAACGAAGGTAAGCGACACCAAATCTCGTTTATTAGGCATGTTTTTTATCACCATTACAGTTGGGATTCGAAAGTTTCTGTTTTTTAACGATATCTGTTCAATCTCAGGCTTCTGGGGGAATGGGAATGGCTTTCAGAAAAATGCAGCACAAAAGTGATACTCCAGGGGATTCTATCTCAGGGGCAGTAACCTCTCAACTAAAAGAGAGACGTTGTGGATCACCTTACCACCTTTAGAGCAGTAACAGAGAGGACTAGGCGATTTCTACCCCCACTTATTACCTATGTAACATTTGCTCTCGTTTGGAAACGAATATATATATATATATATATATATATATATATGTATGTGTGTGTGTGTGTGTGTGTGTGTGTGTGTGTGTGTGTGTGTGTGTGTGTGATATTTACGAGGAAACATACTCGGTGAATTTAGGCATTTCATGCCTCTCAGTAACCGGCCACAATGTTTACATTTACCATGTACCTCTTCTTGTAAATTTTTGTTTTTTTTTTTAATGAATAGCTCTATTTATTGTGTTGAATATCTGCGACGGATAAAATTTATTTTTATTTATTTTCTGTTTGTTCGTTAAAAATTGAGACAATATATGCATTATATATATATATATATATATATATATATATACATATACATATATATATATATATATATATATATATATATATATATATATATATATATATATATATATTTATATATATATTTACGTTTCATCAAGTATTATTAGGAATGGATGTAGGGGAAATATCCAGATTTCCTTGTGAGAATGAAGAACACACGTCATTAATTTCCTCTCGTTAGGATCTTTTTGGTGTTATCCTTTAACTTGCAGGTTGTTGTTTTATTTGTTTTGTTTTGTTATTTGTTGTTGTTGCTGTTGTTTTTTTCACCTACGTTCAGCGTGATCCGCTCATGCTGAAACGTCTATTATTTGACAACTTTCATTTTACATTGATTGCAATTAGGTGGGTTTTCAATCGAAAATGGATGTCCAAATGGCACGCCTAAAATTCACCATGATATAATTAGCAGTCTTTGTTCTGCCTTTTTATCGTTTATATCTCCCTTGCTTGTATTTGACATATTTAGGTAAATATACCATTTTAAACAACGTTGAAAAGAATCTTCATCTTGATTGTTCTTTTTAGAAAAATATCCTTCTTAGTGCGTTTATCAGTCTAATAGCCATTGATATCTTCTCCTGCAAAATATAATTCTAATAAGCAAAACAAATTTAACGTATTGACTGAATGACAAAAAATGTATTCCAATTTCCAAATACAAAACATCCTGGACATTAGACAGATCTAGATTTCTGTGAACTGGGACGCTGTTTGAGTTTTTTTAAAGAATCTTCCTTCATTTTTAGTGAACATAGACCTAAGTGATTCTCCAGGCAGGAGAGCTGTTTTACATTAGTGAGACACTAAACAGAGTGGGAGTTGTCACGTGAATGGTGACAGAGAGAGCGAAATGACAATTGAACGAAGAACATTTTATGAATATACCAGCTTTGTAATTCATGTAATAGAATGAAGATAAATTTTAATAAATAATTTCAAGCGGTGAAGAGAAAATTATTTGGTTTTCTAATCATTGAGGAGGTGTTGAACCTCGATTTACTGAACCGTGAGAAAACGCCAGCTTATCTTTTGATAATGGAGCCAATAGTGATAATTTGTCATAGAGTAGAAGTGGAATGACTTTTCGGAAGTACCTAATCACGCTAGGGTTCCATTATTTTGCAAATCTGTTTTGACGATAATGTCTTTATGTGTAAACGCTACTGGGGTGCACTTCAGAGAGAAAATTTCTCTTTTATTCTAAATCTACTTCTTACAATTCATTTTTTACCTGCGTAATTTCTTTACAGAAACTCCCTCTATTTCCTTTTTATTCCTTCTCGCTATTTCTTTTGACATATATATATATATATATGTATAGGGACAGACAGACAGATTGACAGACAGACAGACAGAGACTGAGTTATGAATGCACTATATTACTCTGAGACTCAATTTGAAATGATCTCCCGTTATTACACGGTGAATGTATCATTTGGCTGGCCCAGATTAATGTAAGAAAAGGGACTGCTGCTGGAGTAGAACCTGCGAACAATACGTAGAAGCTTTGCCGCTGTTTTGCTCATTCCTTTGAGTTAAAGAGCTGCCGGTAATACAAAGGCCTAGATAACTTCTTTATCTCGAAATTCTTATATTTTTCATCCACTGTCTATATCTGCTCTACTTGTTTCTCAACGCAGACTATTATAACATTAGGAAATGGATATATGATCCGACAGTTTCATAGTAATACAACGCATTTATGATTATTCCTGTTTGATCATTTCATGAATGCGAGTATGTAATTTTGCATACACATGAATATCTGTACGTGCGTATGCAAAAATTTGCATACACATATGTGTATGTGTGTTTTGAAGTGTTGCTTTATATCTATCTGTCAATATGTGCGTATGGGCAGAGACACACACACTCATATTCATATGTGCGTCTGTCTCTTTGTATGTGTATATGCACCCGCACTCACTTGCATGCATTTGTAGATTCATGTATACGTAGTCTTTGAATTGTTCAACTTCTATATTAGATGGTGATTTGTGAAGATACTTTTAAAATGTCTCCTGGATTTTTTTGTGCTGGTGAGAGTAATATTCAGAACAGATAGATACACAGATAGATAGATAGATAGATAGATGTTCACGTTGTGTGTTCTGAGATTGTTTATTACACTGTTGGATGGGAACCTTTCCGCAGCAACTATCGACCGATAGGGCGTAGTTCATCTAGTATATGTATACATCTATATGCATATGTCTTATATATGTCTTACTATGTATCTTATCTAATCATGAATGCATTATGTTATTTGAAACTCTGCTTGAAATTACCCCCGCTATTACGAGGAAAATATGTCACTTGGCTGAGACAGCGTAAATAGAATAACAATTAAAGAAGATGGGGCTGGCACATAGATCGAACCTGCGACTAATTACGTAGCTGCTTCAAAGGGGTCATATCAAAAAGACTTTCAAATGATATATCGCATTCATAATTATTTCGTTAAGCTATATAACCATTTCTCAATCATGTAGCTGTACACATTGAGAAACTATTGTATAGATATAGACGGTGAATAGACAAAAAATGCAAACGATAAGATGGAGCAATTATTTTAGTCCTTTGTCTCTCAACCAAACTGTTTTGCTCAATGTGCAGAGCGAAGCTATGTTAATCGGCCGCACGTTTGATTCCCGCTGAAGTCTCAACTCCCATAGTTGTTCATTCTATCTACGCTGTTTACGTCAAGTGATACATTCTCCATGAACTAATCGGAAGTCATTTCAAACAGTTTCAAATAATATAATGCATTCATTATTATTCTATCGGATCATACGTCCATTTTCTTAATAATATAATGTGTATATCTATATATCTAACAGGAAAACACCAGATACAGAGGTGTTCATCTTGCATATATCTATCTATCTGTCCATCTATATCTATATATATATATATGAATATATATCTATATATATATATATATATATATATATATATATATATATATATATATATATAAAGAGAGAGAGAGAGATCTTATTCTTAATTGTACTCGATTTCTCTAATTAGTGTTAAATCAATACTTTTTTTATCGATTCTATGTTTCATTAAAATCATCCTCAGTGTTCACGATTTTGAATTACATATTCATATATAAAAAAAACAAGTCAGAAGCCAGACAAAAGAAGCAGAGAAACAAGAGAAGACGTCGAATAAAACAACCAAAATATCTACTGCTGTCATTATTCAAAAAAGCGTTCAAGAGTCCCTGGTAAGGAAAGTGAATTTTGTCTGTCTTCCCAAGCATTTGAAGAGGATAAATCAAAGAATTTGAGAAAAATACAAACGAGGTAAATACGAATATCATAAATGATAAATAAATATCAAAATATTTTTTTCATATTATAATCGAATTTTAAGAGAGGAACAACTCCTCAGTTCTAATGAAATTCAGCTCTATAACCGAGACACCAGGAAAGAATATTAAGTGAGACGATGCTTGGAAACAGCTCACAGAAAATCAATACCAGAGAAATAAAATACTGACAGTACATCAATAATTAAAACTGCCTGTTTAGTGAAATAACTTTTATCGTAAATTTTACTCGGTCGATTTATGGATTATCAAATACATTTTTTATTGATGAATAGTGCTGCAAAATGTAGCCAGAAACCTTGATACTTGAAAATGAAATGCTCACAGAGTATATGCCGACAGGAAGAATATAGATAGATAAATATAATATTGACATTATCGTATACATATAAATGTGTGTATGTGCATATTTTTGTGTTTATTAACGTCAATACGCAAGTAAATTTATTCATAGAATTGTAAGAGTTTTCCATAAAATCAGACTTAAGAAAATCGATTATACATGACAAGTGATATTTTATGTTTAACGCCAATGTATGTGGTTTATTTATAACCTTTAGGTTGAGTTCTCCTATTACTTATTACTCTGACGTCTGACTTGACTGGTTTAGTTTAAAAAAAACTGGGGAAGAAATCATCAATATGCACCCTCACACACAAACTCACACATACACACGTATTCATATATATATATATATATATATATATATATATATATATGAAACAGTAAGAGAGTATGTAAACTTGCATTTTCTCATGTGCTTCTCTTGATTCAGTTTCGTATTCGAACGTGCATTCCATTTTATCCTTATCTATCTCTCTGTCACTCTCTTTATGTATATATACATACACGTTACGTTATCATGAATCATGAAAATCAAGTGCGCTATGGCTGTATAATAATAATAATAATAATAATAATAATAATAATAATAATAATAACATGATAGACGATAGCTCAGGGACATAGCCGCACAAAGGAAATAGAAAGAACCGGGATTGCTCATCATGGCAACCTCAAACAAATCCATCAGGAAAAAACAATTTCAAGGGAAAATGCTGCCTACGTGAAGAAAAGGATGTGACTGAAAACTACATAACTAGTGAATGCAGTCAGTTAGCATAGAAAGAATGCATCAACGGACACAACAAGGTCACAACAGCCATTCACTGGGAACCGAGCAAACAACTGGGATTCAACCATGTAGTCAAATGGTATCAGCTCATACCGGAGTCAGTCCAAGAAATAGCAGCCATAAATTACTCTGGAAATGTGAAAACCTAACTGACAAACACAACCCAAGCGAGAACAGACTTTGTAGTTGTGGACAAGCGAAGGAGAATCTGTAAAACAATAGACGCAGCTGTGCCTGCAGACCATAGAGTAAATACGAGAGAGAGTGGAAATCAAGGGAAATACCAGGACCTGGTGATGAATTTTGAAAACATGATGGAAATGAAAGTTAGAGCAGTACCAGTAATAGTAAGTGCACCCGAAACAGTACCAAATACACTGAAGTTGAGGATCTGGAGATAACACGAAGGTTTGAGACTATGCTGGCTGACCAAGTGCAATTTACTGCTTGATTTCTCCTCCTTATTTTTTTTTTCTTTTAGTGAAATTATGATAATATTGTCAATATGAAGAGGAATCTATCATTTGACTTATTCAATTTTCATCTCTCATTCATGATGTGCACATGTGGCGGTATTTCACAGTTAATTATGAAACACTTGAGAATAACGTGGCAATATTTTTATCGATACAGAAACACCAAGAGCCCACTGATTAGTCAAGTTACATTTTTCTGATCAAAGTTAAATTGGTGCAGTAATATAATTTATTACTTCCATCCTAAACACAAATCTTGTAAGGGATGTCAATAAATCAGCTAATCTTTTGTTGTAACTATAGATAACTTTATCGGTGGACCAGGGCAAAAAACAGGATCTTATCTCTCTGTATGTGTGGATACTTACATGTGTGCACATGTGTGTCGATGTAATTTTGTTTGGCTCGGTGTGTGTGAATGCATGATGAAGGAAAGTCGAGCAAGTGTTAATCCAAAATATATAGCACGGCAGTTGGTTTGATTCTGTTAATGCTAGACTTGATAATTCTCTAGGCAAAGATTCACAAATGATAGGATCTGAAATGTTCATTTCTTTTTTGCTGTAAATTATGTAGACCTGTGTTGTCTTGTAATTTTCTTTAATCCTAAGATTTTGCGATAATTTTAGAAAACGGAAAGCGCTGATATCTGTTAATGTCCATAGCAACATACATAGCGTTCGATTGCCGTATAAGAGCCCATATCAAAATTCAAGAAAAGATAAATCACAAAATTCCAATTAGACCTCTGATTCTCTATTCTAGGCAGCAGTCGTGTTTATATGGAATGTTTCTACCCATCTATCAATATATATAGAAAGAGGGAGAGAGAGAAATGTACTGACTTGTACAAAGGATGACAAATACTGATACACACGTTTCAGTTGCTTTAAACTTTCGTTTACTCAATTTTTGACGCATAAACTTGAAGTAAAATATGAAACATGAAATATATATATATATATATATATATATATATATATATATATATATATATATGATTGTAAATTGCATTATATTATATAGAAATTCACATTTGAAATGATCACCAGTTATTACCTTGTGAATGTAACATTTGGTCTACACAACGTAAATAGGAGAGATAATTGGTCCTTTTTCAATTCTTTATTCTATTTACGTTATCTAGACCAAATGGTACATCTACATTGAAATAAATGGGAATCGTTTCAAATAAGAGTTTCTATATAATAAAAAGAAATTTATAATCATTCAATGGATTCAATACATATATTTATGTATTTATTTATGTGTATTCTGGGATATAGGCATAAATGCATAATCTCTCTGACAATTTCATATGTATTCTTAAATTGCGACCCTTTATATATTCTTGAAGGAAAACATATATGTACTCGCTTGTATCTCAGTGAAACATGCACTTAGCCAGATTCACATTGTATCTGCTTCCAGCGAAGACTCTTCCAACATATCATTTAATTCTATCCACACCCACCACCATTATGACCACTCTCTTTCAACGCCTTCCTACAACCCGAGCCTGGCATTTTTTTTTTTTTTTTTTTGCCCACGCATTTACCACGAGGAAATATTTCACTCTACCACAGTATAAGGTTTCTCTTCCAGTGAATGACAAAATTTACTGATGAAGATGAGCGATTTTTATCATTTGTTGTTTTTTTTTAATTCAATTTTTGTTCTTTCTTTTAATTTTAGATCTGCATGCATTCATCGTTCTGGAGATTGGAACCTAATTTCAAATCAAATGCTGCGGAGTATTTCGATGTCTCCGCAATGGGGAGCATTTATTTCAATTTACGGAAATCTCAGGTTTTAAATATTAAATTCAGTCTCACGTTCACTTCACAATATATATATATATATATATATATATATATATATATATATGTGTGTGTGTGTGTGTGTGTGTGTGTGTGTTAGGTTGTGAGTGTGTATCGCTATTTATGCAGGTTTCCCAACTTATGCACGTTGATTTATTATCGATAAAATACTATTCAAAAAACTTACGGCATATGCATGCTGATCAATCCTTCTTCTCAATTATGTATTACGGCAATTACTTTTGCCAATGTTAGGGAACTGTTTAATTTTGAGAGACTTTTATTTAATTCTTTTACATTTTAGTTATTTGCTTCTAAATCTCTATAGGAACAGACATCTATTTAAAAAAAAATATCTATCTCATATAGATATGAGATATTCATCTCATACATAGAATTCAACTAGTCTGATGAGAGACTTTGGCCTAAGACAAAATTTAAAAAGTGCAAATCAACATCTGCAGTACATATCAATTTTAATTTATCACACAATTAGGAATCCAAGCCATCAATCTGCATAATAATATTGGTTTTTGAATGAAATAGAGAACCAACAGGTCTGATTAGTCACTCAATGAAAACTGTCACACGGCTAACGTTTTTTAGCAGCATGCTGTGTTGGGGGTGAGCAATTGCGAAATTTGAAAAAAAAGCTTCTTGGATGAAGTGATTACTTCTATCGCCTTTTGTTGGACAGTGATAACTTAAAAAAGGCTGAAATCACCCCCCCCAAAGGCATGAATCCCTCCAGACACGAACAAAGGGACAAATTTAGCATAAATTTTCATTGCAAACTGAGCTCCCTTATGAAATCCCGGGGGGGGGGGTTCAAAGAACAAGAAAACTTTTTTTTTTTTAATGACAAAAGATTCAAATCTTCAGTTCTATAAGTGCATCGATGGGGTTCTCCACGTGAAACAAACGTACATAGCAGGCAAGTAAGCCAGACCCACTTACAAATGAAAGAAACATGTTTGATTGACATCATATGTTAGGTAATCACTTGAATTTGTCAGTGTAATGATTTGCTGAGAAGTTCAACGATCTTGATTATTAGTGATGAAAAGCAGAAATGGTCTCTCTTTTGTCAAGCTCATCCCAAATCTTGGGTTGTTTCGGTTTTGTACTGTAATTTACGTGAGTAAACTGTTAACTGTCCGCCTGTCCGGTTTCGGTAATCCTAACTTATATGTAACATTTCCCTCCCTGTAATTCGAGACCAAGACTAAATGATCAACAGATGTCTCTCTTTCCGAAAAGTTACTTGTTCACAACGAGAATCAGATTGGACTGGTTTACATTGCATAGTGGCTATTCTTTTTTTCTTTCAGTCGTTTGATCCCAAATTGTGTTTGGTTGTAATCTCGGGTTCATTTCAAAATCAAATAGTATATCTGATCACTGATCGCAGCATCAAAATGGATGCAAGCGTCATCCTTTGTGGTCTGCGTCGTCGGTTTACGGGGTAGGCGGTCGAGAGTAGCATTATCGACGGCCAAAAAAATTTAGAGATTTCATCCATCCGAAAAAAATATGTGAGTCAATAATAAAGAATAGGGTTAAAAATAACAATATCCATTCAAAATTAGGTTTTTCTTTCCTGCACCCGAATTAGAGTTGGAAACACGAAAACAGACCTTGTTCTTTTACTGAGATTTTTATTTCCTGTGAAGCCTTCCTCCCTTTTACCCAGGCCCTAAGTCTGACTCCTCTACTCTCTGCCTCATATCCCTGTGGCAAATGCGACTACTTATAGTGTCATACCCTCGACTGACTGAACAAAAGTCGAACTGAATGAAAAGTCAATCTCTTTGTTCTGAAGTTTTCCCACTCAAGTTCAAAAAGTTCTTTGTTTCGGATTGATAAGTCAGACCCCAGGTGTTTATTCCTGTGGCCAGTTTCAACTTCTGACATCCTTCCTAGATTATTTGCCCGGTCCGAACACTCAGCTTAGCAGTTTTCTTCTTTTTAGCTCATTGACCTAAACTACTAACAGATTATCTTACACGTGCTAATGATTTCTCTTTTTATTGCTTTGTATAAAGTTTAGAAGAGATTGTTAACAATAAAAGTATAGTCACTTGTAATGCGCTGTATGAGATATTAATCATCACCTCAGTCGAGGTTTCAGGGCCGTAGATCCAACCTAACAGAGAATACCCCAGCGGGAGTGATTATTTATCAGCTAGTTTATTTTATATAAATTTGAGGGTTTTTTTGTTTTGTTTTGTTTTTGTTAATCATCGTGATCAGGATCATTTTCGTTGTCATTCCTTTTGTAATAATCATTAAGTATGATTATTATATCAGAAGAAATCATTAAAGTTTGGAATGTTCTTTGCTCTGTTTTCTCGCTCCAGTCGACGACCCAGGTCTCTCCATGTTGGCATTGGTATTCCTGTCATTGTGTAGCAGTCCGGCTTTTCATGAAGATTTGTCAATAGCGCCCAATCACTTATCCACATCACGTACAAGAATTATGGCGTGTGTTGCTGGCTGAAGCAGGTCTGCAAAATCGATTCAACATCTTGACTTCTATGAACAGACTTGACTCAAGATTTTGTGTAAGAGTGTATAGGAAAAGAGAATGTGTGCGTGTGCGTCTTCAAGTGGGGCGCTCGTGTCTATGTGTGTGTGTGTGTGTGTGTGTGTGTGTGTGTAGAACAACTAGAGAAAATGGAAAAGAAAATTGGCAATGAGAAATAGAAGAAAAATTGAAATTCGAAATGGCAAACACTTTCCGCATATGTTGAATTGATGATATTGATGTGTATCCGTCTTTAACAGACTGCGACGGTGGCTTTCTAAATAATTTTCGTGGTGTATATGATTTACGTTTTATGCAGTTCTGTTATTTCCCATACATGCTCGTGTGTATGGGTACACACACACACACACACACACACACACATATATATATATATATATATATATATATATATATATATATGCATACCCCCAGCATATACATATATGCATGTGTGTGTGTGTGTGTGTGTGTGTGTGTTGTTTGTTTGTTTAACTGTGTGTCGATTGCATTTATTGATATGAATCTGGTAGCCGAAAAAACCTTCTGTTTTTATTTCGTTGGATGTCATTAGGCGCGTTAAACTTCAACCAACTTCATTCAAAAAGATTGCTTTTGTCAAACTCCAGTTCAAGTTAGAGTTGACTATTTTCCCCATAACAAGATTTATGGGAGTAAACTCTCGACGCATTTGACAATCTAGTTTGACTAATTTCATGTACATAGGTCTGAAACCAAACCTATAAATATAAAAATGAAAATTTCCCAGCCATGTTTAGAAATCATGATCAATTATTTGGTGACCTGCTTCCTCACCACTTGATCTAAACTCTAAACTCTTATACACCTACGAATTTTTATAGACAATTAGAATATGCCCGTCAGAAAGGACAAAGTTATTTATGAATAGATGTACTTATGCAAAAATGTCTTATTATTTTTAGTCTGTATTCACGTATATTTGTCAACGCTTATGATTATGTTCGTTTTCCCCTAAAAAGGGCATCACCATCGGAGACAATTACTTAGGATATCCCTGAAATTTGAAGGATAAGAGCGTGCAAAATTGAGGTTCTTTTTATTACATTATCATGATGCTGAACTGGACAGCCAATTGTGCTTCAATTGGAGAACGCCGTAATGTCAGTCAAGACAACGTATTCCGTTAACATTCATTTTTGAAAGACTTCATTTTCAGATGACACTGTTTTTTGCACGTTAAATTATGAAACTAACTTTCATTTTTCATTTTTATTTGTAGTCATGTCAAAAATTGCAGAGGATATCTTGGTTCAATTCTATCGGTCAAAATCTAACGCAAGGTTCTTTTTTCCATTTTAGGGATCAGAATCAAAAGTAAATATCAACATTGGAATCAACTTCCACAATACTTGGGAATTTTTACTCTTCACTTATTGGGGACTAAACGGAGAAAAATTTTTTCTTTACTTTCAGGGGTTGAAATTTAATTGGAATTATTTTTTCTGTAGGGTCGATATTAAAAAGGAGCTCTTCTTCTCAATTTGGATATAAGAGTAATTTAAATTCACTTCAAGAGGTTGAAATCGATGGTGATTTTTTTTTTTTTACGTTGTGGAATCAAAATCTTACGGATTGAAAAGAAGCGGGGAATTTTTACTTTTTTACCTTCAAGGGTCAAAATTGAAAATGTATATGGAGTTGAAATAAAGAAAAAACTTTTATTTTTCAATTTTACCAGGAAGGTGCTCTTTATTCATTTTCAGGGATCGAAATCACGTGGGATTTCTTTCACTTTCAGTGATCAAAATTTCCAGGGTCAAAATTGAAAGGTAACTTTTTTTTTACTTTCAGTTGTCAAATTAGAAGGGCAACATTCTCCAATTTGTACGTGTTGAAAATTTGGGGACTTTCTTCCTTTTCATTGTTCAGAAGTGAATGGGAACTGTTCCTCTTCATTTCTAGGGGCGTGAACCAAAAAGAAATACTGTTGTCATGTTTTAAGTTATTTTCCACCAGGCAACGTCGGGTATCATTGCTAACAAGATATGTCTAGCTAAGAAAATAAGTAAATTAATTTTTGCCTCACATCATATCAGTTGAGATTTTTTCAAAAAATTCATGTCATAGAATTAACAAAACTTGTCAAGAAATAAAACAAGGAAAAGATGATTGTAAGTTGATTTTTAAGAAAAATTGAATGAAATTCATAATAAAAATAAAAGTTAAACCGCTGAGGTTGTCCCCTTACCGAGCGTCTTCTACTCAAATTTGACTTTTTTTGTTTAGAAATTGGCTAGAGTCAGTTACATCTTCCCTGCTTTGGCTAACTTCATGGCTTATACTAATTCAAAGCACAGTTATCAAATGCGATAACAAGTAAGACTCAAGCGCAAATTATGGATAAAAATGGTTTATTTGCTTTTATTGAACTTACCAGATCTGTAGTAAATTAGCCTAAGCATTCTTGAAGCAAAAATTCCGAATGAAATACGGTTTATCGATCTTAAGTAAAGAAAAATATTGAAAATTATGATAAAATATGTATTATCCGTAGTTTGATTTTAAAAAAAACAAGAAGGAAAGTCAGCTATTCTTTCTATGGCCAGATGTTCGGCTATCTACATTTATGTTGTTTTTTTTTTTGTTTGTTTGGGGTTTTTTTGCCAAATAAGGTGGGGGGGACTAGGCTAGATCTAGCCAAAAATGGCTGATTTGGCACCCTGACCTACCACTCAAATAAATGATTCTCTTTTTTTCTCTTGATCGACTGGGAGCCTTTCTCTGTCTAAGTTTCCACACGAGTAAACAGAGGAGAAAATTACATATGCTCATTATATGAATAGATACAAAAGTTGCAGTAAACATCTTCAGTCGGAATGGAAGTAAGATTAGAGTTTGACCCTGTGTTAGCCTGATTTATTGATTTTATTTTGGAAGCAGTTGTGTCAGCGTGCATTTTCAAAAACATTTGGTCAAATTGGACGTTTCTTTGTTCATTGATTCAGAATAGGAAGAGAGTAAGCATCTTTTCTCTTCTAAGAAAAGACTCAAATACAGAAAAAGACACACTGAAACACAAAAATATACGGTTTAAAAATTGTTTATGAATTTCATACAGATGATTTCTCGCTGAATTATAATCTACGATCGGACAGCCAAGAATAAGGAATTTAATTCATCATAATGAATGTCATACGTCACGGGTAATAGTCAGTATACTCGAATGTAACTATATCATGCATTGAAAGTCATTTGCATCAGCTTGGTAAGATTGTGACGGGCAGTAGAAACAACAATATTGTGAGCAAGATATAGTGGGGTCTGGTGGAATGAACTGCTAATAACCGTACCAAAGGCCTCTCTTTATCCGAATAATTTATCATGCTCAAACTTACATGGAGAAATCACAAAACAGGAGTCTGAGACATCATAGGAACTATTCAAAAAATCAAATGGCAATAGGCAGGCCATGTTGCAAGAATGAAAGACAACCAATGGACATCATGACTCACAGCATGGATCCCAAGAGATCACATGAGAAACCGAGGATGACAGAACACAAGATGAAGAGATGAACTAGACAAATTCAGGAAATACTGGCTCTGCGACGCCCGTGATAAAGAATTGTGGCGAATCCTGGGGAAGGTCCACGTCCAACGACTGACGTTAAAAGACTGATGATGATGATGATGATGATGATGATGATGATGATGATGATGATTTACAAGGATTGAAAAAGGCTATTCTACGAGTTCTTTCCGAAAAGAAAGATAAGGGTAATGCTGAACTGCATGTACCTTTATTTTTTCTGGTGATAGAGCAAAAATTATAACAACTTGAAGTTTTTGCCCATACACATTAATCACTTGCTTATAATAAATTCTGGTTTTTACAGAATTATCTGAATGGAAAAATCAATTCCTTTCAAGACAGCAAAAGACAACTCGGTCATATTTTCAGATATCAGTTGAGGAAGATCGTAATTGTTTCGTTCGATAAAGTTATTGACAAAAAATAAAAAGGCTTGAATTTTTCACCCAATATACAAAACAAACTCAATGCTCCTAGCATTCAGACATCAGATAATTCCGCACGTGTTAATGTATTTTTCTTTACATGTTATGTTTCTTCTGAGATTATTGATATAACTTTCTTTTACTTTACAATGGTTTAGCAGAAAAGTATAAAATACGTTACACAATCACAAAATCAAAATAAGCAAATTCGAGACAATAGGAACGTGAATTCCTATCCGATTTCCATCAGTCGAAAAGAGATGGAATTATCCTCGAGTATGTCTTCACGCCATCTGAATGTAAGAAAATCCTCTCTCTTTTTTGACCATGTTACTATGGTTTACTGATCCTTATGCATCAATTATCACGATCTTCCGCAGTTCTTCACTGTGTCCGTTCCGTTCGAGAGCAACATCATTTGCTGTTCTCCATTATCATTTTCCAGTCATCTGGGGTGAAATCTATACAATTAGATCTCAAAATTAACACGCTGTTCTTCCTACATGACATCATCTTCAGATTCAAGCATAAATATGATATTAATATTCGCAATAAGGAAAAAGAAAAAGAATATTTCAGATTAGCTATTGTAAATTTTACAACTGCTTCCTACCATGAGTTTTCGTTTTTAGTTTTCTTGTAAAAAATTTTGAACATGTGGATATTAAGGGTAAAAGTCGAAAAGAAAATTAAAAAAGAAAAGAAAATCATTAGATTTAATAACATGTCTGGGGTATTTGTGAAATAAAATATCATCTGACTCTCGTCTGTATTCTACATAAAACCGATCACAATCAATGAAGTATTATTTCATGACTGAACCCTCTTAATTCTTACATGTAGATCATATATGAACAGCTGCTTATTGGTGAAAAAAATTTATCAAGTAAGAATTTTGTTAACTTTCATCAGCAGCAGCAAGCTTTTCAGCGTCCGTCGTTGGACAAGATTTGCCAGACCTCTTTATCATTGATGTGACAGGGCCTGTACTTTGTGAACATGTCTAGTTAGTCATGCCATCGTATATATTGTCAGCCCAGGTTTTGCATGTGACCTCTGGTGATCCTCATTGCCAGCCACTCTTGCCACATAAACAGCCCATCGCTATTAACGTTTCCAGTTGGATTCTATGATATCTCGGACTGTTCTTTCTTCTTATACATCGTACTGCCTTGTGATCTATCCATGTGATGTTGAGCACGATTCTCTCTTGTACACATTGCATGGTTCTCAGGTTAAGTGTTAATCGTTTGGCTAGATTTTAGCTCCATGAGGGAATATCAGAAGGATGCATCAGTTATAGTCACTTCTTCTTAGCACTTCTTTTCTTATGCTCGAAGGTAGAGCTTGCCCTATTGGAAATTTGCCAACCTAAAGTTATTATTGGCTTGACTCCTTATGAGGTTTTTGTCATATATATATGTAGTGGTTAACTCTCATCAGCTCTTCGTCTTCGATTTTGGCTGTTGTGTCTGTGTCTCCAACATATTTGATGTAAATGGCATTTCTTTTGTTATCTATAATGTACAATATATATTATTGCTTTCCTAATTGTGCACCCAGATGGACGTGCACAACGGGAAAATAGGCAAATTCATCCCGAGATAATCAACAAACCAGGTATATCTTTCCATTTTGAAATGTTTGCCGCCTGAACAGGAGTTCAATCTAAGATCATTATTATCCGACGAGCCTTTGGAAACCGTAAGCGAAAATGAATAAGATATAGGAAAACGTATAATGGCTTCGACTGGTAGATAAAGATGATTGGTAGAGAGTGAGAGAAAAAACTGCTTGAGGGAGACAGGGAAGTGGGTTATGAAAGCTTAAGAGATGGGGGACTGATGGGAAAAGAGTAGATTGGAGATGTAGTTAGACGCAGATTGGAAAATAAAAAGTTCTGCATTTCTGAAAGCTGTAAACTACCGACATAAAAAGTCAACCTGTACGCTGCTTGACTGCTGGATGCCTTCTGCCAAAATCGATCCTTGAAGTTCAATTGATTGGACCCAAGAAAAATCTATTTATCGTCACATTTGTGTCTGTTCTTTTTCTTTTCTTTTTGTATCATCTTAATTGTCAACTGTCATCTCCTTCCCACTCTTGTAAATTCTATCTCTTTTTCTCTCTATAAATAAATATATATATATATATATATATATATATATATATTTCCATCTATCTACCTATCTATGCCTGTATCTCTCAGTATACACATATGTTGTGTGTGTTTGTTGTGTGGATGTGAAGCAATCAGACTGAATGGTGCTAATGATTTGACACTATCGGAATCAAAGTTTGAGAGAAGTGCATCTCACATCACTTGTGCTGTATGAAGTCATTTTCTATTATCATCAAGATTTGGCTTCATGCATTTCACCTTGTTCCAACAGCTTCATCAGAAGTCATTGCAATACAGAAAACTGGGGTGCTGCTGATTACATGGCATGATAAAGGATGTAGTAGATGCCTAGGATATAAGTGTTGGTCGTGGAGGAGAAGGGAGGAGTCGAGTGAGATATCAGAATATCTGGATGTGTCTGAGATGCGTATAGGCACAGTTAAGGGTAGAGTGCGACATATGACCTGCTTGTTTCTGGAATTCTATGTATGTGAGTGTTTAGATAAAGTTGATTGATCTGCTCCTCTAGATATGTTAACAAAAAGTTATTTGATGTGCCTCTTTGAGTGGTACATTGTAAGTAAAATACGGAACATGCCATCAGCTAACAGCACCTCTGCAACCATCAGGAATCTAATCAAGAAACAAAACAACAACTACACCCAACCCAGTGCTGGTGTTTACGAAAATACCATGTAACGATTGCTACGGGAATTACATAAGTAAGCCTCTAGACCCTTCTGAAAACGGACATATGAACATCGAAAGGCTCTAGAGCTTGATGACCATCTGAAAGCCCTAGTTGGACGCAAAAATACGTGTATCCATAACTTCCTTATTGGAAAAAAAATTTATACACAAAGACACACGCACATACGTACATTTATCATACTTATGCATGAACATACACAAAACATGGAGCTTAGTAACAAATCCGTAAACGTGTGTTTAGTGCGTTAAAAAATGAAACATGTTGAAGAACAGTGCGTTTATGTGAAGTTTTGTTTCAAATATGTAATATTTTTGCAGGAGGTAGCACAATTAGATGTGTTTTTAGAAAAGAATTGCTCAAAAAATAACAAACGTAGGTAGATGCAGGTTTATATACAAAAAGTAAAAGCCAGTACTAGAGAATAATCCTTTTTCATTAGAGTGCTATCAAATATCTATTTCTTTATCGAGAAATCCCGTATATATATATATATATATACAAATACAAATCTGGACTTCAATATAATCTCGAAGAGAATAAACATAACAGTTTCAGTGTAGCAAATCAATTATTTGACTATAAATAAATGTGTATGTGTGAGTGTGTGTTAGAGGAAAATTCAAGGTTTCGTGGCAAATCCCCAAAAGATGGAGGTATCAAACGAAGTAAGTGAGGCAGGTAGGTTCTCTGTAGAGCAAACTCAACATACTAGAACAAGAAAATTCCATTAGTTTTCAAAATAAGGGTCTACAACTAATGTATCCTCTCAATCGTCGCTTATTGAGCAGTAATATCGGCTCTGAAATCGAGAACCACGCAACATGAACAAATCCTGCTCAACAGAGTAGGGGTGACCACACGACAGCACAGTGTATCATAGGAAAAAAATCATAAAACCCAATGGCAATGGGCTGGACATTTTGCAAAAATCTCAGACAACCGTATACTCGACCACTCAGGTCGTATTCAAAATTGTGGAAGAAATATGGTGTGACGATAGGCACGGGTTCAGGGGATATTGGCGCCCTGACTCCCACGATTGAGAAGCATTGGAGGAGTTGTATGTCCAACGTTAAAAGGCTTTTTGTTGCTGCTGCTGCTGATGTTGATGATGATGATAATACTGATGGGAACAGTTGAACTATACAAGCTGAAATCTGAGGGTAACCACGTTGGGATGAACACAAGATAGGTGGTTCTGACTTTTAGTAACCTAAAATAGTCACTCTAATGTCAGTTCAATTTTGACTTTTTTTCAATCTAACAAAAACAGCTCGATCCTAAAGGCTACAAATATGTGTAAATAGGTAACTCCACACCAAGATCAGTAAAAGATAGGTGGTACTGACCTCCAGGGATTCATAAAGGTCAGTTTATGGTCAGATTAATTTTGGCTGGCATTTTCAAATTTAATTTGCTCTCTATAATTTTTAAATTTATTTGCAAGTGTCATTTGACCCCGTATGAACCTAAGATAGATAGAGGTGACTTCTGGAGTCATTCACAGACAGCTGTTTTTTTTTGTATTACAACTCTTCAGTGTGGCTATAGACTATCCATTATCCCATCCAGTACCACGAGGTAAGATTGAAAGTTTCGCTTCAGAAGTACTAGAGGCCAGTATCCTACATCTGCACCATAGAACAGGACAGTCAGTAAGGTTGAATATTAGCGATATATTTATTTAGCATATATTCCTCATCCACCAGAATGCTCCATTCCTATGGAAGAGCATTGTATAAGCTTACAAAGAACGAGTTAACTCACTTAAAGATATACATGTAGAAGTATATAGATATAATTTTAAAAAAACTGTGGCAGATACATGTATAATGTTCAACTCTCGGAGAATAGCACATCACTCAGACATCGGACACAATACACGTATGTGTTGTCTCTGTTCTTGTATAGATATTAGATGTAGATGTTTGCAGGTGGATAGGTTAAAATTATTGTATTATGCTGTCTTCTAGGAGATTCCTTAAAATTATTGCAAACATCTTTATTTTCCACTGCCGTTTTTCATCAGCTCTTAATCTTTATAATCATTCAGTGTGAATGATTTTGGCTTTTTTAAGTTTTTCTCTTTTGTCATGAATAGCGGGAGAATAGCCCCATGTTGTCCTTGCCATTGATTTGCTTTTCACGTTAATATTTTGCAAAATGTTAACAAAAGACACGAAGTAGACAATTATTTTTTACTCAAAAGAAATGTCAGATTTATTGTTCGACTTGACCCCCAGGCTCACCTTTCGTTCTTAAATCAATTCACTTGATTTTTCTTTAATTTTATTCATTTGTTCATTTTATTTTGACAGAACTGAAAAATAAACAATGAAAATCAAGGATGAAAAAATCAACTTCCAACTCACTTCCAAGACGATAAAGGTTGTTTTTGTGTGCTGAAAGCGCTGATCTTTCTAAATGATTTTAGCTCCTTTTCTTATTCACAGCATCTGTGATAGCTAATTTTTCTGTAGGATTAAGAAAGTTTTCTTTTTAACTGAGTTTCAAAGTGAGCATTTCGTATGAATGACTCAGACATCTTGAAAATTCTTGTATTGACGTAAATGATTTTTCTTTTGATATTTGTACCATATTGTTAATATGTCTCCTAAGATACTGTTATTAGCTCTCTAACCTTATATCAATGTACGTAATCTTTCTGCATAGAATCCACCATAGGCATGGTTTCGTATATCACGTTGGTGTATATAATACTACAAGCACATTACCGAGTGTGGCTAAGTTAGATCTTTAAATCATTTCACACCAATATTCTGTTAAACACTAGTTTATAAATTCCAGATATATTTTGATTTCTATGAGATGAAATTTTTAGAAAAGAAATTACTGAAATCGTCTTAGTGGAAGATTGTTTTATCTGTAAATTTTACTTTTAAGCAATATTCCCCATAGACTTTAGTTGTCAATGTGTGCAAGAATCTTATATGCTAATGTTTTTTCCCCCGTGACAAACGTATGTGTGCCCTTGTGGATATAACATAAAAATCAATATTTTTTCAATACAAACTAAGCTGAGTGTCCATTGTTAAGAACATAGAAACAGAAAAAAATACGGTTCATTATATAAGAATATATAGTTACATACAAACATATATTACTTTAGATTCACAAAATCTGTTTATATCTATCAACGCGTTTTGCCATATCCACGACAAGTTCTTCTTGCGATCGTATTATTGATATTCTTAATTTACAAAAATTACGACACCTTTCAAAGACAGCTGAGTAAATTGTCAATATCATAAATTTTGATATAAGAATAAATCATACTACGAATTTCTTTTGAAGATTTTTGACATGCAATATAGCGTAAATATCAGAAAATATTTTCGTAACAAGATATGCTTTCACACACACACGTATTCACACACAAATATATGTATATGTAAATATATATATATATATATGTGTGTGTGTGCATGAATATATATATATATATATATATATATATATATATATGTGCGTGCGTGTGTTTGTGTGTGTTTGTTGATCAATTGCTTGATTAATCAAAAATACTTTTCATCCAATCATTTTAACTTAATAATAATAATAGATTTATTTAATCTGTCCAATCGTTCATTCGCAGCTTTGAAAGGTTTTAGATGTTGATTTATATTTCTTTGCTTAATCACAAGTAACCTATTCCAACTTGTCTCACAATGAATAAATGATGATTTATTGTCTTTTTTGACATATCATCAATAGTTATTAGGTGATACTCAAGCATTCTTCGAATATCATGGCAGAAATTTCATTTCAAGTTGTCACATCGTAATAAAATCGGTTATGTATTATCGATTAACGCAATATCCTTGCTTTGGTGTCTAGTTCCTGGATTTCATTAATTTGTGCATAGACCGAAGAATGAAGATGTGTTTCGATTTCAGCGCAAGTAACATATGTATATATATATATATATATATATATATATATATATATATATATATATATATATATAATTGTAAATTAACTTTTTTGTTTGAACATTTCGTGAATTGTACAAAATCACAAATTATCGTACTGTGTTACGCAATGCAATTCAGTTATTTTTGAGTTACTGTTAATGTTCTGTACTGAGGGTATCTCTTGTTATGTACGGAATTTGATTAATCTTTATTATTCAAATCAGGGGTTTAATACATGTTGTAGTTGTTCGAAGAGTAATATCTCCAATGAAATAAAAGAGTTTAAGTAAACCAAGAACTGCCAAAAAAGAGTAGAATGATACATCCAGAGTCCTGTTTCCATGTCTGTTATATCTTGTTGAATGGCTCACTCTAGAAGAATAACCATTTCGGATACTTTTATTTTGAAGCCATCTGTTGAAGCACGTTCTTATCGGAGCAGTAGATATTTAAAAGAAAGGTACCGCTTATCTTTTTGAAAAAAAGGGCCTTTAAATTCTACTTGCCTAGATAATCGAGCAATTTTCAAACATTTGCAACAATTCGCTGCCCAAAATCGAATCCAATTATTTCTTCATTGGATTGATACAGGGGTTATTAAACGTTTGCAGCATGTTGACCTCAAAGAGTAAAGAGCAGTGGTTATCTACCTGGGACAAACCAATCACAACACTGTAACAAGGCTTCCATTAATAAAACATGATGAAAATGAAATATATCCTACTTTGAGTCACTAATTCCTGGAGAAACTGTCATGGTTGGTCTTCATTGTCAGTTGTTGGAACGAGCTAATTTGCAGCTTTGGCAAAAAGAATGAGCATCAACCTCCAATATCAAAAAGCAAAACTTCACTCAGCAAAACTAACCAAAGTGAAAGAAGAGCGATCAAGTTTGGATGTTATGCATCATGTCCTTATCAGACCAGAAACCAAACCTATTAACTTTAAATTATTATTTGTTTCAAACACTATAATATGTTTTCAGTCTCTGGGAATTTAGGAGTAGGTATACGTCAACGAAAATATATCAGGTTCCCTCTCATTAAAGTAAAATTTAAATTTCATTCTCAGAGAAAAGATAAAATTGACTTTATATTGGAAAAATATAATTTTTTTCTGATGACGCAAATACGTTATTGATAGATAAAATTTACTTAGTTAAATTTGCAACCTTTTCTATCTCTTTCTTGAAAATGTGATATTTCTTTAAAAACTTGTGGAGAGAGTGTTCTGGCTACGACCAATAAAAATAATCAACGTAATATACAATTCGAAAATGTAATTTTACAGTACTCAGCAAAGGGGACAATCATTTCTGGTTTCTAGGAGAGGGGATATCAATCATGAGGGTGAGGATTTTCATATGTCCTTCAACCTGTACATCACATTCAAAATACATTTTATTTCACGAAGCTGTGGCGTTTTGATGAAAAACGTGTGCAAAAATGAAATGATGAATTCTGAAATTTTAAAAAAGTCAATCTAAAATTCCCCACCCAGTTAATGGTTTACGGCTATATCTTGAGAATATCACCTAGTTACTAGTAAGTAATCATTTAATAACATCTGACTTTGATTAGAGGCATAGAAATTACTGAAATTCGGAAACCTTTAAATGTTAAGTACGATACATCATACGAATTAATACAAATGAGAGTTACTCCGCTCGAAATAACCCCGTAGTGGCTTGCATACAAAAGAGTTTTTCTTGAAGCACTGAATTACATTTGGTTCAAACGCTTTTCAAGCATCATGTCGTTATACCAACCTGTCTCTAAAAGCTAATTGCTTTTTATTTTACCTGTACCTCATGAAATAATTTTATCAGATTCCATTTACTGACATTTCTTTATAATCAACAATCTATAATGTGTGTATAATTGTATTTTACTGGTCGGTTGACATGATTTTCTCAGCACACCTTTTGTGTTGCTATCGTTAGTGGAGGTTTCGATGCAGCTGCAAGAAAAAGTAGGGCTGTGGACTGAAGTGAACACGTTGTGAAACCGTGGAGCAGGTACAGCAAGACAAAACGTGCCATGTGAAATAATATCTCACGTTTATTCTTCATGCTAAACGAGAAAGACACGAGGAAAACACGAAAGGGTGCTGGAACGATCAAACAACGCATGATATGTGAATTGCAAGCGCCGGCATTGACCGACGTCTCTTAGTTCTTCTGCTGCTATCCATGGCACCCCTTCCATTATCTCAGCTGGTCAACCTAAATAAATAGCTTTTTTAATTTTCTGTGTCCTTGCAAACGCTATTCCATCTGACCATCCCTAAAAAGTCATGCTACCTCCGTGATATGCGACAGCAGATTCCAGCTTTATCGAGAGGCCACCTCAGATTCCAGCTTTATTTAGAGGCCACCTCAGATTGCAGCTTTATCGAGAGACCACCTCAAATTCCAGCTTTATCGAGAGGCCACCTCAGATTCCAGCAGTATCTGATACCACGTACGCTGTATCACCAATGTAATACTGTGTCCTGTAATACACTTGCTAACTGGAAAAAAAAATCAGTTACCCCAATGATGAATTAAGTTTTGAATATTTATTTCTATTTGATGAGTGAGTAAACGGTTTATACAACGTCTGTTAAGCTTGTTAATTTCTTGAATGAATCATCAAATAATGGAATGCCAGTAGCAATGGCCACTAGCTGTCGACGATAAGAACCCAAAGTCATTTCAAATAGAATGTGTACACGGCTCGTGGAATATCTTTTTGGTTCTTACGATTTTGAGTGGTCAAACCGAACATGGTTTTTGCACATCCTTTGTACCTTGTATTCCGAAAGCCAGCAACAATTCATTGCCTATTCATAGGAAAATATCTGCTATTACTCTTTTATAGAAGATGAAAACACGAACAAAAGGATTGGGAGAGAGTACGAGAAATATGATAGTGACAGAAATGGAATGACTATAGTTGTTGTTTTTATGAGACATTGTGAAGTGAAAAAAAATATCTTGAATTTCTATGTTGGTTAGAAGTGAACACTTCAATATATGCAAACTTCCGGGGGTGGAGATCCTGGTGTGGAAATCACATAAAAATATAATGGGTAGATGCTCTGCTAGAAGCTGATGTATTGTACTACAATAAAATATTATAAATGCATATTTCTGCAGGTGAAATAATTCAATTGAATTGGATGAGAGAATATTTAACGTTTTAGCGAGAAACTAAAAAAATGATACAAAATATGATAAAACTAAAGGAAAACGTACTAATAATTAAAAAAATAAATGTCCATTGTCCAATAAGCAAAGGAATATGATATAAACGTAAAATAAATTGATGATACAATGAACAAAAGAATAAAAGGTAGGGATTTGATAGCAGTAAAAAAAAAATTGATTGGAGATAAAATAGCAGAGAGAAATTAGTTCGGACCGGAAGTAGAACATATCCTTGCTGCAACAGACATTTTGTAGCAAAGATAGAACAATTGAGATGTTTGGATCCACCTGTGTTTTCCTCGTCTCTCCCTACTCCGCCTGTCATGTTTCCAACATTCTGCCAATTCAAAACAACCTTTTTAAAAAGTTGAAACAAAATGAATACCGTGTTCAAGAGAATCCATGAAAGGGAGAAAAAAACTATGAATACCGAAAGATACAGAAAAAAAAAATACGATGCAAATTTTATTCACCAAAGTAAAAACAAAACAAAACAAAAAAAAATTAAAAACCTCGAGGACAACTTATGTAAATCAAAGAAAAAAAATCGCATTCTTGATACAAGACACGAGTGACGAGTAACTCTATTCCAATTCACAAAAGCTGTCCGAATGAATGGAGAAATTCTATAGGGCTCTACATCAACAAATCTCTTCTCAAATCTAGAGTAGTCGTCTTTTATTGATATCATTCATTTCTCAGATTTCCCTCTCAGTGTACCTTTTTTTTTTTTTACTTTCAACCTTCCTTCTCCCTCCTTCTCCTCCATCTCTCTTTCTCTCTCTCTCTCTCTCACTCCCTTTTCTCTCTTTCTCTCTCTCTCTCTCTTTGTTTTTTCTCTAACTTTTTGTACTTGATATTTTTTTCCTTTGTATCTTGAATCTCTGTATTTTGTTCATTTTTGTATAATCTAATTCCGTGCATGTGTTTCAAGATGAGAGACTGTGAGCACAAAAGAAGAAGAAGAAAAACGGAATGAAACGAAAGAGACGAGCGTCGACGACGGAAAGAGTCGTACAAAAGTTATCCACCCCTACTTGATGCGGAGAATTCCATCGATTCCATTCTTCTTTTAATATCGATCTCCGTCCATCTTACATCATTGTCCCAGGATTCATCCCTCTCTCTCTCTCTCCTACCCGTTTTTGTTTTCTTTTCTTTATCTAAGTGGTGTTTTTTGTTTGCCTTTTGCTCCGTATACAAAGATGTACGTGCACAATCATTTGTATGTACAAGTGTGCTTATATGCATACATACATACAGTACACACACACACACACAAATATATATATATATATATATATATATATATATATATATATATATATATATATATATATATATATATATATATATATATAAATATATATATATGTACATACACACACACTAATATATATATATATATATATATATATATATATATATATATATATATATATATATATATATATATATATATAATGTATTGGTAATTTTATTTGATACTTTCACAAAGTGAATTTATCAATTATTCGATTTGATGTATTTACTGTCTGATACTTATTTTAGATTTTATGTTCTTCTTCATTTATCGGTGACTTGTATAATGCTTTTGTCCTATGCGATAGCTGTCATTTACATAGACACATATATTGACAGTTACGAGACTATTGTTTTGAAACCTCTTCTATCCGATGCTTTAGTGACACTAAGTCTCATCAACACCCAATCTTGATATTTTATCCTAATTTCCAAAGTACTTAAAGTCTGGAATACGGATAGCTCAGTTTGACGTCGAAATTCTACGAATATTATTCTGTTATAACCGTCTTCAAGACCATTTGGCTATGTGTTATCATTGTTGACTCTCACATATATGCAGGACTACTGAAGAATAAGAATAAGATATAGAAGAAAAAAATTTAAAAAGACAATGGTCAGGTGAAAGAGGATAGGCAATGTTCGACTGGTATAAGTTCTTCAATTGTTTGGCCCTCGTTGGCAACATTTTGCCCAAGACAACAGAAGCAACTATGTGATAGAACGCCTCGATACCAAATCTGTACAAGTTGATTTGCTAATGAATAAGTCTCTGTTGTGGTGATACAAACAGAGATGGTATCGGGATGACAGGACGGATATAATGAAAGAAAATCGACCCAACAAGGTGAAGGAGAAAAGAAGAAGAGAACTAGGGTAAAAAAAAGGTGTATATCTAATAATGACGATCATATGAAGAAAACGAAATCACCATTCTCGATATTCAATAATCAAAATAATGTATAAAGGTTGAACTCGAATGAAATGAAAATATTCCAGAAAATACCTTCAAAGGTGTATTTGCCATTCGTATATGTCTTACCATCTCATTTCGATTTGAAAAAGAAATGGAAGAGGGTTCTAGCACTCTGAGAACCTAATCCCCTGTGTTCACATGCAGGCGTTAGAATATTGAGCAGTATCTTTTTTGAAATGACAAAAAAGCTAACAAACTACGAAAATAGTTTTAAATCAGGTATATATTAAAACCATAGCTTAAATAGATGTGGTGTTTGATCAACACTGTTGGGGTGCCATGTTGATATAACTAGTGTCTTGAAATGATCGAAATCTGAGAGCGCAGAAATCGTCAGTTGGGGGGGGGGGTTAGAAAGGTGTAAACATCGCCTCCCAAAGTTGATAAGCCTTGTTTGCCGATATTTCCGGGAGCTTTACCTTTGCATATGGATAGTTTTGCTGGATAAAGGTTTCTATAATTTCGTAGTAATACTTATATATAATTATGCCATCTACAGTGAGCTGTTTCGTTGTATTACAACTCTTCGGTGTGACTAAAGACTATCCAATATACCTCTTAGTACCACGAAGTAGGATTGAAACTTTCGTTTCTGACCTAGAGGTAGATATTCTATCCCTGCTTTACGTAGAACTAGGCTGTTAGTAGGACCAAATTAAGTGGTATATTTATTTACGGATAATTCGTCATCCACCAAACTGCTCCATTCCATATATATATATATATATATATATATATATATATATATATATATATATATATATATATATATATATATATATATATATATATATATATATATATATATATATATATATATATATATATATATATATATATATATATATATATATATATATATATATATATATATATATATATATATATATATATATATAAATATATATATATATATATATATATATATATATATATATATATATATATATATATATATATGGGGGGTATGTGTTTTGTAGGGGGGTTGATATGATAATAAGAGGAATAGAGGAAACAACAAATATCACGTTAACAGATATTGAGAAATGAGTGACAGTCGTGACACAAAAGATTCTTGAAAAAGTCTTTCAATGCTTAGTATTTGAAGCTGTAAAACTTTCTAAACAAGCTTTCATTTATTCGGACACAGTTTCACAGTTGTGCTTTGTTTCATGTTTGTATGGATAATTTATTTTGTATCATCCTGCTAACATAGTGTGAGCCATGAATCTGAATGTGCATAAAGTTTGTATCCATGCATTGATGCATACACGTCTGTATGTAAGAAAGACTTCCAAAGTTTGCACCAACGATTTCAAGATGGAAGGATAGAAGCTTTGGTTTCTTGTTTGTTTTTTGTTTTTTTGTTTTGTTTTTTTTTGTTGTTTTTTTTGCTGTGGTATTAATCAAGCTATTTTACGATTTGTTTCTTTATATTTCTTTTTTATTTGTGCTGAGGGTTATATAACTAATGCTCAATCCAGAACTAAAAAAAAGTTTAGCGATTCTTGATGGACGCTATCTTTTTCCAAAAGACTTTTTTATCTAAAAGACATTTCATCGAAATGACCTTTCATCGTACCAACTTTATCGAAACATTTCGATGAAAAGTAGTTTCGATTGAATATCGCTTCGATAAAAGCTGTTTCAATAATGTCATTTCAATGGCAAATCGATTCTCTAATTGGGCGTTTCGGTAGAAGCGCAGTTTCGATAAAAAGTCGTTTCGATAAGGAAGCGTTTCAGTAACTTGTCGTTTTAATGAAAAGTTTTCCGATTAAAATTCGTTTCGATACAACTTAGTGCAATGTAATGTCATTCGATAAAAAGTCGCTCGATGGAAATTCGTTGTACCAATTCTTAGCCTCACAGTTCTTCAGATAGCATCCCATTACATTTCAGCTTTTGATGATAAACTTAGCAGTTGGAGCGAATCTGAAAGGTAACTATTTTTTCAGGAGTGATTTTTTTTCTTCTTCAACAAACAACAAGTATAAAATCAAGAAGAAAACAGTTGCCAGTTTAAATAGTTGGAAACAAATATGATGCAGCGACGTTCTTGGTGAATTGGGAAATGATTTAATGTTTTTTTACTACAGTGAGTCAACAAACATTTTTCTGAAACAATCTAAGATAGATAATGTTCATACTTGTGACAGAAAATTGAAATTCATCTCAACATTGTGTAAGTCTCTTCTCACACCTCAATGAACGAAAACGTAGAAACATATAAAACATCAGAATAATGAAATAAAAATCTGGCTTTTTCTCTTAGTTTTATATTTATTTCTTTACAAACGAAAGAAAAAAATCAGTGCTCACACCTGAAAACATTTTTTCTGAGAAAGAGGAAGTCGGTGAAAATAAAATAAAAACAATATATTTTGCTTGAACCACGTTTCGAAGCGAAAAAAGAAGTAGGCAAATGAAAATGTTAAAAACAAGTAAGTAGTGCCCGATGTTATTTGTATTTCAACCGTGCTTGATCTGCATCTGCTGCCTTTAATGTAAGCTGGAAGATAAATAGATAAAACCCAGCCAGGATAATTTAATATGATCAGTCAGAACCCAGGCGATAAACATCAGTCAGTAAGTTCACACTAAACCAGCGACAGTGAATCCGAATAACTCACTTATTCGGATGTTTTTTTTTTCTTTTTTAGGACAGAACTGCATCAATGGAAGAACACATGTCTAATTCTTTTAGCTTGAATTCATTTTCCTTTTGAGTCTCCTCTGATAAGTTTCATCAACTTGCTCACCATATGATCACTGCCGATTATACAAATATGATATATATATATTAGTAAAAATGTCCATTGGTGCGGTTCGAAATCACTTACTGTCAAACTCTGGTCCAAGTCTGCAGCGGATATTGTTTTCACCCTAACAACAATCCACCTCAAATCTTATGGAGTGAACTCACCAATCTTTGTCTGTGCCGTCGCGTTGAACCAAACAGATATGTATAATTTACGTACCTTAACGTGATTTTAACCGGTCAAGTGATTGATAAGCGACTCTCTTACTGACTGAGCTATATAGACAAGTCTTACATATCTACGAAAACTTATGTTGGGGATATGCAGGGGTTTATTTTATTCTGATAAATGAATATACATTTACAAGATTAATGATTCCCTGTTGTGATTTGAAATCACAAACACGTGACTCGTAGCTGACTCTCTTACCGACGGAACCAAATTGTCTTTTCTATCTTCTAACATATTGATTTTATCGTGGTAGTCATTTGACAATGTGGAAGTGAAAGATTTGACAACAAGTGCGTTACATCTCTATTCATTTTATTATCGAAAGGATAGTCTTGATGAACTTTGCCAAAATTTCGTCGGTGTCTTCATGAAGCATTTTGCCATGCAGAAAAACTGCGAAGATGGATGTGGTACTAAAATGGAGGATAAGATATATAAATCTGATCTTGATTGTTGGGTGAGAGGAAAGGGAGGTGTTATCCTTGGTGTGAGTATAAAGGGGTCAAACTTATGTTTCTTATCACAGAAGGAGTAGGATGTTTTGCATTTAAGGACGCTTGGATTGATATTTAGGGGAGGATTGGGTGTCTGTTGTTTACT
>OY735210.1:55708041-55765541 GCA_963457665.1 Thysanoteuthis rhombus
GCAGAGATTCGAGTGTACCATTCCGTTAACAAGAATTTACTTTGAATTACTAAAGTTAAACTACGTTGTACCTTGCCAGAAAAGAGTTTGGCAATGATGGAAAAAAATAAAACCTGATATCAATTTCAGTGCATTACAGTACTTAGCAAAGGAGAACTATAACACATTGCAATAGATTTATGTATTACAATTGATATAAAAACTTCAAACCAAGAAAATAAATCAATAAACACCGTAACCTTTGCATGCATCTTAAGAATGTTGTCAGATCGGAGTATTTTTAGCATTTTCAGAGAATATTCTCCTCAGAAATTTAAACATAGTACATTGGTGCTTCTGCGCGCAACGATTAAAGTACAATTTACCCTGAATATGTATGAGGTCCCCAGTTGAAATTATGGAATTGACAATATTTAACATCAAAGGTGTACATGAATCTTCAGACTTAACTGCATACCCCTCCACACAAACACACACCACACACGTACACACACACACACACACATATATATATATATATATATATATATAGAGATAGATAGATAGAGAGATAGATAGATAGATAGATAAAGAGAGACAGACAGACAGACAGACAGACAGACAGGAAGAGCAAAGTATAGACCATGAGGAGAGCACAAGTTGGGTAAATAGGCATTAATTCACGGGTATTTCGTCGGTATGACTCGACTTATTTTTTTGTGACCTGAAATATAAGACAGGAAAACATCTGTGTGGTGGAGTTATATTTGTTGATTACCATATAAAAACAACGTATGGTATATATATATATATATATATATATATATATATATATATATATATATATATATATATATATATATATATATATATATATATATATATATATATATATGTGTATCAACATTTTCAAGATGCAAAAATCCAATCCAAAATGTAGACCAGCCATAAGTTGACTTCACTTACTCAGGACCATGTGCAACATATATTGGATGTGTCCAAAAGTTCCAAAATCCAAGCAGGGAATGGAGACTTAATTCACTGCTCAAAATTTTTGCACAAAATAACTTTACTTTTAAATAAAAGGTTTATCTAAGTGAAAAGAAATACTGGTTGTGCTAATAACAATAGGGAGGATCTTTATATTCGGGAGGGTGTCACGTGTCAAATATAATCTAAGAATAGCAAGATATCTACCACGTCATTGAAATCGATTAAGATTCTCTTTCAGTGAGTTTTTTTTTTCTTCCGGTATTGAATGATCATAACTATTTCATTGATAAATTCTCCACCGATTGATATGTTTTCATTCCAACGTATGGTAAATAAAGTGGTTCTGACGAAGGTTTTGGCGAGCAAAGACTGCCTCATCACACTGCAGGCATATTGTCTACTAAGACATTTCGGTCTATTTAGCTGTCGTACGCCCCCAATCCCGTTAAGATAATTAAAATATCTTTTGATCTGAATTCTCAATGCTTTGTTCTTAATTACCTTAGATACGCTTCTGCCTCCTGGGCATTTCACTCTATCGCACAACGGAATTAATATTTCATGAGTTAAATAATCGATGATTAAATAATTCAATGAATTGCATAACCGACTGCATTGAAATTTAATGTTTCAAGCATCATCATAAACTTATCTGAAAAATTTTGGATCAGAGAGTTTTGCTTACGCCAACTTAGAATCTCACTGCTCCAACCCTTCGATACAAATTTAGCAGTTTTGGAGTCAAAATTTAGCCAGTTTAGTTATGACGGCCTGAGAGTGTCTGTAAACATCAACAATAACTCAAGCTGCGATGATATTACTGCTGCTATTACACTTGACAGGGGCTGATATTTTGATCGTGAAATTAATGCCAATGTTGATTGATATGAGATTTCAAGTTAGAAGTATAATTCGGATTTACGGTTTAACAATAAAAAAGACTAAATCCAGTTTCAAAAGAGCTAAATTGGCAACACAACACCAAACGTGAGTTCATCTGAACTAAACCTATTCGACTGATAAGCCATAGGAATGATTGCCTTGAGAACATAGTCCTTACGAAAGTATAACCACGAATTATGAATTCCACATAACGATATACATATTCACCCGAAATTTCATCCGAGATAGTGGATAGATTTGGCAGTGAAAGGATTTTCTTTGAGCATCATTTTCTATTATGGTTCGGACCATGTGGATAGGCTAGATTCCATTATACTCATTTCTATATTTATTTGCAAAAATCACAGCTCCAAACTTTTATGATTGTTTATCTAATGAGCGGGATTTTGGTAAAATAAATTACTTTTCATTCAGCAAAATACCCTTTATCTTTTACAATAACTTTCAGTGATACTAACCGCACAATTAAAATCCACCTGACTTCTTTATTCATATGGTTTTCTTTATTAATATTTATAAATGTTTGTGACTATGTATACTTTCTCCTCTCAAAACGTGCATCGTACCCCGAAATTTTCACATAATACAAGATTTTCGGGTGGATAGAGTAATTTATGTTTACGAATTAACTATATCCATTGCCTGATAAATCATGTTTTTTAGAGCTGGGAATTTGGGTATTGGGGGTTATGTAGATTATTTGAAGTTACTTATATTTTTGACTTTTGAGAGACAAAATCGATGATATTTGTTTCAATATTAGGGTTTGGAATCTAGGGGAATCTTTATTTCACTTTTACATGTCAATGTCGACAGCAGAGATTTTTGGGGAGTCAAAATAGAGGAGGGATATATTTCTCTCCTTTCAAAGGTTAAATAAGATTTCTTTTGGAATCTAAATCTTGAGGGTACTTTTTAGCTTCGAAATGTCAAAATCAGAGGGGAAGATTCTTTTTTTTTTCATTTCTGACGATGTGAAACTATATTTCACTTTTAGGGGGTTTAAAATCCCGGTAGAAGAATTTTTTTATCTTTGGAATTTGTTTCACTTCAATGTATGAAAATATGGCGGGCCCTTTTATCTCCCCTCAAAGGATCAAAATTTAAGAGGGGATTTTTCTTAAATATTTATTCCTTTTGAAGGGTCTATATTAGAGGAAACATCGCTGTTATATTTGCAGTTATTTTCGCTGGGGCAACGCTGAATAATATTGCTAATATTGCGAATAATGATGATGAAGTCAATAATAAAAACTTTCTAACAATCACGTTGATAATCGTCAATAAAATGGAAATAAATACATGATCTCAATAGCCTAATATTACCGAAATAAATCAGAAGATGAGATTTCTGTACGCTTCAAATACAAAGAATTACCTGTGATAGGGATTATGCGAATTTCAACTTTACGAAGAGATAAGCAGATCTCCTTTAGAGTGCTTATCAGAACAAAGGCCTCCTCTAAGAGCGCAAAGAAACAAAATGTTAAGTGGATAAAACGGTTAAAACATTACAACCTAGCCATTTTGTATGATGAGATTGTGGCAGTACATAAAATCATTTGATTGACAGTTAAATGGCTATATCACTCTTTCTAAAAATAAATCGATTGTGAAAGGCAACTTTTATCAGAAGACATTCTACCTTCATTAAGTAAACGATTAGTTACGCTAATCTAATAAGTCGCCGGGAAACATTACTAATAGCCAGGTAGAATGTCAATGACAATCGACTAATGGCTATTGCTTCGTTTGGCGTTGCGATAAAAAGAATTTCTCCTCGTTTGGTTTATTTAATAAAGATAGGACTGTTTCTCTGCACTTCAAGATTGGTTGTTCTTAATCAGGTCAAATCCAGTCAGTCTGTGTGTCTGAGGTGATATCTGACCATACATTACGACGAAGAATATAAAGAAAATAGGTACAACTTGCCTCGCGCTTATGAAAATGATGCCGATACAATCGTGATATGCTCTAATCATGTAATGTGTGAATTAAATAATAATAATAATTATCATCATCATCATCATCATCATCATCATCATCATCAGTCTTTTAAGTTCTGTTGTTGAACATTGACCCCCTCAGGATTTGCCAAAATTTCTATCATGGGCGTTGCGGAGCCAGTATTTCCTGAATCAGTCAAGTTCATTTCTCGATCTTGTGTTCTGTCTGCCTCGGTTTCTTATGTGATCTCTGGGGATCCATGTTGTGAGACGTGATGTCCATCGGTTGTCTTTCATTCTTGCAACATGGCCTGCCCACTGCCATTTGTGTTTTTTAAATAGTTTCTATGACGTCTCGGACACCTGTTTACTTACCTACTTTCATTAGTGTGAATTTCTGATAGGATGATTTGTTCATTTCCAGGCTTCGTACCCGGCTCGTTATGGATGAAAGAATACGGACAAAGTATTCACATAATCATAGGTGCAGATATGAAACATAAAATAAGCAAGCGAAATATGCAAACAGATTGAGTCTTGTTTGCCCTAGAAAATAAAATCAATTATTGATTTGATATCAGTGGGGTTATTCAATTTCATCAAATTAAGGGAAAAGGAATGGAGAACATTTTCAGGAAAGCAAACAATGAGGAGCAAATAGCCCTGAAAGTGGCCAAAATAACTAGTAATGATAGAAAGCAGAAAGATAATGACTCCATGGTTGTCCTTTGACTTCCAGGAGAGTGTCTGATACAGCAAAATCGAATCACACGAACCGGGCCTTTCCCGTTTTGCTAGGATATCAAAAACTCGTTCCAGTGCTGTAGGAAGGTCGACTAAGAATTATTTTGATATTATAAATCTAACTATCACCACGCTGTTGTATAATGGTTGATGGCGTGACAGATTTTAGTTTAGACACCCAAAAGGTCGTCTGAGAGATTTGAAGCGTGACATTGACAGTGACAGTACACGTTGTTGGCGAACAAGACTCGTGCTGTGATGGCCCAAATAATTCCTGCAGCCTCCTCTGAACGACCCCATCAGAGCTGATCGGACCCCAGTTGGCTAGCTACTTGCACCCATAGCTCTTCTCTTTGGAGTCACAACCATCTTGAGGATATCTCTGCAACTTCGATGATTCTGCAAAAGACTCTTTTTTTTTTTTCCAGCAATTCTTAGATTACATAGTTTCAAAAGTAACTGAGCCAAATAGCCAAATAGCCAAATCATGAATTAAAAAACTACCATTACTCTAATATGAACCTGTTGTTTCTGGAAAGAGACTGATTCATTGATTCCTAAAGAGTAGTATCCCTTTGTTTCTTGTTTATTTTGCAACTTTAGCGCAGATGTGTCTTGCAAATTTATTCAGGTATAATTCGATAGCATGAGAGTTTTTTTACGAAAGCATTTATTTTGTCCAAAGGAATACATGTTTTCACAGAGAATAAGGAGCTTGTAACTGTAACCTTTCTTTTCATGGCATCGCTATTGTCCTCTACTGAATCCATATACTACTGCACTGCAAAGTCCAGCATACAGAGCAGTTCTTTCATTCATGGAAAAAAATTGATACTTTCAATTGGTTTGATTCCAAACGTCTTTCTTTATTATATCATATCTAGAGAGCTTTTTTTATATAGATCATGTAGATACTGCTTTTGAATATTGCTCGTTGTTGTAGACAACATTTCCTTATACTGAATTATTTGTGGGAATAAAAGTCCAGATATGCCGAGTAATTGCAAGCTTACAGTATATAGGTGCTTTGAACTCGTGCTTTTCAAATTATCAATATATTCCGTTTGGCCAAGTCGTTATCATCCTTCTCCATAATGAAGAAAATCATCATTATCAGTCTTTTTTTACATCTTTCGTTGGACATAAACCTTCCGCAGGATTTAACACAATTCTCTATCATGGGCGTCGCGGAGAGAGAATTTCCTGAATTTGTCTTGTTCATCCCTCCATCTTGGGTTCTGTCTGCCTCAGTTTCGCAAGTGATCTCTGGGGTTCCATGTTGTGAGTCGTGATGCCGATCTGTTGTCTGCCATTTGTGCAACATGGCCTGCCCACTGCAATTTTAGTTTTTCAATAGATCCTATGATGTCTTGGATTCCTGTTTTCTTCCTTATGTACTGTGCTGTCTTATGATCACTCCATGTAAGGTTGAGCGTGATTCTCCCGTGCGCATGCAGTTTGTAGGTCGGTCTCTTAGTTAGGTTCCATGTTTCAGCCCCATAAGTGGCAATCAGGAGAAGGCATTGGATTTATACTCTTCTTTTCAATTAGGATCTAATGATAATCACATAGTTCATGGATATCTGCACATCTTTCCGGTGTATCAGTAGTATGGAGGTCCCATTGTTACCTATATCAAAATGATGGTTTGCTTTAATGTTCTTTCTACTTAAAGTATTCCATTTGGGTTCGTCATCCTCCTCAACAACGTTGATATCGACGTCAAATCTCAACAAAGAGTTTGAACACTGAATGTCAAGTTCGATCCATTCGCTAGCATTACAAAGAACAACTCAATATCTCAAAATAACTTAAAATAATAAGAAAGTGTTCAGTAGAAAACAACTGCACTAGTTTAAGTTCATGCAACAAAATTAAATATATATTTTAATCGTCGACATCTCTGTTATTTCCGAAATTGCAAGCCCTGTAACTGAATTTCTCTGTTAAAGCAACACAGGACTTCATTCAAGAAGGATGAAGCAAAAGGGTGGAATACATTTGACATATCATGTAGAAAATCATGGCAAACCCAAAGAAGTATTAGACTTAATTTAGAAAGTCATCAATTCGTTTTACTAACATCGCACAAGGAGATGTTATCGCATAGTATTTGGTTTTGGAGTTCGGTTATTTTTAGGGAAAATCGAGATTTTATATTTAATACATCGGTTTTTTTAAAGAACTTGGATGGCTATTACTTCAAAAACTGATGACTATCGTTTATCCGACAATGATGGATGGGCAATAGTACAATTATTATAAAATAACTATTTTAAGGATTTATGATTATCTTATTGCCAAATTATTCATTGCAGCACACACACACACACACACACACACACATACGCACGCACGCACACACACACACACACACACACACATACATATATATATATATATATATATATATATATATATATATATATGCATGCACATCTCTATATTTGGTATAAATAGACTGCAAAAGAGATTCATTGCATTTCTTTTTTTTCTGGGTGAAAGTATGTGTATAAATTCTATTCGCTTCTAGGCACTTCGATAATCGAATTCGTACATAAACGTGTAAGCAACAGTCTCGAGAGATGGATGCGATTGTCTGCTATAATTATCAGAGGCACTGAACCATCCTCCCCCTTCATTTATATCTGAAATCACCGATCTACATTCTCCTGAACCATTCCAGTCTCTGATGCCCCGACCTATATTCTCCTTCAATTCGTAGTACGAGCCTTTGTTTTAAAGTAACACATTTTATAAAGATCCACAATTCTATTTCTTTATTTTTCCTAATTCTTCCCTAGCTTGAATAAAGGCTCCCTGTACTTTTCTTGCTTCTCTAGTGAAACATCATAACTCAAATATTCGAAAGTTTCATGCATGTAGACGTAATTGAACTGTAAATGTTGCAATATAATTTTCCTTTTTTTATCGTAATGATAAATCTTTAATAAAAAGAAATTGTACGTATTGACTCCAGTTTCTGAAATATCTGTTGAAAATTGCAGTGAACAAATAATTACAATATACATTCTGCAGTGTTGAAATATCAATTCTGTAACACGATTGTGCGATCTGGTGATTACGTTAGATAGAAACTTAAACAGTAACATAGAAATTAAGTGTCCTTGGTGACATGTTTCCCAAATATTATAATTTAAACCGTGATTGCTGATTTTTGTATGACCGAATAATGAGTATGTTCAATTTCCCCTCTGATTGATTTTGTAAGAGCATACAAGATTTTTGCCATTATAATGGTTCTGCTCCTTCAAGCTATCCATATATTCCACATTCGGTCCTGTTAAGTTTTCTGGACAGATACTAAATTTGAACTCTCTCTCTCTCTCTCTCTCTCTCTCTATATATATATATATATATATATATATATATATATATATATATATATATATATATATGTTCGGTGCAACTCTTCGATGTTCCCTTTTAGCCCCGAGAATCTATAAGCGAATAACTTGCCCCCATCGAAATTGAAGAGGCAATCTTCTGCGTTCACGTTTACAATAAAGGTTTTACTGTGATCTAAGAGGAATTATTCGGCACAAATCAATAGATCACTCAAGAAAATATGGATTTGCTTCTTGTAAAACCTACTATGTATTTCTTCAAATAATGATTTCTTTGCTGATTTCAACCTACGTACTCATCCGTCTATCTCATAATAACTGCACGAATGAAGAATAGAAATGTTAACGAATTGCGTCAAATACAAGAAGAGATATCATCTGTTAAATATACGATAAAATCTCTGTAGACAAAGACTTGAGCTTGGAAAATCATTCGTCGATGGTCGACTGATCTTGTCTATGTAAATTGGAACGAAGTCTGGAGGAGGAAGTAATTGCTCCCTCGTTTACTCAATATGTTAACCTTCAGACGGACATCATTAAATGATTCTATTAGACAGTCATTGATCCAAAACGAAATTGACCCTTAGCCGTGATCACCGTTCCAACTATCAATGCCGACTTTGAAACAACGTCATTACGATCTCCCGAACTGTCACCAACAATTCTGTTCTACCCTCATAATTATCGCTGTCTCTTGCTGGAGAAGCGCTTTGTGGTTACTCATCTCTAATTATATAGAGCGATCCTTCCTTTCGTGGTTCAATGTCTATGTCAGCATTGGATTGTATATAAGGATATATTTAGGAACGATCAATCAAATCTGTCATCAGAACTGACAACATAAGTTTCTTCAGTTTTTAAGGGGATCTGTCTGTACGGCTGTCTGGCTGACTGTATGTCTGCCTAGCTATGTATGTGTAGTTTGTGTGTAAAAGCCGTACCAACGAAGCTAGAGAGATGGAGATATGAGCATTAACTCTTTTTTGTTGTTTCTTGAAACATCCGCTGGAGAATAAGTTTTTTTGTAGGGGATACAATTTGCAGTGTGAGTTTATGTTAAATCGGTCCCTTACTTCGTGTCAGATAGCATTTACGCTAGTTCTTTTAGAAAATTCGGTCTATTTTTGTGATCGTTGCCCGACAAAAAAATAACTTATTCGTTGATCACCCTTTTTTCTATTTTTTTCCCCAACCTCGACACGGCATGCTATCAGAAGATATTGGTCGCTCGATGGTTTCTATTCATTGACTAACCAGACCTGTCCTCTATTTATTTGCCTTTTTGTTTGTTTTGATCGAAGCAAAGATCAAGAAACGGAAGAAAATGGGGCTGACTAGTTATGAGCAAGTCGCATGATCATTCTTATTATTTCAACTCATGGAGAAGATGGCTGGGAATAGTGGGTACCAGAATTTCTCACTTTCCGGTTTGTTTTTATCATCTTTTGTGCGTGTACGTGTGCTTGTGGGTTGTTTTTGCTTTTTTTCCGTTTCTCAAGTACAATCGATACTAACCTCTAAACATCCTCACGAAGACACTAACATTATACCTAACGCCTTCCTCGCCAACAATAGAACAAGCATTTTTCCCCAGTTCAAATTTCTTATATCTGGAAATAAAGATCGGCTGGCTTTTTCCTTTTAGTCTTATGGTTATTAAGAAGGAAATTACAATCTCTATTACTATAGATAACAATCAAAAAAAATATTGTCACATCCAACATTATTCCCTGATTTCACTTCTTAATTTTGGTTGATGAGTGAGATGGTATGTGTAGACATTATGCAAGTAGATCTATTTTATTCCTATGTTCTTTGTGAATGTTCCAATTAGAATTTTACATCTTATCATTCTGTGGTCTCTCCCAACGTTAACTTGATTTGAAACCAGGATATCTTCGTCTGTGTCGCTTTTGTTCGCCAGGATGTAGTATATTTCGTTCTTAGTTTCAAGGTTTTGGTCCTTCCGAGTCCTTTTATCAGATTTCTTTTTGTAGAAAATGTTCACGTTTCGAACTCATTTGTGGTAGCGTAATCTACTAGATATTCATTCCTCTCGTTCCGTAATACTCGAACTTGCCGATGCAACGTTCATTATCCTTGTTTCCACTTTGCGTTGGAGTCTCCCATAATGACATTGAAGTATTCTGGTATCTTAGAGTAGTGAGTTGAAGTCACTGTAAAAGTTGTCTATATCCTCTTTAGTTGACTGAAAAGTGGGTATACTTGGATGATGTCCAGTTTGTACTGCCTTGAGAGCTTCACAGTGACAATGTGTATGCAGCCCGAAACAGCTTTGAAACCTATCACGTTCTTGCAAGTTTTCTGATTGCAATATTGCACCCTGCCTCCAGCTTAAGAACTGTTGTGTACGTCTCTGTATCAAATTTGGCTAAACAAAACCTATCATTATAAACATTATTGATATATAAGTAATTAACAATATCAACATCACTTAAGATATTTGCACTTGGCATCAGAATACCACAATTATTGAGAATCCAATTATCGTCACAATTATTAACACAAATATATTCAACCTTTATATCACCGTAACTATCAATCTTTATCGTATTTGTAAACCCATTACTTAACGGCGAAAATCTTAATGATTAATAATGACCTTTATTACAGGTCTTATAATGTTTATAACCATAAACAGTCTAACGAGAGTTTTCACTCAAATCAAGTATCCATGAACTGTGATTATCAAGACTTCATTCTAGTATTTTCTACTTGAATATTGTATCCCACCTTTACCATAGGTTCATAGCTACCCATGCGTGAAAGGTCGAAGCATGAAATAGATAATAGATAATATTTGCTTATTATGCCGTCTTAATGAAACGTGATGACTGGGTAACAATGACTCGTCTGCTATCACGTTAAAATGTCTGAAATTGATCCTTGAAAATGGCTAACGTATCTTACGGCTAAATCTAATTAGTCTGGGTATTGATGGTTATATCATGACATATTGCGTATTCTGAAGACGTCGATGGATATCTTTATGCGTAAAAGTTTTAGGACAATGTTTGAAACTGAACATTGTTTTATCTATATGCGTACACTTATGAAAGTTTGGGACGATGTTCCCTCCTTCCAAACAGTGCATTGCAGGCGGGGATTATGATTCAAGTTCCCCTTATTGACTTATTTGTAACATTATAAGAGTTTTAGAGAGGTGTCCTATTTTCTATTTGTTCAGAGTTATGCCATGATTATGTCTTTATAGAACATTTATTCAGACCACATTTATTCTTTGAAATATTTGTACATTACTTCATATTCTGATGACCTTATTTCGGTAATTTTTTTTATTTGTCAATCGTTTTTTTTTCTTCCAGAACACGTTTTGTTTTGTTTTTTTGTTTTTTTTTTTTGGTGTGCAAAAGGAGAAGGGTTCCTATTTATGATGTAACTAATTGCCCAACTTTTCACTTCATTTATAAACCATTAAACCAAAACACTAAATTTGGGGATTGTAAATCATATAGATTATATTGCAAAGGAAGTTTTTTTTTCCACTTTGAAAAGATGTAGAGGGGAAGTTTTGTTTTCTACAAACCTTCAAGGAACAGAGGGTAAACAAATCAAAAAGAACTTTTAGGGGTCAAAATCAATGGTAAGATTTTTATTTACTATTAGGGTCGAAATCTAGCAGAAATTATTTTACTTTCAGGGATCAAAATCGAAATTGAATCTCTTTCAATCATTGGAATCAAAATTGAAAAAGACTCTTCGACAGCAACAGGGTTTTCTTTTATTTTCTAGAGGCAAGAGAGACGTTTTTCTCCATTAAGGGTCAGAAGCGGGGGCGATTTATTGTTACCCATTAGGTATATAATACAGGGAAAACACTGTTATCATATTTTTAGTTATTTTTTTCCCAGGAAATACCGACTATAAAATTCATATATTATAATTGCCACGTTGTGTCACAGACTTCTCGTCTGATAGTGTCGTGGTGTGTCGTGGCGGTTAAACAAAACTTTCAGAAAGTACGACGCTAGCCAAAGGAAAAGAACTTTGATCTAGAATTTCCCGTTAAAACGTGTGATGTGTTGGCTATTGTAAAACCAAAATTCAGACAGCAAAAAAAAAACGAAATGAACATTCAAAGAAGAATAACAATGTGGATTTTATAATAAAAAAAAAAGTGGAAAAACAATTGAATGGTTTGTATTGTGAAAAGATGAGGAAAAGAAATAAGAGCAGTCTTAGTAAGTAAGTCACAGTTTTTCTTTGAATGATTTTGTAGTCGATAGGAAAGAGATTAATACCTCATTTCCTGGTTGTTGTTGACAAATTCAATCAACAATCCTTAATACCTTTTTTTTCAAGGGTGAATCGGAAATCACAACACGAAGAACATAATATGTCCTAGGTTACCTTAGCTTTGCTCATTAGATCGATAAGAGAACTGGGTTAAACACTAACATTTTTCCAGATGTCCTTATTATTTGGAAAAAATCACAGATTCCCCTCTCTGGTGATAGTCACATTTTAACAGCCATTTCTTGGAGTCGCTCTGACGTGATCACTACCAACATAGCAGCTTGCTTTGTGTCTCGCTCTGCTATAACTATCATCCTCTCTCTCTCTCTCTCTCTCTATCTCTCTCTCTCTCAATCTATCTATCTATCTATCTATCTATCTATCTGTCTTTCTCTCTCTCTCTCTCTGTCTTTCTCTCTCTCTCTCTTTGACGCTGCTACTACTATCACCTCTCTCTCTCTCTCTCTCTCTCTCTCTCTCTCTCTCTCTCTCTCTCTCTCTTTCTCTGTCCTCCTTGTTTAAGTCTGCAAAAAAAATGAAATTTCGTGACTGTACAATTTCCATGTATATTTTTTCTTCAATTTCATTTTTTATCTATTGACGGCGAATGCCTGAGAAAACTCAGATTTGAAGACAACATCGTCCTTTTAGCAGAGAAGCTTCACAACCTCTAACTAATACTAGATGAACTAAGTGAAGAAAGCTAGGAAGTCGGTCTTCACATGAACTTCAGTAAAACAAAGGCCATTTTCAACAACCACGTTGGAAAATAAACACATCAATCAAGATGGGAGACGCTGAACTGGAAATAGTAGATCATTTCATCTACCTTGGACAACAAATCTTCATGAGACCCTCAAAAGGAGAAATCAATCGAAGAATCACTCTAAGATGGCAGGCCCTTGACAGAGCAAGCTCAACCTTCAAAAACAAGAAGATAACATTATTCTTAGAGAGAAAGGTATACAACCAATGCATCCTCCAAATAGTCACTTAACGAGCTGAAACATGGAACCTGACCAAGAGACTGACCAGCAAACCAAAAAGCATTCAACGTGTACACGAAAAAATTATGGTCAACTTCACATGGAGGGATAGCAAGACAGCACAATATATCACGAAGAAAACAGGAGTCTGAGACATCATAAAACCCATTAGAAAACTCGGATAGCAATGAGCTGGTCTTGTTATAAGAGTGCAGATCACTGATGGACACCAAGACTCACAACATGGATCCAAAAGAGATAATATGCCGCACCCTGGTCGGTAGAATACAAGATGGAGAGACAAACTGGATGAATTCAAAAAATGTTGGCTCCGTAACGCCAATGATGAAGAGTTTTGGCGAATCCTGGGGAAGTGCTATGTCCAACGACGAACGTTAGAAGACCGATTAAGATGATTGAACGTGTACGCTTCACTGAATATGTTATCACTTATATGTTTTTACTGGCTGTGTTTTCATTCGTCTCATGACAACTTAGCGACAGCAGTTCAAGTTTTTCATGGGGTGCAATTCCGGGCTTAATTCTTAGGTCTGAGTTACTTCCCTTAATCATTTTACACTTGATTACAAAAGCTGCAGATCAAATCATTGTATGAGGTTGGTTCAAACTAATTCCATAATTTTTGTTGTTTTCTCTGGGTGGGTTTGTTTTTTCTCCACGATGTCTGGAACACAACAAAACCCAATGCAGATTGAATGTTACACGGCCCAAACGTAGTTACAAAAAAGCCAATGGATATAATCCATCAAATACTAAAATTAAAACATGTAATCTTACAAAATTCAGATGACAGCAAGTTAGTGATATTATAAAATCATTTCCATAATGCAAAGGTAGAATTTGACTATTCTATAAGTCTGGATATGTTTAAAAATATTACGCTGATGAATTTCAAGAAACCATGACTAGTTTTATAAAAAAAATCTTTTAAGCTAAGATGTTTGTCCCCAATACATTTTTCTATACTCTCTTCATGAAGTATGGCTCTATAGCCACCAAAGGAGAATGAATCAGACCCATAGAAAAATTCATGAAAGTTCGGTAAAGAATGATTATGAGTGAAAAGGCCATTAAAAGACCCACCTAGAAATGTTTCCTATCACTTAGAGTTAAAAAAAGAGAAGCTAGATAACTGAAGTGTATTCGGACGAAGTTAATGAAAAATAGCATGCTTCGTGTACAGAAATCATTTAGTGTTGTCTTTACATTCATCCTCACTAGTCTAAGCTAATAATACAGTGGACCTTCCGAATTTAGTAATGAATTACAAAGTGATTCAAGTACAGAGTATATGTTTGAAAAGACAACATTAAAAAAAGATTCTTTTAAAAGGACTTTGCAGTTCCCTCCCGTGAATGTACAGTCAGCTGATTAGCAGTTCATTATCATCATCACCAGCCTGTTAACGTCAGTCGTTGGACGTAGACCTTTCCTGTGATTCGCCAGATCTCTCTATCGTGGGCATCACAGACCCAGTATTTTCTGAATTTTTCTATCTCGTTACGCAATCTTACTTTCTTGTCGGCTACAGTTTCGCATATAATCCGTTGGGATCCAAGTTGTGAGTCGTGATAATCAGCGATTGCCTGTCATTCTTGCAACATGTCCAGTCCATTGCTATTTGAGTTTTCTAACTATTTCAATGATGTTTCAGACTTCTGCATTTTCTCTGATGTTGAGTTCTGATCTTTTCATGTTAAGTTGGGTATGATGTACACAGGTAAACGTTGCATGGTTCTCAGTTTAAGGTCAATCTCTTAGTTGGGTTGCATGTTTTAGCTCCATAGTTTGATCAGCCAATCAGCAGACTAAATTTTAGGGAGGCAATCCTAAAGTGTCTTTCAAAGAGTAGTTTTTCATTCAGACGAACAGAAGTGGCAGATACTGACATCACAGTAGGATGGGTAACACCTTCATTCAACTTCTCAACAATACAACATTTTATGATGATATTATTTCATCAGCAAAGTGGTTTAAAATTGATCAATACAGCATAGCGTCAAACTGACAACAATGACAACATCATACAAACGGCAGCTGTTTCTGGGTTTTTGTTTTTTTTGTTTTTTTTTACTATGAGAAAGGTTATTCATTATGTTTCAGACATTCTAAAATAATGTTATAAACCATGTTTCCAGTGAAGTCAGATATTTTTGGATTTTATGTTTATTTTTCTTTGTTTTGTAATGAGACAAAACTCTAAAGCGTCGAGCATAATCTGAAAAAACGAATTGCAATATTTTATTTGATTTCTATTCGTACGCCATCGTTGCAAAGAAAATTCGTGACGTACAAATCTTGAATTCGATTAAGAGAACATTTTGTCTGAAACGAATATCAGATTTGTCTGTTCTGATGATGCTTTGTTCATTATTTGTTTGGCATGGAAAACTTTGAAATTGTTGATATTTTTCTCTCATTCTGCTGCACTTTTTGAATAATACATCTATGTTATCCTCTTCAAATTGTTGAGATTTATGAGTTTATTGATATTCATATTATTCTAAACACTACGCCCAATAATGCATACATATCTAGATATAATGTTCAAGTAATGAGGTCCCTAGAGATATTAGCCAAGTGATATATATATATATATATATATATATATATATATGGAATAAATTGTTTTCACCAAATAGAGAATAACAAATTTTGTGGATTATTTCAGCATTTGATAAGGACGATACTAATTAGGTTTGATGCCTTGCCAGAAGTATCCAACTCTAGATTTTATATATAATATAATGTTTTATTCGTTATGCAACTTTGAAAGTATTGCATCGATAAGAAAAGGACTTTTTGAAATTATTTTCATTAAGAAAAATAACTTCAAATATAACAACACAGGAAAATTATATTTTATAAAGTTTTCAGAGATTTGAATGTTTATTTTAGTCAATTATTTACAAACACTCTGATCACAAGTTAAGTATCATAGTTATATTGTGAATTATAGATCCATTCTCAAGGCTTAGAAATCAAATGTTCTCAAAAGTGACAAGAACAAAAAAAGTAGAGGTCATATGCATTGAAAGAACATGAAAAATTACTGGCAAAAATCATTTTATTTCAGTTTCTTTCGAATATTTAACTTGAATTAATATTTTCGCATGGTTCTGTCCGGGAGTGGGCGTCGATTTGGCCGTGGTGCACGAGAACGAATTTACTAAATTACTGAAATATATCACGTTCTTTTTTTTATTGTTTTGTCAAATTCAAAGTCATTATCCCGTGTGACGCTGAGAATCCCTTTTGCTATTTTAGTAAAGTAAATGAATACCTCAAAATATTTGTAAAAAAAGATAGATGGATAAATCACTAGAGAAAATGAAATGATACATTAAAAGAGTAAATCTCAAATCAAAAATCATACAATAAAAATGTTCAAAATCATTAAATCATTTGGGGTATTATATACAATCATTTGCTCAAAGTCTTTTGAAAGACAAATGTTATAAGATTTTTTCCTTCCAATTTCAACAGATTTTGGCGAGATATTTTGGAAAATGGGTTGTCTCCCGTAAATTTATCTTGATAAAATTAGAAAATTACCTCCAATGGCCTGGAATGATCTCTGAGGCCAACCTCGAATAACTTTTTACTTTCGCTTTGGAAAGGTCTGCCAGCCTCGATGCCAAATAACAACTCCCATGGTGCGAAATTATGGCTTATATTACCCTACAAATGGTCTGTTGTGACCTCGAATGACCTTCAAATTCAACTTCAAATAACCCATAACCTTTGCAGTAAATGGATGTGCCCTTACGCCTCCTTCTGAGGGTTAAAATAATAGCCTACAACTGTTTCAGTTGGGCTAGAAATAATCGAGTCAGAAGATCATGGATGACTTCTGAGGTCAGCTCCACATAGCCCATGTCTTCCGCTGTGGAAGGATATACCTCTATTGCTCGTAGATGCAGAATTATCTTCACGTTAGATTGAAAGTCTGGATCACGTTAAGCATCATAATGATATTCTACATAAGACTCCATTTAAAAAATTTCAAAACCCAGCCATCGTATATCTTCTGCCGTTAAAAGATATACACGCGACAAAATTTCAACTCCCCAGATGCAAAATTGTGGCCTGCATAGTGGGAGAGATGGACTGACTGGCAGATTTTTATTATGTTAACAAACAATATAAATATTGGAAAATACGTTTCTATTCCCAGTCAAAGTTCAGTGCTGTTTGTCTATATCTTTTGTGTTTATCAGATTCTTTTTTTTTACGAATATTATCATTACTGCAAATGAATGGGTTAACCAACTTTTTTTTCTCAGACCATATTAGATAAGTTTCTATTCTTCTGGCAAAATTAGATAACTTTCAATATCTCTGACAAAATTAGATAACCTCCTATTCCTCTGGCAAAATCAAATAACTTTCCATCTTCCAGACAAAATTAGATAACTTTCCAGTCTTCAGGCAAAATTTGATAACTTTCTATTCTTCTGGCAAAATTACATATCTTCCCATTTCTCTAACAAGATTAGATGATTTTCAATCCTGCTGGCAAAATCAGATGACTTATTATTCCTCTGAAAAGATTAGATAACTTTATATTCTTCTGACAATATTAGATACCTTTCCGTTCCTCTGACAAAATCAAATGACTTTCTATTTCTCTGAAAAGATTAGATAATTTTATATTCTTCTGACAATATTAAATACCTTTCTGTTCCTCGGACAAAATTAGATGACTTTTGAATCCTCTAACAACAGTTTGAGAAATGAAACATGATGAAAAACGCCTTGAAATATAATGAAATTAATCATTATTCGTGTATTCTTTTTTGAAGCTCTAACTTTATGCTGTCAATGAAATCCTGAAGTCAGCTAAGAACGTACTTTTTCCTCGGCTGTTTCCACGGTGAAACGCTTAAATATGAAAGGAGAGCGTCTTTCATCGGTGGTTTTGATCGACGATTCTTTTTATTTCTCCAGGAAACATTTCTCTATTCACTGTTGTCTCCCTCTTACTCTTCTTGTTTCTGTGTGATTGCTTTCCCATTAACGTCTTTCTTTGTCCCAGATCCTAATATCCCATCCCTTGACATCAGTTGGTAAAAGAGAAGATGATTAATTATCAGCAGCTAAACAATATGCGACGGAATTCTTTCCGGTTATCATTACTTGCTCAATATCTTCAAATATGTAATCCCTATGTTGCCTTTCAAATGAAATCCAGGTCAATTTCGGTGTGAAAAATGGACAACAAGTTTCGCTGCTAAACTGATTTCTGACCGAACACCCGAACTAAGTTCTATTTCTCTAAATAAAATGATATTCACCCATGATGAAACATTTTCAATAATTTTTCTTTTCTGACTAATCATATTTGTATCATTGGAAGTGTCTTTATATTCACCTAACTTCGTTCATCTTCATAACGAATCGATGTAATAAGGAAACTAATTAACGATGTAATTACTGACAGTCTCGACTGGTCGCTAAAATAGATAATTGCTCTCTACCACCTAAATTTTTATATAATGAGGATGCTTGAACTCAGCACCTTGTGATATTCCTCTTATATCTAACTACTTAGCACTTTTGAAGACAATATGAACCCCTCAACGCCAGTCTTATTTTTCACCTCACTGAATCGGGCAATAGCAAAAATATTGGTGTTCTTTTTCTCTTCATCCGTCTCATTTGAAAGTTCTACTTGTCTCCTACATGACGAGCTGACAATATATTCCGACAGATTTTAAAGAGCTCGAAATAAAGAAACCAATTGTGCGTGAAATACTCAATTGGTTCATGCAGGAGAAACTGCAAAGCAGACCGTATAGTCTGCAATGTCAGTTTTATAATCAGATTCAGTGAGTAAAAATACATGGGTCCATAATCCCAATTATTGACAAATCTTGTAGGTCTTTATATAAGAGATATATTTCAACATCAAAATTGCACATTTTAAAATTTCTAGGTTGCTTTATATGAACTCAAGGTGTGTCCAACAATTTGTCCCTGCTTTTGGCAGTGTATCATGACTTTACTACTGATATATATGTACACGTATACATATATATATATATACACATATATATATATATATATATATATATATATATATATATATATATATATATATATATATATATATACGCACACGCACAAGAATATGAATAAATTGAGCAAAATGAAATCAATAATTTATTCTTCGTTTGCTTTTACTAATTGAGTACATTCTCGTCTTTAAAAGAGGGTGGATTTGCATTATTTTTAAGTAGTATATTTTTTTATATCGTTATTCAAGAGACTGAGATGTTTATACTTACTACTGGAACTATTGATTTTAAGAAAGCGTACGGCATATCCATCAACAATTCAATAAATATCATTTAATTGTTAAGACTATCCATCCGATAATTCAATCACACGAAGTCATCAAATCTTCACGAAGGACGAGGTAATAGTCTTTCAGATGGAATTTGAGTTTGCCGTGAAAGTATATGAAATTCAGTTTTCCTCTACCCTTGGAGGGTATTTCGCATCCAGACAAAAGTTCACGATTACACTTTTTCTCACAAAGTAATCACTACTCATCTCTGGAGTTACAGACCTTAACAAATATTTAATTCATTTTCAACACATGCAGTCTCATATCCTGCAAGATGCACTCTCGGTAGCGAAACAGTTATTCACATTTATCGCTGAATATAGAAGAACACTCCTCGTGAGCCCAGACCAACGTTTTAAGCACCACGCAATCAGATAAAAATTACTTTTGGCGTTATTGATGTCATACGACCGAGAGGTAGTTCCACATCTACTAATGTCATTAGTTTGTTTATGTTACATTTAAGATATATTGATTTACATATTATCTTGTTGACTTTATCTTCATTATCTTTCCTCTTGGGAAAATCAAGGTTTTGTTATTCCTTTAGACGTTCAAAAAATCAGAGTTAATCTCGATCTGTAAATATTAAATCAAGTATAAGCGTCCATTGAGCAACGATGAAACGATGGCATTCGACCCAGACTTGATTCTTTTTAGCCTGGCAAATTAGGGGTGCTCTTATTTAGAGATAAAAAAAACAATCTGGATTGGTTTTAGAACTAATAACTAGATATAGGCATGGATTTTCAATTTACTATACAATTACAATGCGGAATCGGACCCTTACTTACGATCAACGTGAAATCTCTGAAATTTCCGTTTGGATTTCAATGAAATTCTGTGGAAAGATGGAAAATGGGCCAAGGAAGAAGTATTGAGTTTTGGGGACAGATCCAGGGATTCCCATTGGTAACTTCCATCCACTGTATATCAGTCCCTTGTACCTTCTTGTAATAAAACATGCATCACAGTCAACTAATTCAAAACCATACATAATCTTATACAATTCTCATAATTTTCCCTGATCCCTCTAATCTTCGAACGAAGTCCACCCAAATAGCTTTCACCTATCGTCATACCTCATACTTTTTAATTCTAGTACTAAAAGAATTTGAAAGTGCGCAAAAGAATATCCATACGAAAAAAAAACCCCGTTGAAGAATAAATATGGCTAGGATAATTTCTATTCATGCCATCACTGGCGTTTCCCATTTGAAAAACATTTAAAATGAAATTAAGAGAAAACAATTTAGAAATATCTCCATTCTTGAGAATTCAGATGTTCCAAATCCATCAAAATGAGGCCCTGAAAAGATCAAAAGCCCCCCCCCCCGATTCAAAAGTATCATTTTTAGAAGAGGGAAATGCCTAATCCCAAGTATGTTGCCCAAACCTTACGGCCAGATGCATAACATACATAAACAAGCACATAAACAAACATATGAAGACGTGTGAAAAGGATAGATCCCTAAACAATTTATGCTGACAACGATCGTTCAATAAAAAATAAGATATGAACGAATTAAATCCATTTTATAATTTTTGTCGCTCTTCACCCCTTCCGTTTTTCCCTTCTGTTGAGTCATCATTTATACCAATATCTATATCGTTAAAAAGTAAAACTGACAAAGCAAATCTGTCAGCATATGGTTCAAAGTTAGCCCAGCTGGCTGGCTATGTATGTACAGTACCGCTAGGTAGGGTCGAAGCCTTTTCTTCAGACCCAGAGGCACATGCTCTACCCCAGTTCTCTGCAGAACGATACAGTCAGTGGGACCGAATTAGGTGATGTATTTACTTACGCCTAATTCCCCGTCCACTACAATATATATATATATATATATATATATATATATATATATATATATATATATATATATATATATATATATATATATGTATATATATATATATATATGTATATATATATATATATATATATATATATATATATATATATATATGTGTGGTGAATCTTTGGGAATGTCTTTGTCTAACAACAGACGCTAAAAAGGCTGACCTTGAAGTTTATTTCTCCACGTTGTATAATATTAAGATATATATATTTATATATATATATGTGTGTGTGTGTGTGTGTGTGTGTGTGTGTTTGTGTATGTGTATGTGTGTGTGTTCCTTAAAATCAAGATAAAATATAACATAACGAAAGTATTGTGTATTTTCTTCTATCCCCAATCTTAAAATCAATCAATAACATTTTCTCAAGATTCACGCTGATATGACACGATATGATTTAGGGTAAGGTAAGTTGAAACTAATGGGTGCTAATGCCATCTAATGACAAAAATGAAAAAAACTTTTTGATCAGCCTGTGCAGTGTGCATATTGTTTCTATATTAATAAATTACTCTGGATGCCAAGGAATAGATAGAGTAAAAATAAGGAGATACGTTCTCGTTTTGTACCAAATGGTGTATCGGATATTTGAACTACAATATATTAGATGCAATCATAAGGGCTGTTCTATCATCGCCATGGCTCAGTAGGGTCTACCAGCTTCAATATTCTCATTTGGAACCATTTTTTTTTTTTTACATAAAATCGTACATCAAGTACTGTAAGTGAACAGGAAACGTTATTGATAGCTATAGCGCATTTAGTGTAAATTCTAAACATTGTCAAAAGTTTTGTTAAAAGCAAGAAATCAATTAGGAACGAGTAGATTGGATAGATAAACAAAAATCGTATCAGCCTCATAACAAATAACGTTCAGACTTTCATCAAATTATCTTCTTTTAAAGAGCGCTTCCTTTCAGTGTGAACCACTAATCAGATTTTGTACTTCTTTTAAAATTCGTTATGTGCGTATGTGAATCTCAAAGTGGCTTAATCTTCTTTGATGTGGAACCATTGATTTGTTTACCGAAGCAATGAGCAGGATTTTCAAACTAAAATCTTATGACTAGGGAATGTTCAGCTTGAAAAACAAATTCGTTTTTTTTTTCCTTTTTTTTTTTATTTCAAAATGTTTTGTTCATTTACTGTTAGGAAATCGTTTGTTAAAAATAACAACAAGAAAAAGAAGTAATCGCACGTTTCGGCAAATTCTTCTGAGAAAAAAAGTTTTCCACCTTCTTATTTTCTTCTGAACAGAGTATTGATAGGTTGAAGAGGAAAGTCGATCGAATTTATCACTTCTCTCACCAGCGCTAGACAATGTTTTCTGCGGGAGGTGCGTTCTTAGATATTTAAGTTTCAATTTTTCATGAGAAAAAATCTGTATTTTTATTTTTTGCATTAAGGGGAATTACTCAACTTTATCAATTCATAAATACTTACTCACATACCATGATAGTTTCATAACTGATTTCATTGTAGAAGCAGCCTTTATAGCAATCACCCATAATCCAGTAAAGATAGGCAACATTTAAAAGACCCAACTTTGATTTCACAACCCCTTTAGAAATTTTTATTAGACATTTTGTGATTATATTTATTAGGGAAGAAAGAAATTTGATTGTATGAAATGAGCCACAATTCTTCTGGCTATTCCAGGTATGAATGTATTGAAAGATTCAAAAGATTCTGTGGTCGTGTATTTGGACTAACTATATGAATTATTGCGATATAAGAGAAAAGACTTTCAATATCTTCCTTAGGAAACTGATCGTTAGTGAGCGAAAAAAACGACGACTAGAGGATTTGATAGCAAAGAGTTGGCTTATATAGCTGTGGAAATTGGCTACCAGAGATATCCTTCCCATTCAATATGATACGAGTGGACGGTTAAACGATCGGTGGTAAGAGGTGCTAATGGAGTGTTCAGAGCAATACCTTAAATCAGATGCTTAAGGATGCAAGAAAGGTTTTTCACCTATTCAGCAGTATATGGCCCGAGTAGCCAAGTAATGATTGGTATGGAGGTATTCAGTGTTAACTTCCCACTATCTGAACTGGTATAATGGGCGGACGGAAATTCGAATTCTTCCGGGAACGGGTTGAAAAACGTTGCAGTAGTTAATTGCTCGATTCGAACTTCATTGCTCTGATCACGATGGTTGATTTTCAGCTCACCGTTTTGCTTCGAAGTCCAGATAGTCACAAGGGACGAGGTTTCTTTGCGTCTTGCGATAAGGATGATAAATTTGAGTGGCAGGTCTGATATAGTTACTTTTCGTGGCGAAAGACAAACGCGTCAAGGCTTGGTCGACGTGGGGTTAATCTAATTTGTCCATCCTTGAGCCGTAATATATCAGTCGTCCTTCTGTTGTTCATCAGGTAGATTGGAATTCCTCACAATCCAGCGGGAAGGAATCTTGGGAGATCGGTATCACACCTGTTTCAAGTATTACGAGTTGTAAAAACATCACATCATCCTTATAACAAATAACGTGCGATCTTTCATCAAATTATCTTCTTTTAAAGAGCACTTCCTCGCAGTGTGAACCACTTATCAGATTACGTCTTTAATGTGGTCGAGCGACACTCTTGTCCCTTAATGTGTGGCACGATGGAATTTCTTCGTGGGGGGGGGGGGTGATACGATGCACAGCTTGGTAGAGATGACTGTTTTAGGGAAATCCCGAGAAGAGATAGTTCTAATCAGTTCTTACAGAGAGCCATTGGAATTGTTTTCGCCATGGAGGATCGTCTCTTCAATAGCTGATATTTATCTTTTTGCTCTGAATACCCGATTTGACAACGAGTCCATTTTTCGATGTCACAATGAGTATTTTTCTGTGTAATGCAAATTATAAATTCCATTGTTTCTTCCTTCTCTTTCAAGAGAGATCGAATTGTTTTCTTATACACTCAGAAATTAGTTTCTTCTTAACTTTCCAGCAATGGTGGGCACTGCTAACGAAAATGTTGAAGTAGTAAACCACTGGAGATTTAGCAGAAACAAGGCTAACTGCAGACTTGAATTATATGAATTCAGCTTCAATTTGTTTGTAGCAATAAGAGTTTAATGTTAATATTTTTAGCATTCTCGTTAGCTGTGCCAACCATTGGTTTTCAACGCAGTTACTTTCCTTCCTTGGTTTTCTTACTTTATTTCCTTTGATACGATATATCTGTCTAATAATATATATATATATATATATATATATATATATATATATATATATATATATATATATATATATATATATATATATATATATTATTGAGCGATTCTGAAAACTCGTCTCTATTCTTTGGGTAGGAATTCGTGTACTTTGCAAAATGTAATTTGTCTCCAACGCACTAACATCGATAACCTTTATGCAAATTGAATTTGATTTGAACTCAAATATAGTGAATATCCCCAAAGGATTTTTAAAAAATGTTATAAAGCTTTTTTGAAATTATGGATTGAACTTATCAATTATGACGGATGAAGACACCAAGTTTATTGGCATTTTGAAAATGCTATGGGCAAAAGTTAATTCTCAATTTTCCTGTCTGCTGTAATCCACTTTTGAGAGTGTGTTCTGTTTTTTCACTTCTGTTTCTGTAAATAATCTTTGAATTTCTTGTTATCTAAAGGTTGCACTTCACGAGGAAGAATCAATTTTATCAATGTTTTGGCTCAGTGGTTGAGTCAATGAAATGACACCAATGTCGAATTCTCTGGAAAAGGGGCTTTAGAATAGCTTCTTTATCTTCATGACATCCATTGATACATACATGCACATGCGCACACACACACACACACACACACACACACACACACATACGCATGCATATACATAAACACACACGCACACTCATATATCCCATGAGATTGTTTTTGTTTGGTTTTTGTTTTTTGTTGGAATAAGTATAGATCATTATTGCCTCTACTGCGATAGGCAAATTTCTTGAGTTCGCCTCAATATAGAGAGATATTCAAATAATTCTTCCTCAGTGTACGTTCTCATAAGTAGGTGTATGCTTTTCTAGCAAAAGAAATCCATAATTTCGAAGAGAACAGATTCAACATTCAATGTTGAGTTTGAGATAACTTCGGTAATTTTGAAATCATCGGCAATATTATATCTGTAAGGAATTACAGAATAAGAGTGTCAGTAGAATACTGAGAAGAACGTCTGTCACCGAGTATCAGTCAATATAAGTTGCTATTACATAAGTAGTATACACATATACGTATGTGCGTGTATATATTTTTGTGAGCGTGTATATGTGTGCGTGTCCTCAGAACTGGTTGGTCACAAGGGAGATTGAACTTGTTTCCTTTTATTCAGGTAAAATAACATTACTGGGAAAGCTTGCTCACAACGCTGAGTATGTTATATTTGTATGAGTAATACTGAATTGATACTAACAGCTTTTGTGTTCTTGCCTATGCGCGCTCATATCTACCTACAAATGCGTGCCTTCATCAATGGATTTATCTGCTCATGGGCTCGTTACTTTGTGATTCTGCATTTATTGAGTTCGCTTGAAGGTAACATAAAGTCGTTCTTTGAAGGTAAAATAAAGCCATTCTTTGAAGGTAAAATGAAGTCATTCTTTGAAGGTAAAATGAATCTGTTCTTTGAAGGTAAAATAAAGTCATTTTTTGAAGGTGAAATAAAGGCGTTCTCTGAAAGAAGAATAAAGTCTTTCTTTGATGCTTAAATGAAGCCATTCTTAAGAGGTAAAATAAAGTCGATCTTTGATGGTATAATCTGGTCATTCTTTGAAGGGGAGATGAAGCTATTCTTTGAAGCATTGGATATCGCTTTTCTACATAAATATCACTGCCACAGCAATAACTGAATGACACTCAAGGAATATATGCCTCTTTCAACGTCATTGTCCATATAGACTTAAGCAAAATGAAAATCATTTTATACATAGCTACTATGTAGAGCTAGCAAATGTGAAATTTAATAATTTTTTCCTCAGCCTATGGCCTACAATACAAATCCTAGGTTATTGTAAATCATTGAAAACTTTTTATTGTATTGTGTGAACAAAGATGAATGAATACTGGAAAGTATTATTTTTAAATAAAGAGATATGTAAACCAAAAATGAAGATTATAAGAACTAATTTGTAAATATATATATATATATATAATTTGTATATATATATATATATATATATATATATATATATATATATATATATATATATATGGATTCGATTCGATTCTCCCTGAATCCATTGTGTACTCTTGCATGAAATTTTATTCAAAATCGTTGTGAACTTTTTGAAATATTATTTAGACAGACACACAGACTGACGTAAGTTAAGTCCTACGGATCCTCTAACGTCGCTGGCAGAGGTTAACAATCATTTTGAATTTAGTTTTTGCCGAGATTCGATGGCCGATTATTGGTGTCATGATCAAAAAATCCTTTATGTACCCTGAGAAATATGAATGGTTGTGCAGTCATGTATACATCTGGTGCTTGGGATTTATTCAGAAAATTCTATATTGGTACGAGTGCATTTATATATATATATATAAATATATAAATTGATTCTTATAATATTCATATCTGGTAGGCCTTCATGAATTAGTATGTGTCTATGAGCATATATGTTTGTGCATTTGTCGCAGTAGTTATATAGACACACACGAACACAAACTCACAGAGACACAAGCACGTACACACACACACATATATATTGCATTAATATTTAGAGAGAGATATATACCAGAGAGAATCATGCTCAACCTTACATGGAGAGATCATTAGACAGCACAGTATATTAGAGGAAATACATGTCCGAGATATTGTTGAATCCATAAGAAAACCTAAATGGCAACGGGCTGGTCATGTTACGAGAATGTCAGACAGCCGCTAGGCATCACAACTCACAATGTGGATCCCCGGAGATAACATGCAAAACCAGGGCCGAGAAAATATAAGATGGCATGACGAACTAGATAAGCAATGCCCCCGTGACGCACATGATGGATAGGCCTAGTGAATCTTGGGGAAGGTCTTTGTCCAACGATGGATTCTAAAAGGCCGATGATGATGATGATGATGATGATGATGACGATGATGATTTGTTTTTTTATGTAGGCTCCTTTGATACTAAAGGATATATATCATTTTTCCGCGTGTGTGTGAGTAAATGTGATTGATTTTAGGCATACAAAAGTGTAATTGTGGCGAAATATATCTATATATATATATATATATATATATGTGTGTGTGTGAGTGTGTGTGTATGTGTGTGTGTGTGCGTGTGTGTGTGTGTGTGTGTAAGAGTGTTTACGCTCACATTCCCATACGAACCTGTGTAGTCTGGTGTTCGTATCTATCAATTTCTCTGTATATGTATACATGTGTGTAAAAATGTGTGAATGTTTGTATGCAGTTCTCGCAAAAACAAGATTTAATTTGCAGCTGCCAATTTCCTATCAGATCAAATAGCCAGGAAATTAGAAAACCTAGCGCAATGGAGGAGCCGACAAAACTAGTTGACATTCTTAACTACGAACTATTTGGTTCATTAAAGCGAACTCCTCATAATAATGGTCAAGCTGATTGTTTGCTTCCAGGAGGGTAAATTTATTAAGAATTGATTATATCTCCCCCTAACATTCACACCCACAAAGTGCACACACACACACATACACACACACTGACGTACAAGTAAGCATGCACGCACATACACACGGGCACTACAGAACTGCTGACTGCAAATGTCAGAGCCCCTGCCTTGTCCCTGCTGTCTTCTTAAGAGATCAATTGAGTGTAATAAGTGAAAACAAGAAATCAGATGGCAAATAACTTCAAATTCAATCTCTCATCTAACGGATCAATTAAAAATCTATTCATCTGTTCCTTATATACCCACAAATAATTTCCCCCTCCTGCTATATAGCTTTGCTCACCTAATTTTCTCCTCTGCCTATATAGTTTTCATTACCTAAATTCCGTCAATATCATTTCGTTCTGTTCTAAATTACACTGTCTGGCAATCGTGGTCTTGCAGGCATCACGTCCAATTCCATGGTCTCGTAGGCATTGACTTTAACAAATCCAGAACCTCTTTAATCCCGTGACTCCTTTAATCCAGCGAAGTACTTTAATTCGATATCGAAGAAGAAAAAATATGATTTTGGGGGTTATGGTGAACCGCTTCTATAATTCACTACTGTTGCTGCAGCTTATGCTTTTGAATACTCCTCAATTTTGGTACCATTTTCGGTGAAAAAATCTATCATTCCCTTATGTAATTTGTACCTCCATACATCATCCTATTATTTACCTTATGAAATTTAACAAAGAAAGCTGTTATACATTTTATGATCGAACCTATTGTTCTCTATTTTGCATTTTTTGCTTGAATGAACGCTGGATTATACTATTTTTCAATATTATCGTCGCAAATGAACTCGTTCCTCTTTAATTATAAGTGAAACTGCAATTAAAACAAATCACAATCCACCTGTTGGAATTATGGGGCATAAAACACTGAATGGAATCTCGAAATGTTATTCCTATACATGCAATAGAAGTTGTGTTATATGTCCATTTTTTTTATGTCCGCAGATTTAAACATTCTTACTTCAAAATGTTTTTTATGAATAACACGTAAATTAAATATAGAAATCAAAGAAATTATAAGATTTTTGTTATAATTATTTCTTATCATATCTGTCTGGCAAGGGAAAGATCATTTCAGGCCTTGACTGATACATATTTTGTTTTATTAACATTGCTATAAATAACCTTAAGCCGACGCTGTGTATTTACTCTTGATAATGAATATCACCACACCAACCAACAGATAGAAGTGCGTAAGTTTTATCTTAGAATTTCAAGACGATAAAAATGTACTGCCCATCTGAACATTCATATTAAATAGGAGACTTGTCGACATATTTGGAATGGTAATCGATCTTTAGTCGGATATCAATTCTCACAGGAATTTTCAGAATTCTGCACGAATCAAATTATAGAAAGGAAACTTGTACTGAATTTTACTCACTCTTTCGCCGAATATATTATCAAGTATTCTAGTGATGACACAATGATAAATCACTATTTAGGTGAATGAGAGTATGCATATCTGATACCATACTTTCTTCAGTAATATTTTCACCTTTTAAGCTTTTTTCAGTATTCAGACATCTATTAACTCTCTGAAAAAAGATATGAAATGATGACGAAGGGTTTTACATCTAATCTTTCTTTGTAAGTCATTTTGAAAGTCGAGAAATAAGTTCTTCTCCTGACTTTTTTTGTGATGTAAAAACGTTTGTGCAGCAAAGATTCCTTAACAGTTCTCCGAAAGAGTTTCACTGTATTCCTCAATGCCTATCGAAGTGTGTAAGGAAACGATTTACCTAGTCTGTCAGATATCCAGAGTATCATGTCTGTAATGTTCCCATCACAGGGGTGACAATGTTCTGGCTTCATCAATAGATTTGTTATATCTTAACCTTCTGAGCAACAGTTGAAAGAAGAGAGGGATGTTGAGTACGTTTATCGGTATAATAATATAAGTTTCGTTCATTGACTACTGATATTTTTTTTCGTCTAATTTATTTAATTTTTACAATGCTCTCGCTCATGACCTCCACAAAGTGTGCTGCAAGATGGAAGCAGCATGATAATATATCAATAAAAGTTTTCCTTTGGCCACGCAAGTCTCCCTGGAGCATACAGATGTACATCCATACTTTAATTGAGTAGCAAATTGGTTGACTGCGTAAGACGAATACACCTATTACTGTGTCGGCATACAATAAGGTCTGAGAACCACAGGTATATTTCTACCATTACATATTTGTGCAAAAAATTCCGTTAACCAAGTTAAATCTGGTACAAGATAAAAATGCTCTTCTGTAATCATCAGCATTTATCCAATATTCTAATGGAGAAGAGAATTAGTACGTCACGTAAGTCAAGAACATTTTTTAGTGTATCATCACACAATAAAGTTTGAGGACAACTGGTATATTTTTAACGTTATATGTTTTATCAAAAGGTTCGTTTATCAATTCAAAACTCTGCACACTGTGAAAATCTTCTTCCTTAATCCTCAGCATTTGCTTAACATCTAAAACTTCCCTGACATTCTGGAACGCCTTCTATTTAATCTTTATGTTTCATAACAGATTAACATCGCCGCCTTAAAACATGATTAAAGCTATTCACATTCGTTTTATATTTTATCATTTTTATTCTATCGTACTTTCTGCTTTGATATCAGTCTCTCTGCATGAAAACTTATTAAACTTCTATGATTGGTCAGAAACTGGGAATGTAACAGAAATATCATTTTTTTTTTTTTTGTGCGCTAAATCCCCCAAAATATGTATCCATGGTTACGTTAAGGCACGCACATTTATTTCTAGAGTATCTTAATATCATTTCAGCAAAATATAACTCTCCATCAAGTGAATTCTCATGTAAAACCTTTCAAAAGAAAAAGCAAGATCTACATTGGGATACGTGGACAAAGTTCGAATCTCGTCTCTTGGGACAAAAGTGATTCTCCCTGGCGGAATCATTCCTTTATCAAGACTGTCCGACAAAGCATAAACAAAGAACACCAGTTAATGTCTTGCAGGTGCCTGGTAAAGGTGTGCTGTATAATGCAATTTTCCCCTATTTCTAACTAGCTCTGACAAGAATTATATTCCAATTTACGACACTTGTCGAATTCATTCTGCTTGCAATAATTATGATAAGTGCGCTTCTACAGCCACAACTGATGGAAATGCTACTATAGCTTCACCCTTCTCTTTCTCCTTTCACTCTCCCTCCTCTTAGTGTGATTCTTATTTTCTCACTGAGTACATTTCTTATTCTCTTTGTGTGTACGTTCTTTCACTTTTACCTTCACTTACAGTCTCAGTTTTAGCTTTATTGTCTCGGCCCATGTTTACTCACTCCCCAACGTCGTACTCTTCCTTGTTTTCACTTCCCCCTCTCACTCATCCTTGGATCCATTCTCTGTCTTTTAACCAGTTTCTCTCTCAGTTTCCCTCACTTTCTCTTTTTGTTACTCCTCTGTCTGACTAAATCTTTATTTCTTTTTTGCCTCTCGACTTTCAACACTTGAGGTATGTTCAAGTCGAGAGTTATGCCACCAACATTTATCATCCGCCAGTGTTTGACAAGATTATTTATGGCCGGTCAATATATACGAAGTCAGTAGTCAAGCTTTCACACCATTTATGTCAGTTACCCTTACATACACGCAGCTGAATATATATATATATATATATATATATATATATATATATATATATATGAAAAAGAGAAAGAAAGATTGAAGACGAACCAACCTACATAAATAAAAAGCTGACCGTAGCACATAGAGAAGAAGGCTGGAAATTTGAATGCAATGGACTGGGATATGTGTGCGCGCCCACATTTACATACAAATCACTTACACGAACATGGGTATAAACGAATCAAAAGTATACATAGGACGTATGAATGAAAAATGTATACATACACCTATGAACTGACCAGAAAGTAGATATACACACACAGGTATAGAAGAGCAGACGGCTGACTGAAGGAGCAATAAAACTCAGAACAAGAAGAAAACATAGTTATTTACTGAGAGAAATATAAGTAGATTTATAGTGCGGTATGATAATAAATATTGTGTGCGCATGTGTGGGTCTGCGTGTCTATGTATTGCTTGTAGGAATATATTGCGTTGTCTCAGTCGAAGCTGAATGTGAGCTAACCACTTTTACCGTTAGTGTTTTGGCAGGTGAAGCAGTTACAGGTTAGTGATTTAGCCAATTCACTCACCCTGTTTCCTGTCCATCAATCCTCGTGGTACTCCAGTGACGAGGCATTTTGTTGGGAAATCTCGCAATGGACGAGACACAAATAGGAATTGATTCATGTCTTTTACACAGACATTAATATCAAGTTAGCATAATACAGCTTCGGCCTGAATCGGGTTAATTTCAATTTTTGCCCTGATACCCGTTCCTCTACTTTGACGTCCTTACGCATGCGTCCATATATATATATATATATATATATGTGTGTGTGTGTGTGTGTGTATGTGTGTATGTGTGTGTGTGCGTGTGTGTGTGTTTGTGTGTGGTGAATTTGATAGAAAATAGGGAATCACAAAAGTTTGGAAACTGGATTGAATTTATTTCTGTTTAATATTTCGAGGGACTGTTTTCTCTCGTTGTCAAACATCAGATGGGAAAAATGATAAAAATTTTGAGAATAACAGGTTTGAGGGAGCGTGGTTACAGTTTTCTCAAAATTTCTTATCTTTATTGGCGAAAAGGGAAATGTCTTTGTGTCAAAGTTGAAATCATTTGTAGATGATTAAAATTGAGAATGATATTGCGTGTGTGTATATATGGTTTAGTCTAGTTACTGTTATTGAGAACATCTACGTAGGTATGAACCGTGTGTAAGTCTAAGTAAGTATGAACCGTGTGTAAAAAAATCACCTTTATCTTCAGCGGAAGAGTCTAATACCTTCAACATTGGTAGGGTGATAGTTGGTTGTGTATCAGTATGATGAGACATTCCGTTTCACATCCAACTTGCAACTGTAGGTCAGTGAATTTGATTGGAGTTGGTAGTTGCTGTCGTACTAGTTGATATGGATGGGGGTCATCCAAGGGTCAAATCTTAAAGATGCAGGTTGTTCATATACATACACACACATACACACACACACACACACACACACACACACACATATATATATATATATATATATATATATATATATATATATATATATATATATATATATATATATATGTATTCTGTACCTTTAAAAATAGGTTTTATTACAAAACGGGCTATTATGCACCGTACCCAGATCAAAAGGTTTATCGCTGTCTCTTTTGTCAGCACACTAAAGACTCTTCAGACCAATTGATAAATAATATATTGCACAACAAAGTTACTCATATATACATCCATATCTTCAAAGATATATACGATCTGTAAGTACGTATGTATACACTATGTATATGTACATTATATATATAAAATGCTTAAATAGATTTTTTCGCAGGAGGATCATTCATTTTAACCGATTTGTTACCACGCAGCAGTCAGCATGCTGATTCACACCTTTCCTTGCATGAGATTTACGCTCAATACTCATACATATGTGTAAGGTTTCGTGTTTGTGATATATCTATGAATGCATTCCACTATATGGAGGCAGAATGACAAGTAAAGATATGTAAGTCAATCTTTTTGTAGGTAAATAAGGAAGGAATATATCGGAGGTATCTATACATATAGATGTTTAAAAGCATTTAGATGTACATCTAGGAGTTCAAAGAATTCCTACGCTTTCGGCAGTGCATACATAATTGTATTTTCGGAAATAAGTCTCCAGATCCTCTCCTCACTCATCAGATCTTGTGCACACTTCTTCGATGGTTTCAATTGATTTATCTTCTACTGAATGACACCAAATATGCCATCTATTTTTATTCAGCTGCCGGGCTAATTTGCTATACTCAATGATTAACGATTTAATCTATGTCACTGCATAGGTAATATTTACTATTTTATTGACTGTTGTCTATCTTGGCTCCTGCGCATTTCGTTCTAATACGCTTTTTCTGGGTTGCTTTTAATGGACATTCCGTTTTTATGGATCTTGTGCAACTATATTATATTATTTCGTCAGTAATTCATTCGTTTTGTCCTCTGAATTCTCTATGATGTTTTAAGAACATATTTATTACAGTTTCTCGTTTTTTAAGCTGTAATGTGTAATCTGCAAGTCTTTCGATAGCCGAATCTACACAATATTCTATTTATTTAGTAATCGACCCTTCCACACCAATAATAAAAAATAATCATCTATTATACACACCCTATCATTCTATTATTATAATCGAAATTAGTGATGGAAATTTCTATTGAATAACTAACACCGAAAACAGACCATATGATGTCTCAGACAAATTTCCAACATAGTTTTTGATCATCCCAGCCGGAATAACATTAAAATATTACGAATGTTCAATTTTAATCAGTAGAATACTTGAATCTCATGACATTTTGAGATTACCATATTAGATCGTTAACTGCCATATGCAACCAACTCAGTGTTTCTAACAAACACATGTTCTTAGGTAATAGCCAACTTCTGGAGCAGCCATTTCTAATTATTGTATCCCAGCAAGTTGTTGAATTCTTCCTATTTTCAATTCATTGATTTAAGCATAATTGCTTGAATGTTAGGAAAATGAAGATTAAACATTGACTATTCAAAATACATTTAATTCTGGCAAATAAACATAGATTAGATTGGAATATTCCACTAAACCCCAAAATAGATAGATCTGGAAACAAAGGAAAAAAATAAATGAATAAATAAATGGAAGGGATAGAAAGGAAAGACACATTCTTTTCCTCCATCCCCAGCTAGGGGTAGACCGGCCATAAACTTAGATAGAAGACAGAACATCTTCAATCATCCTATAGACGAATTCTTTCTGCTTGTAGTTGGGGTGACGGATGAATTCTTTAACAACGTACAATGAAAAATTAAAAAAAACTTTTTTCGACTGTTATAAGAACCCTCCACCCTGCAAGCTGATGCAAGATGAAATTGAACCAGATAAGTGGACATAAAGTTGCCACATTTTTCTCTCTATTTTTCCTGTAATTTTCTCCCTGTTTATTCATTCAGATTTATTGTTTTGTTTTGTTTTGTTTTGACCATTACAATCTATACCATCTAACATCTTCAGAAGTTGTAAGCAAGAGTAATGATTTAATATTTCTTAATGAACGTAGATTAGATTGGAATATTTTACTATACCCCCCACTGACAAAAAAAAGGTTTTAGCAATATGAATCGATTAAAGAGAAGACGAGCAGCTTAAGATATTTAGTTATTTTACAAAGCTGAATCAGCTGAGGGTTTCACCTTTGCAAATAACTTCTTGTTATAGGAAATGTCCTTTCATAAAATGTCATCTGACAATCCACAAAACAGTTGCACGGATGGAGGCATGAAAACTTTACATTTTAGCCTGAATCATCAAGTGGACAATACAGAAAGTCGTAGAATTTGAATCAAGGTTATTATTCTTACATGTTTTGCCACCCAGCTTTGTCAAAGTAGCAATTTTGAAGGAAACAATATCGAAAATATCATTTTTTCAAATAAACAATGTCACGTAATATCACACCGCGAAAGCACAAACGCTTAGTGTTTTGAATAAAGGAAAAACTGCAAAACAAAACAAAAAATGGATCGTAAAAGTATAATAAACTTGAACAAAATTCAATTATTTTCTGTATTGTCAACTCAATGATATTGTCTGATATTGTATTCACACACTCATCGTATCATCGCTTATATTATATGAAATGATGTATGTACTATTCAAGCTAGTTACAGTGATTCGGAAGCAAACTACTTGGACTTGGTTGAGCTTGTATTTGCGTTAATTCATGCTTTGTGAGCTTTGGTAGGCGGACGGCAAATAAAATTGCTCGTTTTTTGGAATTTTTGATTATCCAGAATTTCAAAGATTATGTACCTGAAGAAATTCACTTTTTCATTCTCCATCTCTCTCTCTCTCTCTCTCTCTCTCTCTCTCTCTCTCTCTCTCTCTCTCTCTCTCAAACACACAATATCTATGTCTGTCTACCTTTTGCTTTCTCTCTCTCCCTCTCTCTCTCTCTCTCTCTCTCTCTCTCTCTCTCTCTATCTATCTATCTATCTATCTATCAATTTTTCTATCTATCTCGCCTTTTATCATTTAATTAAAATTAAGCACTTACGTTTTGAATTCTAATCTATTCATAAATTTTAAACTGCTGTAAAATCAATGTTCAGCTTCACTCAATCGAATAACAGTGAAGTCAGTTTTCATATATCCACTTAATAAACATTGAAAAATAGCCAATTATTTGTTTCAAAGATTCATCATAATTTGAGTATTGTCGTTGATATAAACTCAAAATGATTTATTCTTCCACGCAATGCTTCATAGAAAATCTTGCTGTTTTGACTTGGATTATTCATTCCTTAGTTTATATCAACGACTTCCCAAAATGTCTGCAGCCTGTCCCCCATTTTATTTTATTCAGATCGAATCGAAAGAGCGATTCGTTGTTCATGCGTATAACAGTTAGGTAATATTGCTTTATTTCGCCGACATGAAACCGGAGAAATCCGTAGAATTTACCTTTTTTTTTCCATTAATAAACAAAACATTCGATCTTCAATAACTGGATTAGTCTTCCCAGCCAACAAGTCATTGATCTTCCTTATCCAAAGCAAAAGATTAGTATCCACAAGATAGTGTCAGTGTATTCGGTTGCGACTTGAAGCCACTGAAAGACAACAAAGATATGGCATCGAGCTGATAATTTGAAAGAACTCATTCGTTATCGGCAAATTTGATTTTCGGCAACTTCTTAATGTCGATCAGAGAGGTTTGTCAGAGTCGTTGAGTGAGGGTTGGGAGTATTCTAGCTCCCAAAAACATCTGGCCTGTCCACAGAGACGCTGCATTTTGACGATGTTCGTCTGCCAAGGGAGGTATTTCGATGCAATATTTTAATCTCAGTTGGAGAAAAATCAGACGGCCAGTTGTTTCCAGCCCTCTTGATTTGATCACGAGATGGAGACCACGCGAACAAGCTAAGATTCCCGGTAGGATTCAGTGTTTTCTGAAATCTCTTTGAAGAGAAAAAGGGTTTACAGAAGAGCGTTGATTATGATTGTTTTAGTTTTTTCTGCAAATACCTCATTCTTTTCCTTTTGCAACACAAGGGAATCATTATGTTTACTTTACATAAGTGAACAGTGATATACACACAGAAGACCAGTATAAAACAATTATGACTATTGATTTTTTGATTTATTGTAGGTTATCCTGTGGCTTTTAAATATCCCAGTATTTCGATCAGTATATCATATTCTTGAACAAAATCTACCGCCTGTATACAAAATATGACAGAATTTTTTTTTTGTATATTTCCTGGGAATTTGTGAAGGAATTGAAAGTATCCCATAAAGAGAAAGCTTGGTGATATGAGTACAAAGGTAAATGGAAATACATAATCATCTTTGTTCTATTATCTCTCTAGCCAAGACTTTGTGAGGCCACAAGATTTTACAGATGTTAGGAATTTCAAAGACAAAACCGAATACATCAACCTAATAGGCTCCTATTTATAGTGAAAAAAAATAATGTATGACTAAGCACTCTTTTAAGCTTATAAACGAATATTGCATTACACTAGTAGAAAAGATTTCATCAAATTTCATATTTGTTTTGTCCATGACAGTAATTGTGATATATTCATTTTTTTGACTTGTACTTATTACTTTCGCTTTTATATAGTATCAAAACATCAAGTATTTCAGGATTGATCAATATATTAATAAATGATAGACATATTGATATCTTCTTATAGAATAACATTCAGAATTGGTATGTCTATCAATTGATTCTGTTTATGATCATTCCGAGAAATCAGAATCCGAATAACAAAGCAAGAATCCTCTAGCATTCAGTAATTTATCGACAGTTTCTGATTTGAGTTTTGCTTAATAGTGTATTTAAACCAAAGAGACTACAGTTTTCAATACTCTTAATGTGAAGCGTAGACACGTGTTTTGGATGTATATATATCCATGTCTCGTTTTTCAAATCCACACGAATAGTATTAACGATTCATTTAGTGCGATCATTGTTTGCAAGCCTAGGGAAAATGATAATTTCTTGTTCACGCATTTTAATTTCAATTCCTTCAGATACACAAATCATCGAGTAAAACCCTGATGCTTGAAATGATTTTATATATTACAAAGTTCTAAACTTAAAAAAGAATGCAAATTAAGAAATGTTTAAATTAACGCTGTATTGAATCTTTAAATTAAAACTATTTTCCGCGCACATTTTGATATATTTATCCAAATGTTTGTATGGCCCCAAACCACTCACACGGGTCATATACATTAGAGATATAACCATCAACGCTCCACTCTCCTAATCTTTACAAATAAGCGTGTTGTCAAACAGTGTATATATGAAATAATCACAGGGTGAATAGGCGCACATTAATATCAGAGTTGAAGGCTGATTGGGAACAAATTCAATTTGTCCGTCACAATGGATGCTTTACCATCGAGGTTATGTTTAGCAAGCACGCCTCTTAGACACTATACCGAAATCTAAAGGGTGCCTGCAGTTGACAATGGTTGGCAAATTCAACTTGCAAACTAATTTGCTTGTCAAGTGAATCCAAATCTCGCCCTGCCATTATGACCTTGTGCCAGATTTTCCTAAGCCTAATAAATAGATATATCGAGTATGTTAAATACGGAATTCAATTTAGATCTTCCAATATTACGTGGTGTCTGGAATTGAACATGAACGACTTAAAGGTCACAGAGTAACAATGTAACCACCGGGCCAGTTCAATGGTTCTTTCGGCAAGAGATAGAAGCCTGGTAGACAAATGTTTATTTTCAGAGTCGCTTCTAATAGCATTGCTCAGTTTACTCGATACAATAAAAAAAAAAGAAACGAATCTGTGGCCTTTGCATCGTGAAAGGAAAAAAAAAGACACAATAGAACGAACGTGAAACAGAAGCAAAAACGTGTTTTGTAAATTTAATTATGAAAAAAACAATAATGAGACATAAATAATTACAATTTAACGAGTACAGGAACGGCTGTCTACGAAATAATCTAATTTTGGAAGAATCACAAATTTTGATGGAATTACTTTGTTCCCTTCACTTTGTATTATTTACGTACGTATTCTCTATTCTACTCAAGGAACAAGTCGAAAACTTCCCATAAATATCCTGGGGTACAAAAGTAAATTTTGCTGTATTTGGCATCACAGCAAAAGAGATTTCTTTTCAAAAGCTAAAAGCCTCTGGAATCTATGGTTTTTTATATCAATTATTGTATGTTCAATGATCTGATTCGTATTTTTGAAATCGCACATATATATATGATCTCATAGTGAGCATACGCTCAACAAGAAAAGTTTGTATCTCAGGTACTGATATTTATCCAGTAAAAGAAAGATCCCGATTTTAATGTAAATCTAAAACTTCTTCTGTATTCGATATTCCATAAAATACGAGTAAGATTCTAATTATGATACTCAGTATATTTTGATTGGTAATTTCAAATAATTCTCAAACATTTATATTTTAAGCATTTTTTAGAATAGATAATCTAATTTTATTCGAGAAAGAAATCTCACCAGTAATTTTATTTTCTGTTTATTTCAATCTATCAACATTTATATCAATACACTTGTGCATTTGCCGACATATTTGTCAGCATTCTGATTTAAGAGAGCTAATTGGCAACATTGTTAGTCCGTTCAGAAATTGACAAATCTTCAATCTTTGGTAATAAAGACCATGATCCTCAAATGGTTTGAGGATATAATGTTGATGAAACAGAGTGATTAAGAAAAGCTTTTTTGTTCTAGCTTTTTGTCAATCCAGTCCGATTCATTGAACTTGCAGCATCATAGCCTGTAGTTTCTCCCAGCAATATAATCGCTGTAATATTTAAACTTGTATAAGCCAGCTAAAAAGGGGTAGGTGATATGACCTACGTGTCGTAATTATTGTCTCCCAATAGAACTTTACTTAGCGAACAGTACCACAAAGTTTTTATACTTATCACACCAAGAACCTCAAGCACTCCGGCTTGGGAAAAAAGCATGAAAAAAGCAATGTAAAATATTGTAAGATTGCTTTATCGTTTTTCTATACTCTAGCTATGGTATCAGTCCCAAATACTACGTACAGACTTTTATCAATACTGTTATTTTTGAAAGAAAGTCCCTGCCAATAGATAGCAGTTGTCCTCGAGGGATAAATATTCAACTTCCAATTCGTTTTTTCGCTGTAATGATCGGGTATGTTCAGATATGAGCGTGTTAGTCAATCACCTCTACCACAAAGCCAAAAGTCCTCTCCTTGCAGTCACATTGAATAACCTTTTTTATAAGTAACATGAACACACATTCCAGTGTCCGTGTAAATTGTGAGATTCTTTTTTGTCATGCCACTAAGTTGTGTATTTCAGGTGTTCAATTAAACGTATCTTTTTTTCATTTTTCACGTCTGAATAATTGTAATATGTGCTTGATTTTTATCTCAAAATATTTTTAGTATATTTTTTTAGTTCTATTTTCCTTTTCTCTTGACGTCACAAATCATCAAATCGAAGCCTTTCATCGCAAAAAGTTGGAATTTGGCTGCAATGATATAACATAAATTTGGTTTTGATATGTAATTAACTCTTCCATTCAGTGACAGTGAATCATCAAGATGCCTACTCTATTCCTCGCTTTAAATAGAATTTTAAACCATTGATTGCTTCAAGCGATGTGTCTATTTTAATTAATTGAATTTTAGCTTTTATCATTTCATGTTTATTTTACGAGCGAAAATTATTGAATTGTTTTGGCTTCTGGATGGATTTTTTTTTAATTCCCAAATATTTCCATGTTTCAGAATTCTGATTTTAAATCATCCTAAAGCGGCAAAATTAATATATTCTAAAAAGTGGAATAATTATTCCATTCGTATTTATTGGGAAATACGTTTTCATTAGGAAAAAATTATGGAAGAATGTAAGGCAAAATGAAGTTGTCTACCTCAAAATACATGGAAGAAACCTGATGTAAACTTCCCCATTGAAATCAGAGATGCCTATATTCAGTGAAATCATTTTCCATGTCACTGTTGAGACATCAGCAGCAACAACAGCTGTCTTCCTTGACTTGAAAATAATTCTGTACCCAGCAGAACCCGACGTAAATTTCCCCCATTGAAATCAGAGATGCCTACATCTAGTGAAATCATTTTCCATGTCACTGTTGGGACATCAGCAGCAACAATAGCTGTCTTCCTTGACTTGAAAATAATTCTGTACCCAGCAGAACAGCTGTCCTTACTCTATGGATACCGTTGCTAAAGATGAATAAAGTGTTGCAAATCAGGGCGGAACACACCTAATAGATATAATATATTGGCGAGAGTACTGAGATAAGTCCCAGGAAAAAAAGACAAATATATACATACTTACAGTTTCATACATACATGCACATTCATATATACTGAATTTATTCTCACAATGTACTGTAAGTCCATATTTATGAAAATATATCTCATTATCCAAAGCTTCCAGTGGGTTTGTATTATATTTAGTTATTATACTACCAAACGTTCGAGCTGTACAGCTAGGGTTGAGGAAAATTCTGGTAGTTTAGGTTTTCCACCATCAATTTTAAAGCAGAGTATCCCAGCTTAGAAAATAGTTATTAATCGAAATAAGAACCTCTATAACCTACACATTTCGCTATTGGAGCCTTTAATGTGTATATTCTTGCATACGTCTATCTCTATGAGTTGTTTTCTGTATATCTATATCTATATTTCTTTTTATGTATTTCAACTCTTGTAGATATAGATATTTTATGCATGTAAGGACATGCAAAAACATATATATATATATATATATATATATATATATATATATATATATATATGCACAAGTCATAGAATTGCAACACTCTCTTTAAATATACATTCAATGAGACGTTTCCGTCTATCTCTATGTGTTGTCTTCTATATATCTATATCTATGTTTCTTTATATATTTTTAACTCTTCTAGATATATATATTTTACGTATGTGAATACATGCAAAAACACACACACAAACACACACATATATATATATATGTGTGTGTGTGTGTGTGTGTGTGTGTGTGTGTGTGTGTGTACAAGTCATAGAGCTGCAACACTCTCTTCAAATATACATTCGATGAGACGTTTCCAAATGCGCCTGCATAACAAAACCAAATGGCATGCATGAGTACCGTATATACATATGTGTCTTTTAAAAACACAGACTTTGCTAAATATTAATGGGTGGCCCTACCTATTCTTAGTGCAATGCACTCAATACTGAGACTATTTGGAACTGGGCAACAGTTGATGTTTTGTTGGTTGCCTGGTCCGATGCGATATTCCACATTGGTAAAACTTGTGCGTAATTAGGTTTCTGCTTCATCGACCAGTTTTGGCGGCGAAACTAATCTGATTATCAGGCGACTGTTTGATGAAGTTAGAGGGCGCTGCTTGCAGCGTATAGGAAAATCAATGGCTGAAACTGAATGCAATGTTCACATTTACTTATGTTCTCCCTTTGTGTTATTATTTTTACTGCCTGTTTGATCGTATGTATCTATTATTCTTTGTACTTACATACTCAGTTTGGGATCGTCGCTGTTCAATCTCTTAGATATATAGCACTGTGCATCCTTAATTCAGTAAATTATAAATATCTGGTATCATGTAGTAATCTGTGGGAATGAGTGGTCTTACTCTTGTGACAAAACGTTCCATAAGCTTTTATAAATGTCATTGAAGCAGTTCTTCCAGCGGGAATGAGGATTATTGTTTAGAGTTGTACTGAAAAAAAAAAAACTTTCAATTACCTTTTATTTTTTCTAATTGTTGATGAAATAAAAAAGCAAGTCAACTTATGTGTCGTATCCCCAGTGGAATAATAAATGTAATCCAGAGAAGTCCGTAATTTCCACTTATAATGAGAAAGCTGTTGATTTTTCTGTTTTGTTACTCAATTGAATTGGCGTCAATCGCAACTTGTTGTAATGGATGATTATTTTTGTTGGATTCCTCTTGCTTAAGAACGCACCCTCGGCCAAAAAACAACACATTACTTGCCAATCCATTAGTGAAGAGACTTACTGGTTACTGCGTCCTTTTTGTGATCAATATAGGAGATACTCGAGACGGCTGCAACAAGGGACAGTTGCAGCAAGTCTTATTCTCCAAATCCAAAACATGCTAGATTGGCGCTCATACTGCATATGCTCGATTGGACCCTGGCCCCATCAGGACAGAAAACACATTCAACGTCTGTTTTTGCATTTATTGAAGAGGACTTGTTTCGGAAGTATGAAAGTAATTTGTATGTGAGCTGTATTATTGTCGTACTGTTCGAGGCGCTTGCATGAATTAGTCAAAATTTATTTAGTTTGAACCATCGTTTTATTGACACTTCTAAGTGCCATGGTCACAATGTGTCTAGCGAGAATACGACACCCCTGGTAGAGATGCAGACAGTTACAACATTACATCTGGGGGGTTTTTTAATCAGTTTTTTTTTTCATTTGAAAAATCCATGGGGTATGTCATTTCGTGATGTCTGTGTTTTTGAAAATCAATTTCAAAAGGCTTATTGCCAGCGCCATCCTGGAATGTCTGCGCACTTTTTCTGGAAACCCAAGGTCGAAATTCATATTCACTGGAGAGTGACAAAAATCCGTTTTTAAAACAATTTTTACGAAAATACATGTTCGTTCCATTCTTCCTTTCTAATACTGAAATATGTAGAAATTGAATACCATCCGTCATATCTGTACATTGACCCATGTTGGTCTATGTTCTATGCATTAACCGACCGATACTATATGACTGCATGCTTATGAACCCATATTTTATTTCTTTTTTTTAGCAAAATCAAATATGGCTATTTAATAACGTTGTGTTTTTACCTACTGCGTGTCCACCACCTATCTTATTTAAAAGCTTTTCGATTCGAGTCTTTCATAGTCGATTTGTCAGCAATAACAAACAATATTGGAATGAAGACATATTTTGTGTATATCTAAAAATGACATAAATATGATACAAATCACGTCCCTAATAGAACCAGAAGAGAAAGGAAGTTTTACGGGTAAATGAAAGGAAGAGAAATGAGGCTATCGAATCAATGCTCTGTGAACATACTGTTTTTCCATCCACAATAATAAATGCGTTTACTGTAGGAATTAAGAACTTTTTTTAAAAAATAAGAATGACCCAAATTCGAAATGAAGATCCTTCTTTTTGAGTGACAACGATAGATTTATTAGAATTCGCATGACGTTTTTGCTCAAAGAATATGTTTCTAAACAGATTGAATAAAAGCACTTTTCAAGACAGGTTTCAAATATATAAAAGTTGTTTCAAAACTAAAATTTGAGTAATGGTCGCAATTTCTTTTATCATATTCTTTGGTAAAAAAAAAAAACTATGTACGGAAATCTATTTCAGTACAATCAACGTCACACATTTTTTATGTTTCTACACCTATCAATGTAAACGGTTATTACTTTAATATGGCAGTGAATTCAATTCTAGAATAAGCCAGCTCACTACCTCTTCATAAGAACAAAAAAGTATTTTCTCAGCTGAAAAATTGTCAATTTTTTCTATCGTAGACGTACAGCTCCAGCGATGCTTTATACTTTCTTTTATTCATATTTTTGTCCCTCGCCATACTTTATACCAGCATTCACCAATATTTTTGCCCATCATTTTACTAGTAGTCTTCATATTTTTCCTTGCTATGAACAATACCTCTATTGCTATCTGTCTCAAACAAAATAATTGTATTATATTTATACTGTTTTTATTAAATCATGCTATGGCAGGCATTTTGATCCTGTTTACGCACGAGGGGTGTCGCCGTGATTAAATAAACATTTTTGCATGAGGCTGTGTTGCAAGAAGAACAAAAACGCGTGCAGTCGTTAACTCTTCAAAAGGATCCTCAAGCTGAACTTCCAGAACAGCATGTCATTGATCAACAACATCAACAAGGAAATGGTCATCCTACGATTGACGTACGTCTCTACCATGAGCCTCAAATGGAAGCTCAAGCTGTATCTCCAGAACAGCACCTTACTTATCATCGAGAACTACATGTTCACCATACGCCTCATGATTAAGATCAAACTGACCAATCAGAACAACATGTTACTGGTCAGTAATTATTTGACGACGAGAAACAAAATAACCTTTGAGCTACCCGTCTACCTGATGGCATTGCGCAAGGACAATTTACCAATTTAAATTCATGGACAGTTATATGTTGCAATGTCAAGGGTAAAGCCATTTGAAGATATTTAAGTTTTCACACTGCTACACCAGCAAACTGAAAACAGTGTACTCAGAAGTATTAAAATGAATTGAGACACACTTCCCAAATCATTGCTATATACATGCCGAGTGTTCTTCACGGGGAGACGTCATGAAGTTGCGTAAGCATATTGTACCATTTGAAGACCACTGGTTCACATGCATCTTACTCATACATATGCCACACTCGCATATCTGCTTTTGAGGCTCCACATGAGCTCATATACCTCGCTATGCATACACAGCATGATCCCATTTGGGACCCGTGAGCGTTGATAATGAACTGATTTTTATGTGTATAACCAACTATACAAAATGTTTGATTTCACTCATGTGTATATAACTTGTCACCAATGTTACAGAATCAAAGTGAATTAAGAAAATATTAGAACCAAATCTGGGTAGAGGGTGTGAGTTCCATCCTCGCCGTAGGCTGGCTCTTTATCCTCCGATTGTGCTGTTTTTGTTTTTTGTTTTTTTATGGCCGTAGATTTTAAGTTCTGATAAATAGCAACTGGAAGTAATGATGAAGGGAGAAAGCTAGTCAAAATTATTGAAAACAATCAAACTATCAACACAGATAAAAACAGATCTGACTAATCACTCAATACAAACCGTTAAATTGACCAATGTTTTTTGGCAATATGCTATGATGGGGTGATCAATTAAAAGATTTGAAAAGGGGGTGATCTCGCCTTTTTTGTTTTTGCATTATGACTTTCTCCTTCAAGAAGGAGCGTGAATGCGACCCCCTAAGAAATTATTTAGGGGAGGATTTTTCATAAGCATGAAAAAACGTTTTCTCTAGACGTAATGAGTAAATGTTCACATTTCCAGTTCTCTAGATCCACTGGTGCAGCCTATAAACGTGACACATAGATAAATACATGCTTACATAGATATCCAGCGAGGCCCACTTAAAAGCTGCAGAAACCTATGTTCACAGTTTTGGTGACGGTTTTTACTTTTGATTAATTCGTTTTTGTTAGTTCAACTCAATAAAAATAGATGAGAATATAATTATAATTTTTCAATTTTTTTTATTAAAATTGATCTTAATCAATGACTGCATGTTTATGAATATTCCGTACAGGATTTCCATTTTTCATCTTCAATAAAGAGAGAAAATAAAATTAAAATTGTAATTTTGCATCGAATGAACATTGGCTCGAGTCGAGAGCCGTTGCAGAGATCGACTGCGTACACAAATTTAAAGGACGAGCTTAAAAGCCACATCGGAGGTTCATTCATGTTAATGTTAATAGAGCAGTTGACATTATTTTGTTTTGCCATCGAGATCTGATTTTTTGCCTGTTCCCTTATTTGAACTTTTCACCATTTTAAACATCACCTTATGAAGCATTTCAGTTCTTTTTTACCAAACAGTTTTTCACGATTAACTGAGATCGGTCTAAAACACAAATATTCTGGAAGTTTTTACGTGACTGGCAAGTTCTTGATAATGCTTAAATATACGAAATCATGATAATAATAATTTGATTACCAATCTACGATGTTTACTAATTGATATTTAATTAATCGGTCATAGTAAACTTGCCGAAATACTGATGCTGTGATTCAATGGTTTAAATATTGTTTTATTTCATTATATAGAATTCATTTCACTATTCAGAATATTTCAACAAAAAATGAGCAGTGATCTGTTTTCTAAAATAATCAACACAAACAATTTATGAACAGTATGCTAAATGGTTTCTAAAACAGTTTTCAAGAACGAAATAAGTTAAGTTCTTTCAAACTGGAGTATGGAAATAAGATCTCGTTTCGAGTAGATGGAATATTATTTTTCTTATGTTTAACATGCCTAAGACGACATTGGATTCTTAATACCAACAAACACATGCACACACAGAAACGCACATGAGCAAACTCAATCAGTTCCACTCATATAAACTGACACATCAATTTTGCACATACATACTGACATACAGCACCAGAAATGAACCCAACCCTTCAGGGTGTTTTCACTTGAAAAACGTCTTTGTAAGACGAATCAATATCAATTACACCGAATCAACTTCTTCGATATAAGAAACTTTCTTGGAAATCAAACATTACTGGGTATTTCTCATATTTTGACATATATACAAGATGAAATACCTCGGCTCGGCTCAGCTCGAATATCTTATTATTTATTTTCGCTTTTATAGCTTCGACTAATCCTCACGATATCTTTGAGACAAGTATCATCTCAGTCGAATATCAAATATTAAAACAAGTTGCTCGGTCCACAAACATTTGTCAGTGTACTCAAATATCATAATTATGCAGCGATGTTCCATTGGTACTTACGTTACCGTATTGACCGAGGGGAAAACTTGGCGATGGTTTTGATGCTCATACAGAACTCATAACAGATCAAGCTGGTTGAATAACCAATAAGTTTACAAGTGCCGATTCAATGTTTCATTGGGTGCATTTGTGAGCGCTGTAATCACATACTACCGAAAATTGTGTATCCTTGTCAATTCTCTTCTGCGCCTAGTTAACGAAGGCACATTTATGGAATGAACGTACTGAGATATGATGTCTTCTCTCTATCCCAAAAAAACCTTTGATGGGGAAAATAGATCCTTCTATGGCACCTAGAGAAGCACTTTGCCAAATCAAAGAATATGAAGTGAAAGTGAGTTCACTTTAGGAATCATATAGTGTTGATATTCGGGAATTTGAATTATTTCATTCATCAAATTGCCCAAATCAACCAATCAGTGGATAATTTCAGAATGATTAGCTGATACCTATATTTTTGTTTATTGGTTGGTTTTTTTTTTTGTTTTTTACATTGCTACCTTTGATTTTAGCCGGAAGAATCAGATATTCTCCAACCGTAGATTAATATCCAAAATTATTCCTGAAGAATTCGAAGTCATTTATCGAATGGTTTATTTTATGGAGGTGGTTTTGCTTATGAAGCGATTTCTTTCAATAAAGGTTTCCTTCATTTGATTTTGATTCAGTGAAACCCTTATATCATCTTCCTCTTCTGCTTTCTCTAGTTTCTTCTTTTTTTTCAGTATATATCAGTCTTTCTGTTCTTTTCAGTCACTTTTCATGTTAATTCCGTACACCTCTTTTTCTTTTGATTTGTTTCTTTCCTCCTCCCATACTTAGCAATAAATGATTGAGCGTTTTCTTTAGAAAAGTCTGAAAAAATATTTTTGAAGTAATGACTACCTTCATCCGCGTTGAAAATTCGCCACTTTCTGTTGCCTTTGGAAGTTGTTTTTCTCAACATTTACAACTTTCCCTTCTAGTAGACACACGTTGTGTTTGTTTGTTTGTTTGTTTTTTCTTCCTTTTCTATCTTTTTTATCTGTTATACTCTGCAACTGACAGCACAAAAACGCAATGAAAAAAAAGCTACAATTTCTTTCACTTTTCTTTACATAATTCTTTCATTTCAACATCGTCATTTATCATCAAGTAATTGTTGTTTTGTTTTTTTGTTCTGTTTTGTTTTTTCTTTATTTTTTTGTTTTCAAACTTCCCAGGAAATATCATAATTGTAGAGCTAAATCAAAGCCGCAGATATTAGTATTCGTTGTTATAAGTTTCATAATTTCTTTTTAGGTCATGACAGCATATTCAAAATCGTCGACAAGGAAACTGTTCCGAATGAATCAAAGCACAGTAGTAATTTTAGGTTCTTGACAAATATTTTCCTCGATGCAGATACTGATTTTTTTTTAAATTATCGCAAATATATCCAAACTTATTCCTTGAAGTTTCAACATTGTAGATGTATGTACCATCAATACCTAATAATGTACGGATTGTTGTACGTGTTAAGACATGTGCATTCTCATGAAGCGTTGATTTATTAGCAAACAAATTATTTCCTATAAAGAAACTCTATATGATCAGAAATGAAATGATCATTTGCTTTGTTTATATGAATTGTAAAAATTGAAGTTATTGTTATCATTCGCAGTTGTTGCATGCGTGGTTTTGTATTCAAACTGAAATAAATCTATCGATTTGCCGTCAATAATCAGGTAGGCAGTTGTAAAGACGCACGTCTCCGCAACCTCGTCCCCACTCTGAAAAGTTACAACCTGATTGCAATGTTATGATTCACATATTAACAAAAATACATCGATTTATTGAACTTGTTGAAAGTAAGAGTTCCACTTGGTTGATTAAGTTTCTAAGATGATTTATGGACCTGTCGAATGTGGACACGAAATGGTAATTCGAAATATTTGGTCGAGTTTGAATCATGTATCCTTTTGAACCCACGGCAATATATTAGAAAAATAAATCCTGGGAATTACGTCCGTCACGAATAACCCAAAAATCTACTGTTAGTAACCTGGGCATTTTAATTTTTGAGTGAAATTTCTTATGAGAAATATTCTGAATTTTTAGAACTTACAATGGTTATTTTTACCACGGTGGTAGACAGGATTTTTCTTTATATGTTTCAACGTTGTAAAGAATTCTATTCTCTTTTCCCCTGGGATAATATGTTATTATACCATTAGACAGTTGCGTTTCACGAATACAACATTGATAATTGATTGTGGTCATCTGCGATCATATAATTTCTTTTTTACATGTAACTGCAGTTGTTTGACCGATCTTTATATGATAAAATTTATAATATTCAATAAAGTTTCATTGTCTGTCATCCGATTTTAAAGTAAACAGGATAATATAACCCTGAAGACATACCTATGATTTGATGATTTCAATCACAACAATGCTATTGGGCTGAAGTGAAGCATTACTAGTATGAAAAACTACAGGAGGTTTCTTTATTCGTTACATAAGAACAGCTATTTTTTTTAAATAACTCTTATCAAAATATTTGAGTTTCAATGCAGCTTAGTTTTATGCTTTATTGAAGAGAAATTAAGTGTTCAGAAGCTCCTGAAAAGCTGATTTTAAAAATGCATCATTACCAAGGAAGAAATGCCAGCGGTTTAGAGTAGAGAGAAACAAAGGTTTTTGTCCATGAACTACAGATTCTTTCTACCTTCCATTCAAAGACGAGAAGACAATTTAGTAGTGCATTTAATCATATCGTCAACGGATAAATAACGGAGGTTTGCATTTATGAAGAGGATGAAGGCCGCCAACTTTCGCTGTCTGCTACGAAAATATCTACAATTGCAAAGAGAGGCAGGATGAACAAAACCAACAAAACGTTATGATCACACAAAAGTTTGTGGGGCCCCACATTAATTTCCAACCTGTGTTCCATCTCCCTTTGTCGGGAAGCAACTAGATATTAACAAAACATGATACGACAGGCATCCAATCAATACTGATTAAAGAGTATATGACTGGACAGTTTGCTTGTACAGCACTGATGCGATTAGAATAATTTCTTGGTGAAAGTCCAATTTCCATTCATAAATGCAAAAAACCGAATGGGCTATATTTGTATACACTTTCTACACTAGCAAAATACTGCAGCACAAACAACATGTTCATAACACGATTGCTTTTCAATATTCCCACTGAAATGTAACTTTTGACAAACGTATCAGCGTCACAAAATTGTTGATTCTATGATGATAAATGAGAGACTGTTTTGAAAATCGCCTGTAAAAGAATCATGCTGCCTGAATAGTATACTGAATTTTCAAATATGCTTTTGTTTATATTGATTCTCAATCTACTCTTGACTTTGAAGTACAGATTGTCTTTATATATATATATATATATATATATATATATATATATATATGATCAAACAATTGAGTCATCCACAGACAGCTGTTTCGTTGTATCACAACTCTTCAGTGTGGTTATAAACTATCCATATATATATATATATATATATATATATATATATATATATATATATATATATATTCTCATTTTCTTTCGTAGTTTATGTCTGCTCTATTCATTTTCTTTCAACCCAAAAATCTATGTTATATGAAATTGATATCAGACAGAATAATTACAAATTGTGTTATATTATATACAAACTGTATTCAAAATTATATACGTATGTATGCAATCATATATACATTATATAATGGGAAAGCTTATTCAAAATGCTCAAATTTGATTAGAAATAAGGTAATTGGTTTTTATATTACATGAAATCGATAAGCCCGTAATACTAGTTTATAGTTCGAAAAATATGGTGCATTTTATTTTGCAGAATGCTTAGAAATGTTCCTCTCTTTATAACAATATCATCTTCAATTTCATTTTTCATCCAACTGTTTGGCTTTATCACCATTGTTTTTCTAGTGCATGTCAGTGCCAAAATATAACTCACCAGTAAAAGTTACTGATGGTCCAGCGAGCCATTTTATTCTGTGCGGCTCATTGTAACCTTGCCAGCTAATGAATAAGATTCCTTTGCTTTCTCTTTCTTCCTATTATGTATTCAATACACATTCTTCAGTAAAGTTCACATCTGCAGCCGTTATTGCTTCAGAAGACAAGCACAATTCCCTCTTGCCAATGTCCTCTTGAATATTGTGCTTTACTGAAAGACAACAGAAATAATCGTTACTTTGCCCCAGTCTTCTCTACGTAGATGAATGCTAATACATCTCTGGTAAATAAACTTTGATTTCTCAAATAATATCAAATGTATATATGTCTGGTTTCGTCACTCTATAGAAACGATCACGTGACCTATGCATTTGGCAGCATGCTGTGTTAAGAGTGATCAATTAAAAAAATAGAAAAAGAGGTGAATGATCACGTCCTTTGAAAAAAGTCTTAATTTTCAAGAACGTTGCTGGGCTTACATTCCAACTCCTGAAGTCTGTTTAGGGATGGAATTTTCAAAAAGCCATAATAAGGAGTAAATGTTTGAAATCGTCAGCCTTGTAGCTCCAGCGGTGTAGTTTATAAGTGCGATACGTACATACTCCGCCAGCCCTCAAAACCAGTTTAAAGACTAAAGATACCCATGTTGACAGTTTTTGTAAGAGTTTTCTTACATTGGAAAATAAATCAGTGCATTGAAATCAAGAGATGTTATGGTTATAGTTTAGCTTTTCTTGTGGATTCACGTCAAGATGTCTTTGCTTACGAACAACTCTGTCAGCAAACGTCTGATTTCATATATTATCTCGTACGAATAACTCAAGTCCGATGAGAGCTGGAGATTTAACGGACAGTGTCAAAACTGCCACGATTGCCACTAAACTATGTAAGGTTTTATTGTTTTTATTGAACAAGGATTGGAATCGTAATTGGAATTGGAATTTAAAAATCTCTAATAATGACTGAGTTCTAAAATTATAATAGAGAAAATGCTTTTGAGCCTTGAACCTGAATATTTTGAAATAAAGATGTTTTATAGTGACAAACCACAGCGATGCTATGATTAAAAAAAAGGGCCTTTCGCCCAGACTTATAAATGACAATTTTGTATGCAATATCAGGCTCTAGATAAACTGTATATTTCTTTAATTTTTTCTCATTTTTTTTCTTGAAAGGAAAGAGTGGCAGTCGAAAAGGCAATAAGAGTTTCCAACCGTTTGTTTTTGCTTCCTGTTGAGATTTGTCTAAGCAAAATTATTCGGGTTGTGATTAAAACCAAGTATCTTTTTCTTTATACGGCAGCATTTTGTATACAAAACCAAAAGATGCCGATTTCCCACTATCATTTTCATTATTTTTCATTGCTCTTTCTCTTTCTCTCTCTCTCTCTCTCTCTCTCTCTCTCTCTCCATAGATCTTATTTCTCTCTTCTTTCTATATCTTACGTCCTTTCTTTTCCTTTGTTTCTTTTGTTTAGAATCAATGCTCTCTCTCTCTCTCTCTCTCTCCCTCTTTCTTTCTTTCTTATTACCCCTCACGCCCTTTGACTCTCTCACACACGCTCTATATCTTTGTAAATAAACTATAGGAATCACATGTAAAGACATTGACAGATCTGTGATATATTTGTGTAAACTGAAGGTGCTTACACGCAATCAAATCCAAAAATCAATACTAAAGACAAGAAATCTGCGATTAAAAGATCAAAGACGGAACAACTATTGTAAAAGCAGCCGTAATTGCTTTGTAATCTGAAATCAGACTTGAATCCGAAATGGGTTTCCAGGCTATCCTCATTTGAAACAATAAAACGTATATGATAGTTCACAGTAGGTCTGCTGCAAAACCAAGAAGATCCCAATAGTCTCCAAAAGTAGGCTATACAACCGATGCATCCTCTCAATAGTCATTTATGGAACTGAAACATGGAATTCAACCTGGAGAATGATCTGCAAACTGAGAACCATGCAACGTGCACATGAAAGAATCGTGCTCAACCTCACCAGAGATCACAAGATAGCACAATATATCAGGGAGAAAACAGGATTCTGTGACATAATTGAATCCAAAGATTAAAGGGGCAAAGGGCTGGTCATGTAGCAAAAAAGGTAGACAACCAGTGGACATCACGAATCACAGCATGGATCCCTTGAGATCACATGCGCAACCAAGGCCGGCAGAATACAAGATGGAGAGAAAAACTAGACAAATTCAGAAAGTATTGGCTCCGCGATGCCCACGATAGGGAATGCGGAATATCCCTAGGAAGGCCTATGTCTAACGACAGACGTGAAAAGATTTAAAATGATGTTGATGTTGATGATGATGTTGATGATGATGATGATGATGATGATGATGATGATGATGATCTCTGAATCGGTGTTTAAAGGCTTTGTTAACTTCAAATGGAAAGCATAAACAAGTATTACGACAGCTTTGAGAAATCGTTAAATTGTTCGACGTATTCAAATAGTAATTAGAGATCCTTATTGAAAGAGCAGAGACTTGTTTACTGTGACAAGAGCTCACTCTGATTGACGTAGTTACCTTCAATTTGGTCCAATTTAGGACTATCGATTTCTATGTCCTCGATATCTTTGTTCTATCGGAAATACGAGGAAATTCCTAAAACAGAAATGCATTATATGTCTAACATTCGGAAGATTCTTTCAATAACTAGTCAGAAACCTGGGTAGTCCGTCATCAATTATTTCCTCAAACATTTTATTTCCTACCTACCCGATTTGTTCTATCATGGTCACGGAAATATCAAGACAATATCAGTTATACCACAACTTGATAGAAGAATGAACTCACTTGAAATGTCAGTTTCAGAACTATAAAATGATTCTATAAGAAAGATTCGATTCATTCTTTGTTATTTTTTCTACACGTCGCATAAATGGGTAACGTTCGTTCTGTATAGCATATGATCAATTGACTGAGACCAGTAATTTTCTTAGAAATAAGCGTATACAGCAACAGTATCTCTCAATATCTTAAAAAATCGAATAAAAATTAATAAAAAATCATAGATTACAAATCTTTCTTCATAGTTTCTACAGATTATTCCCCTTGACTATTTTCCCTCTAGAATTATCTAAATTTAAACACAGGTATCTAAATTGGCAACACAAAAGAGAAAAACTGGACCGTAGTTCCACACGACGGATTGAAAATTATTTTAGTTGGAGAAGGCTACACACACTATAAAGGTCTTATACTCATGTGCTTTAGGAACAGGCACTGCCTTAGGATTACCAAATTCATTTTTCTTTGCTCATTAATTTGTCGAATTAATCAAAAATAATATATTTTGTTTTCTCGAAAATTTTGAAAAATTTCAATTACCAGATAATGTAATTTCTTGCCTTCAATTCATTTATTCCAATGAATGAAAAGGGAAGATAACTTCGTTAAAGGAATTTCGCAACGATATATGTATCAACAATAATTGCATTCCGGCTTCGAATTTTAAATTTCGTTGGACCATGATTCTTGCATTCTGACCATGTCTTGATAATCTTATTACGTCGGTGGAGGGTTAATAGATAAAGATACTTATCACCAGATTACATGTTGAATATTTTATAAAAACTTGTAAGATTTGAAAACCCAAAATGTATTGTATATAAATCAATGAGAATCAAGAAGTGAAAGAAAGAAAGAAACAAAGAAAGAAACAAAGAAGAAAGGATCCCAAATAAGAAAGATGAAAAGAGGACAAAAGAAAAATAGAATAAAGGAAAGCATTGTGAGAAAGAGGGAAAATGAAAGGCTGATCGGGCTAAACTTATGATTAATTAAGATAGAAGGATAAGAAGGAAAAAGTTGATACGACAGTTGGAAGAGTTACAAATCATGATTAGTAGCAACAGCCTTTTAACGGCTGTCCTAAGACATAACCCTGCCTTAGGGTTCGCCAGACCTCTCGATCTGTGCGTCAAGGAGCCAGTGCTTCCTGAACCTACCTTATTCGGATCTTATTTCTACTGGTCACAATTTTGCATATGATCTCTGGGGATCCACATTGTTAGTCGTGATGCCCAGTGGTTGTCTGACATTCTTGCAACAGGACAAGAAAGCTGCCATATGAGTTTTCCAGTGGTTTCTATACCTTTGACCCACAGATGATTGACTTATTAATATAACCAAGACGCTTAAAAAAGGAACTGAACAAAAGGAATGAAGACTGTTAAGAAAAAAAGCAGGGAAAAAGATCTGGTGAAGAGAAAAGAACGAAAAAAATATCTTTATTCAATGATTTTCACGAAGAGCCAAAATTTCATTTGGATATTCTTCAGGGCTCGTAATGTTCTCCAAGGATATGACAATGATAAGAGAGTGAAGATGAGGAAAATAACAGAGAAAAATGAAATCGTAATTTAAACGATCTTTCTCGTGATTTTTTTTTTCATTTCTATAGCTGGCTGTCTCATACTATGTTATACGGTGCAGATTCTAATTGCATTCGTCAAGATACGCACACTGTTCATCACTGATTGCACAAGATCTTTTCTTCCAACTAATTACCCCCGGAGTTTTATGTGTATGCGTATGGGTTTGTTCAGGTGTGAGTGTATGTGTGCGCGTGAATATTTTTTTTCTTAAATGAATGACGAAATTTCATAAACATTTGAATTGAATTCCAGTTCGATATTCTTTAAATGCCTAAATTTGAAAATTATGGAATTATAAATACGGATATCATGAATATTCTTATCCTCCCGAACAATTGGTTTCAATCTACTTCAAAAGATGGCAGAAAACACGTTTCTGAACAAAAAATGCTGTCTCTTTCATGCCTTGTTTCCTAGTATTTCATCAAATGACAATGAAGATAGCTTTTTAAGTGTGTCTATAAGTTTATGAAGCTTGAGATGAGGAAGGAAATACCAGCCTTTTCTGTTGGGGATCTTTGAACTAATTTAAAAAGTTAAATGAGCAAAAAGCAAATCTGAAATTGTTACTATCCTACCAGTATTGGTAACGATGAACCTATGATAACACCTTGAATACAAGCATTAGATTTCGTATGAATTGTTGAAAACTTTATCAAACAATAACCTAAGGAATCAATGGCAAAAGTGTCTATGGCACAAAGCCTTCATTTTTACCTTTGCCAACGGTAATTCACTAGTGTCTGCCTGTCCACATAATATCACTGAAAGTTCTTAATGACATTTTGTAAAAAAAAGAATAGTCATTAGCTTAGAAAGAACTGAAAACATTATGAGCTTGGTCCGGGAATTTACTGAAAAAAAAAATTCGTATTTTGGTACAGTTGTTGAAAATATGAAAAATCAAAACACGGTTACCTATCTTGCATCGTATATGAGCTGATTTTCATTCTATTTTGTGACAATGGCGGCTGCAGAGTTATGTATTAACTGCATGCTTTCTTGTATCTTGGAGCATTCATGTGCGTGTTTTTGGTTCTCAAAGTACAGAATGATATTAAATGATTTTCATTTGAGAATCATTGTATAACCAAATACTTTTTTGATGAAAATAATACCGACTTGAAATTACAAAAGAAAAGCGTTCGTAACTTCAAACCTTTTGAAATTTTTATTGACAAATTCAAATGGTCGCTTTTAATGATGGAATTATACGTCACTTGACTCAATTTATCACGCTAAAAAAAGATCGTTTGTCGGGACTGATCTTCAAAAATGCCTGGAAAATTGACTATGGCAAGCCTTCGGCAGAGCAAGCTCAACTCTCAAAAATCAGACGATCCCAATAATCCGGAAAAGAAGAGTAAACAACCAATGCATCTCCCGATA
>OY735210.1:55770541-55910541 GCA_963457665.1 Thysanoteuthis rhombus
TTATTGCAAACGCCCCAAACATTAACAACCATGTAAAACACCATGTGCTAGCTAGACACACTGACTTTGACACATGCCAATCATGTCACTTAGAAATCAACAAAATCATGATTTAAACTAAGTTTTGCGTAATTCCTGGGAACGGTCAGGACAGTATGACAAAAATACGGCTCAATAAAATAATTACTTTTATACGCCCAAAGACTTTTAATAAATGCAGCAGATGTTGAATATATATTCCATCCTCCTGGGGGTTTAATTGTGCATAGACCGTATGAGTGCCATTGCTCAAGCATGTTTCAGATAGGAGGAATAAGACTTGTTGTAACCATTATTTGCAGTTACCGTCTCAAGTCTCCCTCAAGTTTTATACAAACAAGCCATCGTTTATATAAAACACGTACTACTCATAAGTATCTGAACAAGTACGAAATCTGTTTTTTATTGCCTAAGATTGCAGGGGCCATCAAGAATTTCGAGCGGGGGCTGATCCAAATTAACTTACAAGGTTGCCAACTCTTCCAAATAGCAATGTAAGATCGCCTTTTCAATTTCCCTAATCGATTCAGATCAAGATTTTTGAAGGATTGAGAAAAAAAAAACTGTTTTTTCATTTAACGAATTAATTTCCTTTTAGGTCACTTGAAGGGATGGCATCCTTTTCGAGATCAGTAACGAATTCAAACATACATATCTGCTTCCAAAATTAAATCAGTTTTCATATCATGCAACTTTCAGGCTTGATATACCTGCCTAGGGTCCATGATGTTGATTTTCTCACATTTCTGGCATGCAAAATCTCAGCTTATTGTACCATGATAAATTCTAGGTGGAAAAAGCTTTCTATTCTATGCCAATTTTCTCTTCTGCAAGTTGTCAAATATATGGCGTTGATAGAGAGTATCAATCTCATTAATTACTTTTATTGCTTTTCCTGTCAGTGTCAATTAGCACCTTAATATTGTCCGTCTATGTTAGATGAATAACACTTTATATTTGGGTCCTGGTAAATATCTTGTCAATGAATTAGGTACCCTGGGCAGTCGTGTGCATCATCCAGACATGAAAAAAGTATGTTTTATCTGTCTACTACCCAGCAATAATTTTTATTTGATGCCTTTATCTCTTCTTCCTGGGCCAAGAAATTCATTTCTCATTAGTTTGAATTCTTTGTGGTTTTAGAAACATCTCAATTGTATTTGCTTGATTTTTTCTTTGTCTTGATTTGTTTTTTCTAAAAACTTTTTGATTTTTGATGCATACATTAAAATCATTTTGTTTCTTCTTCCCTCTTTCTCCCTTATCCCTTCTCTCTCTCTCGCTCTCTCTCTCTCTCTTCCACTTTTTTTCTCTCTCACATGATAACTTTCTTCATTTTTTTTCTCAATTTCTACCCTTTTCTCTTTTTCCAATTTTACTCCTTGTTGCTTTTGAATATGTATCCTCTTTCTCCCCCTCACACACTTTTTTATGGATATATGCTTTTTTAAATCTATTCTTCATTGCTTTCAAATATGTATTCTCTCTCTCTCTCTCTCTCTCTCTCTTTCTCTCTCTCTCTCTCTCACTCACTCACTCTCTCTCTCTCTGACTGAACTGAAAATCCTGTTCTGATTCCAAACACACAACTTGTAGGGCGAAAGGCAGAAGGTATTAAAAAGCCGAGAGACATTAATATTCTCCCTTTGCGGCTCTTACAAAGAGTATTCGGTAGTAAAAAAAATGTATAAAACTTTCATTGAATTAGATATTTCCATCAGCTTCTGATCCCCAAGTAGGAACTATATTTTCAGTACACGCTATACGAGATATAAGAACATACTTGTATATTTCCATTTGACAAAGGCTCATCTCATTCTGCTTGAACATATACGTATATCATTTAGTGTATGTGCTTGTAAGTTTCGGATATATATATATATATATATATATATATATATATATATATGATAGACTCTGCCGTCGATTTTGATGTATGAGGACCATGTGTGTATCTCTTGTGAGACCCCAGACCTGCTTTGGATTTGCAAACGGTTAGAATGAATGACTGAATGAATGAAAGGTTAGATGACGCAGCTGGTGTATTCGATCTAGATTCTGCGCTCATCCTTAAGTATCTTAGTGGGTGAAAAGGAGATTATTTAAAACTGACAATTCTTTTACGGCAAGCAGTTCTCCACTTCATGTTACCCGTGGAAGTAGTTTCGACAGACGTACGAAGAACACTGATAGCTTTGAAGTTGTTCTCAAGCTTGTTTTTGAACTGAAACATTCATCTAACGACATTCTTATCATCACCGTGCAGTTGTCTGTACACGAGGACTTCTCTCATCACTCATTCTGATGACATGGCCAACCCACCGAAGTTGCAAAAATGATTCAATGCCTCTCATATCACATTTGGTAAATAAATCTGTGTCGGAGACTTTGTCCTGCAGGGTTGTAGTCGCAGACGGTCGAAGACAGCTTTCATAAAAGACGTCGAGTTTGCAGCTGGGGGCTCAGCCGCTTATTCGACACTGATTTTGATATTTAATTATGTACGTCTTTCATCCCAAAGTTGATTTTTTTCTAAAGGCATCAACAAGAGAGGTAACTGAGTTGACTATTTCCAAATTATGTAAAAGATATAATTCAGGTTTTCATTGTCGATGATGATTGTCGCGGTTGAAGATCTGTGGGTTGTAGTTATTCTCGTTGTTTAACACCCTTCACTTTTCTTGGGGTAAGCATGAGTCGATACACAACTTTTTTTATGACTATTGTGGGGCCAAAAGCATTAATGATAATAAGCGATCGATAAGTTCTTGTGGAAGTCTCAAACCATACTATTTCTGGTGCATGTTTTTTTTTAGAAGCGCTGATAGTTGAAAACATCTCCAATTTTTCGAAATTTAATTCTTACATCTTTATCAAAATCACTGTAGGCATGCTGGAGTATTACTGAAATGTAGAGAACAAAAGGATCAGGGTCCATGACACTAATTTGCTTGGTGCTATTCGTTATGTCAAAAGAAACGGAAAAATCTCCACTTGATAGAATGAATGCTCTCATTCCTTCGTGAGAAGAGACGATTTCCAGAGAGCACTTCTTTTTAAGGTGTCCAGAGCCTTGGTCAGATCTATGAAAATCATGGAAAATTCAGAATTTTCATCAGAGACTCTCCCGGCAACCTGGCGGAGAGAGTAGATTATATCCAAAGACCCGCGGCCTGATCGGAAACCACGCTGGGATTCGGGATAGATGCCGTTGATGAAGTGTTTGATGATCCTGATGAGAAAGGCACGTGCAAGAATCTCTTGCAAAGAACAAAACGAAGTGATATACCCCTTGCGTTATCATAAACAACCTTTATTCTTACATAGTTTTTTTTTTTTATAGAGGCGTCTTCATTGTCCTCGGAGACATGACCAACCTTCTAGATAACAATGAATAACTCGAAAAGTTTCTGACCAAGCTTTTTGCCAACATGTCTATACATTTTGAGAATAATTTTTTTTTCCAGGAGTTTGATTCAAATATACTGGTTTGATAGAGTCCTGAACTTTTTTGAAGTATGGTTCATAAGACAACTCGGGTATATCATGTTGCTGGAGAATATAAACGGTCACGTTGTCATCAATGACTGAGTGGCTTTTGAAGACAATTACAAAATGCTCCTTCCATCGAGACAAGATTTATTTTTTTTTATATATATGTGAGAAGTATTAGGTCATGAGAGAACATGACTTGGTATGTTCGCTCCCCTTTGGACCGTACATTTTTCTTAAATCTTCATAGGAGTATCTGTTCAGTTGGTTGCATCCTGGACTTCAACAGCATTGCCTGACCACCATGATTTCCTTAAGTTCTGGATAGAATTTTGATCTCTTGGTTCAAATTCTTTGTACTATTTCAGTTTTCACATGATTTTTTCAACGTTTATCTACAATTTGTCTAAATTGTGCATCTTATCTGTAAGAAGCTGAACTTCTGCTTTGTTTTCGTCAAACTGAGCCTGACGAAGTCCCAGAGCCACGAAAGAAATAGACTGGGTTTCGTTCTTGTGATATTTCAATGAAGTTCCAGTGTCATCAAAGATTACGACCGAATCAAGCTCCGTTCGAGTTTTTCAGATTCAGTTATTTCAGAATTCAAGGGCAAGACATTGACTCGTTTTAGTATGTCGGGGCTTTGATAACGTGTCTTTGGTTTGAGATTGTTAATTCTTTTCTCAGTTATAGTGCATGTTCTAAAAGATGATAGGTACTATGGAAGGAATGAGTGATGCAAAAGTTCACGTTCTATCGTTTTTATAATCATATGAGATATGTGGTGCATCCAAGTAGTTCTGTGTTTGTTAAGCGGTTAGAGAGAGTTTTGGTGATTATGAGATCGAACTCTCTGGAGACGGAAAAGAGTTTTGTTGTGTGTTTTTTCAACCAGCCCCATGACTGCTCATGAGACTGGGCCATGTTGGGTGGTTAATTCCAACCCGAATCCTGAAATCCTTCATAAGGATGTTTATCATTGTAGAACTCAGGAAACGACGAAGCTTTATTAATCGCTGAAATTGTAGACTTCTTGCTCAGAAGTATACTTGGTTGGTCTGTTATAGCTCACAAGTGTAACAGAAGAGTAGTTTTTGATATCTAAGGTCAGTGTCATGATGCATTCACTGACTCACTTTAGAAAAGAGGACAGGGATTTAATAAGATCTCTTTTTACGGTAAAACCATCACCTGGGGACGCGGGCAAAGTGTTTGTCCACTCTTGCCAACCCAGAAATATCCATGAAATCCTCAATAGAAATCAAGCGAGGAATTGCTCAAAGATGTAATGCTTTTGGCAGAGTAAGCTCAACCTTGAAAAAGAAAATCCCAATAAACTTAAAAAGAAAGGCATGCAACCAATGCATCCTCTCAATAGTCACCTATGAAGCTAGAAGATAGAACCTGACCAAAAGACTGACCTGCAAACTGAGAAGCATGCAACATCGCTTGAAAAAAATCATTCTCAACCTCAAGACAGCACAATATGTCAGGGAGAAAACAAAAGTCTGAGACATCATACAATCCTTTAGAAAACTCAAATGGCAATTGGTTGGCCATGTTGCAAGAATGTCAGACAACCGATGGACATCATGACTCAACAAAGATCCCCAGAGATCACATGTGCAACAGTGACCGGCAGATTACAAGATTTAGAGATGAACTAGACAAGTTCAGAAAGTATTGGCTCTGCGACACCCACGTCAGAGGGGTGTGACAAATCCTAAAGAAGGTCAATGTCCAACGGGTTTTTAAAGACTGGGGAAAATGATTAAAAAAGATACCCGCAGATATTGATTTCTGAACAAAATGTAATGTTTATTGTGTTAATATTCTAAGCATATACGTTCATTATCATCTGAATATTAATATATGAAAGGGTCCGTGTTGCTTTTCAATAAAGCCACAGTGTGATATTAATTTTAGGAAATAATTCTAAATCAATAATAACTCACATGGTTAATATTGGATCAGATTTGTAAAAATAATGCCAAACTGTTGCATTCAATAAAATTTCAAAATATCTTTTATCACTTTTACCTTTTTTTACTCTCATTAAATGTAAAGCCCAAAGTTGTTACAAATAGTTCTCTATTACAAAATATTTTGATTGAAACCTCTACGTTATTAATTATTCTTAATATTCACATTAGTAACAAAAGTGTTCGAGGACTGATCGATAAACTCGCATTACCTTTTATTTCATCAAAGTAGATACGATACATCAAGTGTAAACACACAAGAGGGGACACACACAAGCACTCATAAACAAGAACTGAGTAATCGATCAAATTTATGCGTGGCTTTCATATATTACATATACGTGTTTGTGTGTATGTACAGATGTATCCATTTTCATATGAATTCAGGTATTTATGTATGTTAATGCACACATAACGTTTGAATGCTTTTTTATGTATGCAAGCAACATTATGCAATGATGCACTTGTAGTTATGAGGATATCCATGTGTGTGTCTATGAGTGTGTGTGTGAGTATGCGTGTATGGACATGCCCTCACTATTATATTGCGATTTTACCTCAGTGATTTTCTGCGCGCTCATCATCGAACCTCGACTCGTGAACCATTAAGTGCGAAATACACCATAGATCGCCAGGTATCCGGCAAACCTCTATTATTGCAAACCTCACCTCCAGTCAATTGTTTCCATTGGGTCCATGAAACAAATCGTTAATTCCACTCTTTGCCGAACGATCCTTGCGTATAAAGAGTTTCAAACCTTAACAACTGAATACAGTTACACCTGCGTGTAAGAGATGACGGGGAAAAGAGAGGGAGAGAAAAAAAAATGGTCTGTGGTAGAGAAAGAAAAGCGAATGGACCTTTAACTCTTACCTACGGGGAGACATACATATATAAAACTGCGGTTGCAAAAGATTCAGTGAATAGTGGGAACAAAGTTAGAGAGAGAAACGGAATGCATATGCTGAGCGTTTTTATCCTTTATATTTGAATACAATAGAGATAAGATTGATAGAAAGGAAGAATGAACGTGCAATAAAAACGTACTTAAGCATGACTCGTGCATACATACGTATCCATGCAAATACAGGCGTACCCAACTGACCATATGTTCATACATTGATGTATCTTAATACCCCAGCCTATATATATGCGTACCAATTTCCCTATCTTTACATATATAATTTTGTTATATTGATCATTACAGCCGCACCGACACATCTATATGCTATGAACATTTTGGCAAGTGATCCACACATCGAAACAAACATGGTGGTGGCAAATATCATATCGGTGAAGTAGTTTGTAAGTGCATTTCATTGTGTGTGTCATGAGGATGGGGAGGAATTTCTGTTACTCTAGTCTTTGGTACTTGGGTGTTTAGTTCGATTGTATTCTGATTTTGGTTATAATTAACCGTCCTATTATTTTTGGCGAATTAGTGTTTAGTCAAATTTTGATTATAATTATCTGTTTTCAGTGCTGATGTTCACCCGTCTATTGTGATCGTTGTAGTTTAAACTTCTTATTTCATTCTAAAACGCTATATTATTTTTGTATCGTCTTAATTAATGTTTGGGTATCGAAGCTATATTGGTATCGAATCAGTTGTAGTGTTTCGGAGTTGTGCGAGGCTTTGTATTAACCTGATGCCTTGGTGACTGTAAGTCTTGTTTTAGCTTGGTTAGTGGTAGTATTACACTTAGTTCGTTGAAACCTTTCGGTTGATATTTGTGCAATCGTATATGATTCTTTTATCGTGTAAAATTTATTTTGTAATATTATGTATTTGTACCTAGCATTCTGTATTGAACGAAATTGATTTATGGTGTGAGATTAGAAGAGTTGTAGTAGGTGTGATTGTTAATTATCATATTATTCTTAGATATAGATATCTTTAGATATAGTGTTAGTGTGAGATTAGTAATTTTCACGTTCAAACGTTCCTTTGGGTTCACAATCGTTCTCTGGTTCAAAAGGTTATTTCTTACTTTGAATTTTAAGATTCTTGGTTTCTCATCCGGGCACAAGTAGCATTTGTCTTTGAAATTATTCCAAGGTTTACAGTTTCTGATGATAGCCCATTTAATGAAAGATGTAAGCTTTCTTTCCATAAGTTACCAGAAATATTTTGAAACTGCGGTTCATTATTCTAGTATTAGAATTGAGAAGGATCTATTGTGGTTGTATTATCGCTACACCCTGACAAAGATAACAACGACCATAATACTAATAAAAAAATAAATTGACAATAAAAGATCGCAACTGTAGAAATGAAAACACATGCACAACAAAAGCTGCATATACATAGCAAGTATTACAACAACTGAACAATCTGGTATCCCAAGAGTCCTATGAAGATACGAGTTCTATAATTATAATAGATCCTTTTTCAATTAAAGAACAAAAAATGCACAGCACGCTCAAAATATTTAAAGAAAGAAAATTTACACCCTTTGAGAAAAAGGGGATAATCAGCAATTTTAAAAAATTTAGAGAAAAAAAAACCTGTTGAATCAAAGGAACGAAATTATGTCAAAGTGTAGACGCAAATGTATTTTTTATTTAAACCTGACAAACTGCACACTTGCTAACTGCACTACATAACCCTCACGACTACTCAATTAAAGTCATACTTAAATCTGATTCATTGAATTTGAATATATTGGTACAAATACATATAAAAATAAATACATAATACACCTGGGGAGACTTACAATAGACTACATAAAACTGCACCGCCAACTTCAAATTAGCTAGAATAAAATTAAACTACTCAAGTAAAACTGGTCACTCGACTAATAATACTAGGTAACAGAATGTATGCATAAATACCCCGTAATATATATATAACAACCATCTATCAGTTGACTAATATCACCATCAAAGTTATAACTCGATTCTGTCTATGTACGTGTGTATCTGTGTATTTGTGTGCACGTGGGTGTGTGGGTGCTCTCTTGTGTGTGTGTGTATTTGGGTGCACATGTGTGTGTGTGTGTGTGTGTGTGTGTGTGTGTGTGCGTGCATTTTTGTTTTAGCGAGTCAATGTGTCGGACAGAGAGAAAGAGAGAGAGAGAGAGATCCAAACTGCATAGAGGCAGACAAAGAAAAAGAGGAAATGACATTCGAGGCCTCCATAGATCAAAACGAACGACAATGGCGAAGAATGAATAATGGAAAGAAAGGAACAACCGTCACGTGACCAACTTGCCGTTTTAGGGATCAGGGTTGCTAACTCAGATGGGTTTTTTGTGTGTGTTTTGTTTTTGTTTTTTGAATTAGTGAGTCAAGTTTTGACAATATTCAGATAGTTTTCAATTTCTTTCAAGTTTTGAAGTCCAGTGTTGCAAATTGCAATGTTGTTTTGTTTTTTTTTTAATTTTTTTAACTTGACATCGACTTCCTGAATCGAAAAATTAGAAAATCACATTTAGATTGAGAACCCAAACTGGAGGCAATCTATTGTGAAGTTGTAAAAAGTGATGATCATTGGATGAGTTACTTCCTTTTCTGGGCAATGATCACTAAAAAGTTTGAATTCTCAAAAGACAAGCGCGGATGCTATTGGACACAAACAAAGAGTTCGATTTCGCATAAATTTACATTTCACTTTGAACCATTCACTAAATTCCTGTTTTGGGAGGAATTTTTTCTCTTGACACAATAAGGAGAGAATGTTTAAATTTTCAACCATCAAGCTCCATTGGCGTGGCCAGCCTGCCTGATACATACAAAAATACATAGCAGGCCAGACCAACGTGAAAACTGGAAAACCTATGTTGATAGTTTTCTTGACAGTTTGGTTAATGGTTTTTAAAATAGAAACAATAAAAGAACAAAAACCAGAGGTGAAAAGGAGTTTCACGGTGATACATATATATATATATATATATATATATATATATATATATATATATATATATATATATATATATATATAATTGAGTCATCCACAGAGAGCTGTTTCCTTCGTCAGAGTGGCCATAGACTATCCATTATATTGGTGTATATATATATATATGTGTGTGTGTGTATATATATATATATATATATATATATATATATATATATATATATATATATATGTATATATATATATATATATATATACATATATACGTGTGTGTGTATATATATATGCATATATATATGTGTGTGTATATATATATGTGTGTGTGTGTGTAGAGAGAGAGAGAGATGGATGGATATACTATTCTTCTTCTAAGTATGCTTGTATGTATATATGTGTGTATGTTTGTCTAAACGTATCTGTGCATTCATGTGTTCAACAATAGAAATATGGAAATGAATTGAGTCTGTAACTGAGGGATATCGAACAGCACATCTGGTCACGTGTGAAAGCTGAGGGTCTAAACGCCTAATTACGCGTTGCCCTGCAAAAAGAGCGTATCCTTGATAAGTGCCCGAGCTGGAACCAGTCCCTGATTTACCGAGCTGAGAGCTCTGTTAACGCCACATTGATATGATTTGTCCAATTGCTAAAACCTGGTACAACCTAGATCATTCCAGTGATCCGGACATTTCGAAAGGCACAAAGGCTCCTTCGGAATCAGCTGCTTTCTCTTCTATAATTACTTGCTTTTGAAACACATAATAACCGACCTATCGATTTTCTGCGCCTGCACTTGCGTAGAAAAAGGCTCATAGCTTATGGTGTCGATACGAAAGGAAACCCCAGCATCAAAAGCATTGATTTGCTTTTCATCGAACTTTACGTGCTTGCGTGTTATAATTTACCCTGACATTGTCAGGAAAGACTGTAGCCAGTTTTACTCGGGTGAAGCTTTATGATACCATCCCTCAAAAATAGTCATAAATTTCCTCAATTTTTAAGTTGGTCTGGCTGACTGACTATCTATGTATCATTCGTAAAGGCTGCGCCAATTAAGCGAGAGGGTTGAAAATTTAAACGTTTGCTCCTAACTATATCAATAAATTAAAAAAAAGTTTCTTCGATAAGTTTTTTAACCTCCTCTTGATGGGATTTGAGTGAAGGTTCAATTTGCAAGGTAAATTTATGCTAACTTAGTTTGTTTCCAACAGCATTTACGCTAGTCTTTTGTAAATTTAGTGATCACTGCCAAACAACTGGTGACTTATGGATTGATCACGCTTTTCTTTTACATTTTTTTTATATTTGATCACTCCCTGCTCTGTATGCTGTGAAAAGATGTTGGTCGCGTGGCAGTTTCTATTGATTGACTAACCAGACCTGTCTGCTTCTAATTTGTACTCCTTTTCCTTTCATTTATTTTGTTTCATAAATTTTGACATATCTGCAGAGAGGAAAACATTGCACACGTAGAGAGATGTAAACTGGTTTTAAAAACGAAGAGTGTAGTTATGAATATAATCCATTTTTCTTTCATTTTTTTTTCTTATGTCACTCTCTCGATGGTGTAAGCAGATGAGACGGACCTAGGAGGTTCCAGCTTCTAAAATGCTATATTTCCATCTTTGATTTTGCGCGAACGATATGCTCCTTTTCTAATGAACTCAAACACACTAGCTGGCCCCAACTAGTTACTCTAAAAGCTGTCCCTATCTCTCACTAAATGCGTACTATATCTCTTTTGCTCTAAATTCATGTTGATCTTTGAACAAACACTTAGTCCTAATATATATATATATATATATATATATATATGTGTGTGTGTGTGTGTGTGTGTGTGTGTATTACTTATCGCATAGAAACACACATGCATAAGTGCACACTCGTTCTTTGTATCACCCCTGTCAGTACTGATCCTTCAATCGTCCCTTCCTTGTCCAGCTATCTTGGAGTAAGGGTCAGCTACTCTTGACCCTTCTCATGGGAAAAGGGATGGGAACGGAAAACACACACACGTAGTCATTGTATCATAGGCACGCACACAAATATTTCTGACGTTCAATATCACTCTCAAATTGCTGACCTTGTGTCTCACATGCACTGATTTCGTAACAAGTGTATTTATTTTCTGAATATGATTGGAAAACTACCATTACTCTTTTTATGTGTGTATGTATATACATGTATGTGTGTACATAAAATTACTCGATGGAACTTTAGACAGAAAAATAAAATGCATAATGTCTAGAAAAATCGTTTTTGTTGTTTACTGAAAACGCCTTTGAAAAGTTTTTCTAGTGTGGTAGTCCATTTGTAATGTAATTTTATGCTACATTGATCCCTTAGCCTGTATCTCACTGCACCTCTGCTGTTTTTTGTTTTTTTTGAAAATTGAGAGTTGTTTAGTGATCCCAACCTTATAAAAAGGATAATTATTTATCAATCACTATTCAAAATTTTCAATGGATTACCCGTAACACAGAATGCCCTCATCCCCACTCCGAAGCAGTGAGAAGCGAATCATAAAGATTACTGTAGGAAGATGTAGATGTTTATTAGCTTATCTGAATTTAGAACTTCAAATGAGATTTCCTGTTTCCATATGGCCACTTTGAGCTAGCATAATATTTCTGTAACCAGACTCGATTGATTCTAATCAAACAAATAATAGTGGATTATACCCAAAGGGTTAAATAAGGAACAATTAAGAAACAAGCTTGGCTGTGCTAAGGTCAAACTCCCTTGCTTCATTAAAATCTAAAAAGTAAACAAAATAGAATTCATTTCTCCGTACAATGTTATTCCAAAACTGCTTCTCTTATTTCAACTCTTTTATAAATAGTTCGTGGGATTCGTTAACTTTAACAGGTCAAGACAGTTTGAATTGGACTTTAAAAATGGAAGTGAAATCGTCATCAGTTTTATCGTACGTCATTGTGTCACTGTTATTAGTGCATGACATCAATTGTTTTTCTCCTTGTCATTGTCATCCATTATTGTTACATGCGAAAATCGGAACGCAATAGGACGATTTCGACAAAAGAAAAAAAAGAAAGACTCTCTCAACTTGATGGTTTGTCCACCACTAGCGTTGAGGGCAAGAAATAAAGGAAGGGCCTACTCAGACAAATGCTTAATACGCCATTGACCTCAAAATCAAGGAAAAACAAAATTATGTTTTGTTCCAACAATGACAAATAGGTTAGAGAAAAAAGGGCCAAACTCCACTCATACTACAACTCCAACTGATGATGATTACTGCAATTTTTGTATAATGTTAAATTGATGAATACATAAGACCTGCTCAATAGGTAAAAGAGTTGTCCAGCAAACACTTGACTATGAATTCGAATATTAATTGAATATATCTGTTTGGGTAAATGTAACGGGATAGACAAACAGTGCAGAGTGTTCTGCCCTAGATTAGATGAGGATTGTTCTTGGTCTTGTCACTCTTCTTCTTCTTCTTCTTCTTGTCACGGGGTTGGGAGTAAACTTCAACTTAATCTGTAGTTTGACAATACGAGTCATAGAGAGCGATCTACCGTCTTCCTAAATACCATGATCATAACGATAACTCGTAGACCAGACTAAAGTATTACTCCAAGGCATCCACCTTAATCGCACCATTTCAAAGTCGTGATGGCGATTCTACTATCGAGAACAAAAAGTTACGTTGAAAGCTTTCAAATATTCATTGTAAGTCAATTGGATGAGAATGAGATTTTCCACGAAGTAACTGTTATCTATTACTTCCTTGTAAGACATTGTATACGTTGAAAATATATGACTGCAGAAATGCAGGTAAGGGAATAATCAATTTGGGGGAATTTTAAGTTTAAAATTATATCATTAAGATACTATGCAACGTTCTGAGATTTAACATCTGAAACTATGTAACGTTAAGGACTTGAATGAATCAAGAAACGAACGCATTCATGGTTATCAGTCACCAGAATATATATATCATATTAGATTACTCAAGAGGAGCAATTTTCGTCTTTTTCAATGTGTACCTGAAAAAAATTGGAATTTCAGCTTCTTGGCTAACCATACTGCTGGACATCCCTATGATGATAAAATCCCGGAAAAGCTAAAGAATGAGATACATAGAAGATGTCTCCTTTTTTTAACTTCACACGAACTTTTTTTTTTCAATTTCCTTTGGTAGTAGAGACGTTAATAGTATCGTTTTCCGGAAAAGTGATGGAAATAATGAAATAAAACGAAACCAATGAACTCTTCAAGATAGGCTTCATTCACCAAACCGATCAGCATAGAGCCCCGCTAAAACGGCTCAGAGAATACGTCAATGTTAATAAAATGGAGTTGACTCAGATGACGGCCATAACCAAACAGGACAAAGTAAAAAGACCGCTAAATTGAAGTTGACTTCAGACGAAAAGAAAAGCAATAAAGAGCCCATTTAGAATACTATTTTTATTTAGCAAGGTTAAGTGTTTTAAGGAACGGGATGGGGTAGTGGAGGCTCGCCTAGAGAAAGCATTTCAGAAGTGCTTGTAAGTTTTCAATACTAAAAAAACACTACAAATTTCATCATAATCTAAGTGCAAATAACCTTTCACGGGCGCTGAACGTGACACTTGTTCATCTTCTCTGATGAAAAAAAGACTGATGATGCTGTGATCTTCTAACTCTTGCAGCTGCCTTATCTACTACTATGAGATATGAAGTCTCATCAAGAGAAGGGTTTAAATTGGTATGAAAGGTATGATTTTGGTCGAAGAAAAGATGGCTTGTTTTATTCACCTGCGTAGGTCAGTGGTCAATGTGCAAAGTCACTAGGGTTGGTGCTACAATGTCTCCTACCCGTGTCTGAGTGGTTAAGACCCTATTATTATTATTATTATTATTATTATTATTATTATTATTATTATTATTATTATTACGAGTAGTAGTAGTAGTAGTAGTAGTCATGCATCTGCATGTTCACAAGAGACGTCTGACGTTCATCGTTAGAAAGTGACATTAAGCTTCCCCAAGTCTGTTCTTTCATACGACATTCACAAAAGTTTGCAGTTTCTGTTTAAAAAAAGATTCTACCGAATCCCGTATTTACAGATTCATGTTTAAGGAGGATAAAATCAATTTCATGTATACGTCAAAATTTCCCCGATGCTTGTGATATAATTACGAATAAAATTAGGAGTGTGACCCACCGTCTGAATTGTATGATACAGCAGAAAAGTAAATAAGACTGGGCGAAAGAAAAAACAACAAATTTATTCGAAATATCTCAAATCTTCTGAAGAAGCTTTCATTGTGTCATCTTTAGGAAAGTAGGGAATGCAGAAAAAAAACGTGATTAAAAAACAGGGGTGGTTATACTGTTCAAACTTGAACGAACAACACTATTCTATCCTGATCTGGGCTGGCCTGAGCTGGGCTGGACTGGCATGTCTCTTTCCAACCATTAAGACCCATTCCTCAACCAGTCACTTCAAGTTGCCACTCTATATTAGTACCATTCCTGCGACACAGTCGCTCAATTCTCATCCATCTTTCGCTGGATTTCAGCGAAGATAGACTTTCCCTCTCAACACCGATCTTCGCCTTAAGCTGATGCCCGAAGTTAAGGTTCAGTTGAACGGGAGAAAAATGCTCACCCTCGTGAAATTCCCTCGGACGTGTCGTTCACGCCACGATTTTGATAATTCCAACGAAGCACAGGAGCACGTAGAGTTCCTTACTCTCAAGCACCACATTGCTATACATGACAGTGGAATCGAGGTCAACAAAAGGTGCGTGGTGGGCACGAACCATGCAGCCCTCAATCAACTCGCGCAACGGGTGTATGGCATTGCAGTGAGAGAAGATGTGCTCGATACACTCTTCGGAATCACTGCATCGCACGCTCTCTGGTGAATTTACCAGTCCTGCTTCAGAAGACTTTTTTTCAGACCCAGATAGCATTTTGAAAAAAACAGCCAGGTGAGGAATGTCTCACCGTTGTTGTGGCATTTCTTCCCGGGCGCCAAGGGCCAAGTGAACCGATTTTCCTCCCACTCCAAACCGAACTCCTTGATCGCACAGCCCCACCCACTAGCACAATATAATACCTTTCTCAAAACGGTGTTAGAGAGACTGTCCTTCACCCGTGAGAAGACTCTCAGAGCGTATTGAAATTCGCGTTAGAAGGAACACTCGTTTTGAGGCAAACAATTGGCTTCCTACTTATCCGAGTGCACGCCTCTAAAAGCCGAAAAGGTTTTCTTGGCATCCTCTTCCAATAATTGGCTAGTCATTTCGTGCACATATCCGGCCTTGGAAATCAAGCAGTAAGGTATTTTGCATCAAAGTATGCCGGGAAGAGCTGATAACTCCCCATCAACACACGTTTCCTGTAAACAACATATACTCACATTAAGGTACAACCTGCTGTATGTCACTTAGGGAATAGATCGGATCTGCAAAATCTCTCATTATCCCAAGAATGGTCTCAAATAATCTAACAAAGATCTATTGGATTACAATTTTATTTTGCAATATTATTGATTTTCTGTTACCTTTTTTTTCATTTCTTAATCTCATGCTTCAGTCTTTTAGCGTTTTAGATTCTTCGATAATTGTTTGACACAAAGACAGTCTCTTATCTTGTAAAGACGGTGCTATTTTAGCAACCAATTTTCATCGTAAAATTACGATTGACAAAATGGAAATCTAACAAAACATCTTTTGCAGGCCAGTGATTTTGACACTTTGGAAAGCCCAGGTTGCATTCTCTAAAGGGAATATCTTGGTGGACCCCTATTTTCAGCATTTTGTTCCTGGACTGTTATCAATGCACAGCAATAAAAGAATGAAAATTTAATCAAAAAAACAACTGACCTCTCAAATAATATTCATTCTAAATGGATTACATTCATTTGAATTCTAATATATGGCTCAGGAATGTGTTCAATAATTACGATTTTCAATAGTTTTGTGATGCATGATACTATTTTACGTTCACAAGATTCGCCATGAAAGGTTTAGAGGGGACACTGCAGCAGAACCCCTTGCATTAATTGTCAGTTCCTCAGGGGTCTACGGGTCTAGTTTCGAAACTAGTGGTGTAGACCTACTCGGGAGAAAAACAACAGAAGACAGAGAAAATACCGTTGACAAGATTCAACTTTATATTTAATGAGCAGACACCGTGATAATTAGTGTGTACCTAACTGTTCCTTTCTTTCTGGGTCCAATATTTATCGTAATCCACACCATTTTGCAAAGATACGAATAAACTGAGATTAGTTTGATTTTTTTTTAAACCTTTGCCAACGAAGTTGGAGAAGTTTGGGAGGTGCATAACATGTATTACCCTGTTTTTTTTTCTCCTGTTTTTCTGTCCATCTGTCTCTATGTCTATATAATACCTTCAAAAGTTTCGAATGGATTTTATTAACACTTTGTGGTATGGATGGATCCAGGAATCTTCTGATTGAGTTAGTGTTCGGCTTTGGTAGAGATATGCACTCTCAGAATGATTCGTAACTTTTGATTTGTGAAAGATTTTTTTTTTCAAACTCTAGTAAACAGACCACTGATTCAAAGTGAAAGGTACTACATTGAACTAACAGATTTTGTGAAAACGTATTGTATTTGAGACGCACAAGTTATCATTTTGTTGGGTTAAAAGAATCAGGAGTGGAATTTGAAATGGCGTTGCACGATTTAAGAGTTTATATTTTTTAAATAGCTTTTGGGACTGTTTTGGGGGGGCTTAGAAACGTTGACTTTTTGAAATTTGAAGTTCACAATTGGAAGCAACAGATCATGGCGATATCCCATTTGTTCAATCATCTTTCATACATCTGACACCTGTAATAGATAAAATCTCATATTCTGGTTCTTTAATATCTTCATTTCAGTCTTAGAATGTTCTGCTTTTCATGAAAATTACTGGTTCTGGGGATGGGCAGAAATCATAAAATCATTTTACCATGCACCTGTCTATTTACGTCAGGCAATAAACGCTGTTTTTTGTCACGCTGCATATCATTGTTTTCCTGTATATCTTTGCCAGCAAAATATTGGTACTTGATTTTGTAGAACTGTAATGGAGAATTCCCAGAGCAACAAAGCAAACGTTTTGCTCATGAAAAATATTTGTCTCAGTAAAAAAAATCTAGCCTTATGTACTTTGTGGATATAACTTTGTTACAATATTTTATTCATGTCATTTTTACTTCAATTCAATTCGGGATAGATAGATCGATAGAATTTGGACATATCTTTTGACCAGTTTGTGGTTCAGAGTAAGAAAAGATGGTTGCCCTGAAGAAACTTCGAGTAAACCATAGGAACATTAGGAGAAGTAAGCGATTCACGATGAATCAATTGAAACTGACCATTGTATTTGTCTTCTTCGACTATTTACCTAATCATTTTTTAATTTAGTAAAAAAAATCTTAGAAAGCTTTATGGCAATTCACGAAATATTGATTATATATATATATATATATATATATATATATATATATATATATATATACATATATACACACACACATACACAGTATATGTGGTACAAATCAGTCTAGCAATATAACATAATATAATAATATATCAATAATAGAGAGCAACTTCTGATGTGCAATGGATTTATTTCATAGAGTGCTCGATAATACAACATTTTACTCATGGAGTTGAGTTGTTTTAGAGTAGAGCTGGAAATAAATAGTGGATTGTGGATTCGCAACACAAATTAACTCATGTTTTTGCCCTCTGCCTGATGAGTCCCTAAGAGGGCAGAAACATGAGCTAGTTTGTATAGCTAATCCACAATCTACTATTTATATATATATATATATATATATATATATATATATATATATATATATATATATATATATATATATATATTTATTCCCTTCCCTCCAATGCAGAAAATTAACAGGTATGATTATATATACAAATATGATATACGGTATGTAATATTTTGGTATATATATATATATATATATATATATATATATATATATATATATATATATAATTAATAATACATCCACAGACGGCTATTTCCTTGTATTATGACTCTTCAGAGTGGCTATGGACTCGATATCCACTCCAGTACCACCAGGTGGCATTGAATCCTTCGCTCCAGACCGGGAATTCGGTATTTTACCCCTGCCTTACGCAGAACTAATTGGTCAGTAGGGCATAATTCCGCAGTAAATTTTCTACGCATAATTGACCATCTACCGAAGTGCTAAATTAAATAGTTAGAAAAGATTGTATAAAAATACCAACACAAACAAATTGTACAAGATATGATAATCTCCCTTGAATACGTCGTGTATTGGAAAGGTTTCACAATTTAACAAATAACCTGTCCACATTTTAGGGCCGATAAAGAATTGCAGATTCATGTCCCAGCACACACACACACACACACATACGCACACACAAACACACACACAAACACAAACACACACACAAACACAAACACGTTGATATGTTTATTTAGTTATCATTTTTATATACAAACATGTGCCAATGCTCATTGTATTTTATGAACCAGAATGCATGATTGCATATTTATATCAAAAATGATAAAATATCTATATTTCCTGTTGGTTCATATCACACACACATGGATATATGATTATTTATTAATCTATACATTAACAATATACAATAAATCCAAATGTTCTTTCTCAACTAAACATTCTAATCAAAACTGATCCATGGATTTTGTTAAGTCCATAGATTCACTTGGACACACTCAAGTCATTGTACACTATATGTTTTTTGTTACATACTATTTCTCCAATTCTCTTGCATTTGTTGTTTGCTTTCATAGAATAGGGAATAGTGGAACACTTGATAACCTTATTTTCAATCGCTCCGTTCCACTGAATGTACAAACTCGAATGAAGTCACATTAATGAGAAGATATTCAGTGCACAGTGTATTTTCCTTTACTAATCTATCGACCTGTTTTGTAGCCGCTCCAAGGAGACGACAACCCCCAACTGGCAGACGAACTTGCCCTCACTGCTGTACAACGCCTTTGAAGAATGTTTTGATTGAGAAAATTCAAAGAATTTATTAAACGCAAGCGAAGGCACCCTGTTTGAAGATAGTAGAGATAGATTTACGATAATCAATAAAATTTCTTATCTTTATTTCTATATAGAAAAAAAATAGCTGGATTACAGAAGGAAGAGAGCATATCTACTCGAATCATGCCGTATAATGTATAACATCCTAAACCTCGGCCAGAGCTGTTATTGTACCAGATGCCCTGATAATGAAATGTTCACACCATCCTTCTGCACAGTTACAAGAGGCAATGTCAGGAAGTTACAACCACGGGAAGCAACAGGTATCAGGAAGCACTTCATAGAGTGACAGTATCATGGAACAACCTCTTTGGGGAAAAAAACTCTTAAATAAACATTAAGCCTTAAAAGAATATTCGTGTGTATGAGGTCGCAGATAAGTTTGAATTTATTTCAAATAACATTTGTTTCTGTTTTAAAAAGTTGATGATATTTCAAAGCTGATGATGTTATGAAATGATGGGTGGATAGATACAGAGAATGAAATCTCAATCACAGAAAGGCTACGTTTCATACTTGGAAATACCGCTCTAATTAAGTCAAATTGTTTTGGGTTTTTTTTTTATGATGTGGCTAATGATTATATATTGATCAGAGAGACTGGAAGCCATTAGCTGGAATTTGTCATTTTGGTAATGCGATCTAAAAATTCTTTTTTATCTCGTTTTTCTTGGGGGGGGGGTTGCTCGTGACAACGTGTGCAGTTGATCCATTTATATTTTCATAACGAAATGGCCGAGTACTTTACACCTAAGATATTTCCATGCAATTAATTTCACGGTTAAAATATTGCAATGTAATTAAATGTTTCGATTAAGTTTGGAGCATGTTGAAATATCGACTGGGAGCATAGATACAGACAGATAGATAGATAGATAGATAGATAGATAGATAGATAGATAGATAGATAGATAGACAAAACATAAGTGGGTAGATAGATGTTTGAGTTCGTCAATAAGAAGGCCTATTTTATATTTATCGGGAAAATGATGTATAAAAAAATGTTTCGATAAACATGTGCATTTTTGTATTCACTTCCCTTTGTGCTGATACGTGCGTCAAATACCACTTTTAACACGTGTAAAGGCTAGGAACAATTGTTCCATCTCCAGAAAACGTTGTCTGGTGGGAAACTGTTTTTTAAGACTGAATCTTAAAATAAGTGACGATATTGTCCATGAATCTGAATGAATTATAAATGACAACTTCTTCATCATCATCATCATCATCATCATCATCATCATCATCATCATCAGGAGTCTTTTAACACCTGTCGTGGACTTTCCCTGAGATTCACCAGACCGCTCGGTCGTGGACGTAGTGGAACCAATATTTTTTGAACTTGACTCAATCATCTCTATATCAATCATTTTATCGGCCACAATTTCCCATATGATCTCTTGGAATCTATTCGGTGAGTTGTGATGACCAACAGTTATCTGACATTCTAACAACATGGCAAGCCCACTGACATTCGATGTCCATATGGTTTTAATGATATCTCTGATCCCTGGTTTTTTTTCCAATACGTTATGCTATCTTGTTAAATCCCCATACTTACTATAGGCTGAAACTGGACATGTGATAGATAGAATGAAATCAGGTAACTGTATATTCTGTGTATAATGATGACCATCGTCATCATGATAAGGATTATAGTGATGATAACTGTATTAGTGGTCGAAAAACAATTTCAAGGTACACGATTTTTATTCTAACAAGTGTCTTCTTGTAACTGTTTTGATCTTTGAGAATTTAAAACCTTCCAGGGATTTCACGAGCCTTGAACAGAATTTCTTTTTGACCAACTTGTGCTTCCTCTTCCTTCACCTTGTTACTCAGCGATTCCGGAAGCTTAAAAGTCACCATTTTTTCCCTTTCTTACATGAAGTAATTGGCCGCCATCTTGGTATTTTCTCGCTAAACGAAAAGCAGAGCGAGGGAACAAGGGAAATGAACAAGAAAATAACAGAAAAAAAGGAGTGAAAGAGAGAGTTGGAGACAGAGGGAGTAAAAGAGAGGGAGAGGTGTAGAGAGTGAGAGAAAAGGGAGGTAAGTCAGTAAAATAAAGTAAATGAATAGAGGAATAAAGGAAGACAAAAATGGAAGAAGGAAACGATAGATGAAACTTGTCATTGATTCTGAGATGGATAGATAGACAGTTTTGGGTGAAGTAAATTGAGCAGAACCAGGTGAGAAAGGGGGAAAAAAGAACAGGGTGAGGCGAAAGAAATACACACAATTCGTTGCCTCGACAAATTCCCAGAGAATCGAGCAGGCAAAACAGTTTTTTAAAAAAAAGACTGGAAAGAAAAGAAAACTTCGTTATCTCCACTCACTGTATAATTGGCGGCTGTTGTATTCCGTGTGCCAACTTGTTGCATTGAACGTCTTAGCTGCTGATGCATCATTTTCCTGGAGACATTGTTGGACACTGGCAGACTGTAATTACATACATCGTTGGGCGTGATCAAAAATGCAAGAACCATTAACAAAAGGAAAGGGAGAAAAAAAGATAATAAAATACAAGGCGATTTCAGCGTCGAAAAATATGTGTTAGATTTTTTTTCTGTGAGTATCTTACTTACAATTTAACATTGTTTTGTTTTGTTATCCCTGCACTCAGTCCGTCTGTCTGTCTGTCTGTTTGCCTCTCTCTGTGTCTGTCTGTCTGTCTGTCTGTCTGTCTGTCTGTCTCTCTCTCTCTCTCTCAAACACACACACACGCATCCACACTCACACATAGGCTTTGTTTTACTTTTAGGATTATATTTCCAGCCAACATTCACGCCCAGCTGCATTGGTTAACTGATTACAACACATAGTTATCCGCTGGGGCGGCACTCAGAGCATCTGATCCGTCGGGGATCAGGCCTTCCCATCGAGGGCGAGAGCGTTTGAAATTTGGAACCTTATAAGTAAAAAATGAAAATTGGTGATTTTTTTTCCCTATGTAACCCCAACTTGATGTTCCCATTCAAAAAGACAGTATCATTATTCGTTGGAAACTGGATTTCCTTTGAACTATATTCCAAATATATACTTCTATCGACCTATAACTTAGAAAAGTGGCCACGGACCCCCACTTGACAATAAGTTCAAACTTGCTTTCGATGAGATTACCGGCAAAAAAAAAATCATAACGGGACTGTCTACGATGCCAAACACCCACATGTTGCAACTTTGAGAATAATGAGCAAGAACGGAATTCTAATGATGTGTCCATGAACCACTGGAGCAGGAAGCAGTGGATTGGGGGAACTCTGAAAGGGAAAACGCGGATAAGCAAGGACCACTAAAATAGAGATAGTGAATCAAGGGGGTCGATAGATGGAAAACTATAAATTATATAAAATATATTTTTAGAAAAAAAGATTCAGTCTCTAATCATGTGCTTGTTGAAGCTGATAACGCGATTTTATATATGTCACCAGAACTGATTTTAAAAAAAGCTTAGCTGCGCAAGGGTCAAACTCCCTTGTTAGATAGAAGATAGAATTTATTTCTCCAAAGAATATTTTTCCCAAACTATGTGTCTGATTTCAATTCCTTTAATTGAAATTCCTGTAAATCGGATTTGAAAACTTTGGCAAAACAAGTCGACACGACTTGAGCTTTGGAAGTGGGAGTGTATTCGTCACTGTGTCACTTCTATTCGTGCGTTATGTCACTGGTTTTCGGTCTGGTCATTGTCATCTGTCTTTGTTGTTACATACAAAAATAAATTCAGAACCCAATAGAGGGAGTTTGACAAAAGAAAGAAGAAAAGGCCTACTCAGTCTAATGGCTAATCCGTCATTTGCCTCGGAAGCAAAAGTGAAAGAAAAGGAAGGCTTGCTCAACCAAATGTTTAATCCGCCACTAACCTCGAAAGTAGGGAAGAAAGGAAATATCCCAGTTGGATTCGGCAGAACTATTAGCATGTAGCCGAACGTTCTGGCTGAACAGCAGAAAATCAGGGACCATCATCATCATGAACATCATCAGTCTCTTAACGTCAATCGTTGGACATGGACCTTCCCAGGATTTGCCAAATTTCTCTATCGTGGGTGTCACGGAGCCAATAGATTCTGAATTTGGCTAACTCGTCTCTCCATCGCATATGTGATCCCTAGGGATCCATTTCATTAGTCGTGATGTCCATCAGTCTTCTGCCATTGCCAGCCCATTGCTATTTGAGTTTTTTTTTAAATGGATTCCATGTCATCTCTGACTCCAGTCATCTCCCGGATGTATTGTGATCTCTGTGTGGGATTGAGCATAATTTTTTCATGTACACGTTGCATGGTTCTCGATTTGTGGGTCAGTCTTTTGGTTAGGTGCTGTTTTAGCTCCATAAGTGACTGGTTATACACCTTTCATGTTAGGATTAGTGGGATCTTCTTATTTTTGAAGGTTGAGTTTGCTCTGCCAAAGGCTTACTATCCAAGAGTGATTCTTCGCTTGATTTTTTCTTCATTTGAGGGTCTCATGGGGATTCGTTGTCCTAGGTAGATGGTTCTACTTTCTCCAGTTCAGTGCCCTCGATTTTGATCTTAGTGTTCTTATTTCCGACATGATTGTTGCACATGACCTTCGTCTGGCTGAAGTTCATCTGTAGGCCGACTTTCTTCCTCTCTTCATTTAGCTCTTCTAGCATTAGTTGGAGGACGTGTAGATTCTTTGCGAAAAGGGCAATGTTGTCTTCAAATCTGGGGTTGTTCAGATATTTGCCATCTTTTTTTATTCCTTTATTCTCCCAATTTAATCTTCTGGAGATCATCTTGAGGTAGGCTGTCAATAGTTTGGGTGAGCTGGTATCACCTTGTCTTAACCCTTTTTGGAGCTGAAGAAGGCTATGAGTTATTGTGCAGCCTGGTAAAGGAGCTGCTGCGACTGTGTATATGTTGCATCACTATACTGGATCTTCAGCTTGTAGAGTGATGGCCTCCATGACCTTAGGAATTTCCACTAAGTCGAAGGCTTTTTTAAAAATGGTAAATACTACAGCGAGTGGAAGCTTATATTCTGCTGCTTTTTCTTTTAGCTGATTTATCGACTGCAGGCGATCCATGGTCGAGTAGCTCTTCTAAATCCATTTTGCTCCCATGTTAGTGTTACTGTGATTCGGTCGGTGATGATTTTTGTGAAAAGTTTGTACATGGAGTTGAGTAATTCTCCTGCCCTCTTATTATTCAAAGTTCTGCTATTATATCAACCGTTTTTATGACATCTTTAGTAGCACAGTTTTCTTCACAGGAGAGAAAAAGAAATTATATATATATATATATATATATATATATATATATATATATATATATAGAGAGAGAGAGAGAGAGAGAGAGAGAGAGAAAGAAAGAAACAGAAAGAAAAATGTCATTAGATCACGTTGTAGCAACGTGTGCCAGTTTTTGGTATTTTTTGTAAACTTTGAATCTTTCTTATGAAAGAAAGATATGAAATAACCAGTATATATATATATATATATATATATATATATATATGATGTGGATTTGCTGCACAAACAAGTTTATGTATGAATCATCTAAACGATTTAAAGTTATTCCTACGAGTAAGAAGTATCTAATACATCAATATATAGGCAAAATAATTATGAAACTCAAGAGGCTGCTCAAAACCAAACAATTCTGATTATGGTGTATAGATTAAGTCTTGGTGTAATCAAGGATCGTGCAGTGTTTGCTAATAGTTCACGAACATACAAAAACTGCAGAATGAAAATGATCAAATTAAACGGGGAAATAAGCCTTAGAACTATTCTAATCTTTTCCTGATCGATGATCTGATGGAAAAACATTCGGTCTTGGGCTTCAAGCGTTGGTCGGATCAAGCCTTATCCAAAAACAAAACAAAACAGAATGTTCAAAATCTGCGACGTCGTTTACAAAATTTTGACAACATTTGGCATCTTTTGTTAACGTATGTTTTTGTTATAGAAAGAATTGTTTCCAATTGCTTTTTTTCAAAAGAAAAATGTATATCTGTTAAGAAATCTTTCGAAAAAGACTCCATGAAAATGAACATTGATTGCTTTTCTCAAGCTTTGCTACACGTTCGCTTGTATCCAAGTGCATATCTATAAGTGTTCCACATGATTCTTAATGTCTTAACTTCTCAAATCACGGACGCTTTCTTACATCACTTTTTTTATTTCGAGAACTGATTTTAAAAGAGAATAATACGACATGTGTCGATGTAAAGATTTTTTCTCCTTTGCTTGCACGGTCTTCTATTTCTTTCTCCTGAAGCTTTCAACTTTTTTTCGGTTTGGTCTGAAAGAGAGTGATTTCAGATATCAGTGACCTGTTGACGTTCCTCACAGATAACAAATGTTAACTCAATATATAAGGAATTCTTTTGCATAAGAAATATCTTTCTTCACATTGAAATACAAATATGATAAGAATAGGTGATTGAATTGATCTATTATTCACAGACAACCCCACACACACGTACACACACATACACAAAGAAATTCAGGAAGTACATATATATATATATATGTATATATATATATATATATATATATATATATATATATATATATATATATATATATATATATATATGTATATATATATATAGTACTTCCTTAATTTCTTTGTCTGAGAGGTACATATGTATAAAAAAAGTACATATATATACAGTATAGATACATACATACATACATTCATAGATATAGCACTTCCCAAATTTCTTTGTCTGCAATAAGAATGATTTTTTTTTCAATTTTATTTTTGTTTTAGTGGTCTGCATAAAATTACCGTCCAATTCCTGTGAAAATGTTTAGAATACTTGGTTTACGTTTTCAAAGTGCGTTCAGCGACAACTTGACAGACTCCACCTCAAGATTTTTATTAGAGAAAAAACTCAATAGCTTTTATGCATTGCAAGTCAACATCCTTATTACATATCAGCAGAAACAAAGACTATTGATATACATAACAATAAACTCAGGAGTGTTTATTTTGTTTTTTAGTCGAAAAAATAATGGTCTCTATTCACAATCAAGTCTCTATACTCTGGATTAATGTATGCTGAATTACTTCCCTTGTATAAATTTTAGCACGTGTGATGACGGTTGGCACTTGAATGTTCAGCTATCGATGAATTGAGGAAGGAAAACGCTGAGAAGAAAAGATAAAGCCTTTGATCAAAAAAGTATATCGTTCATTCTTTGATACCTCATTTCTCTGTTATCTTTTCGTGAATATTTCCTTGTGTTCAGAATTCTATAAAGGAAGGATTACAGAGATGAAACTAAATGTCTTCTGATGACTTGAAAGATGCTGTAAAGCCTCACAGTAGGGAGAGAGTAAAAAATCTAGGGATAATAAATGGTGCGGAAAAATCATAGTCACTGTAATTAACTGAAAACACTGCCAAGATATGCAAAAATTGATGGATTTTCTATAGGATTAACCAATTCAAATAATTAAATAGATAGAAAGGTTGAAAATCAACACGAAAAAAAGAAAGCGAAAAACACGGAAAAAAAAACAAGGGACATAACTCAGCAAATTCAGTGTCGCGGGCGTAATACAATGAATTTCTGATATCAGACCGACAGTAGATTGAGAATTTGGTAAAAGTAAATCTAGAGAAAGTGAAAATAATGGCTTAACTGAAAAGATAAAGAGATGAAATAATAATAAATATAAAGATGGTGAAGTTAATCAAAAAGTACAGCTAAAACATTTATACTTGTTGTACACAATTATCACAGGGTTATGTTTGTCTTGGTTATTTCCCTTACATCATGGACTTGTCGCTGCAATTCAGTAACAAAGAAATATCGTCTCAAGCTGTTTTGTTTTTGTTTTTTTTTTGTTTTCGTTTTTTGTTTTTGTTTTTTGCTGATGAATCAATTTTAAAGACTAAAAATTTTTTTTAAAGTGACAATGGAGTGATTTTTTTTCATTTTTATTGAGTTTTCCATGGGAAATCGGCAAATACGACCAATAATTATGATTTAGTTATTTATAGAAAAATACCTTCATGAATTGACTCTTTTAAAAATATAATTGGACAATTTATGAGTTCTATGCAATAATTCTTATAAAAATTATCATTATCATGATTATTATTATTATTATTATTTTATCATTATTATCATTATTATTTTATCATTATTATTATTATCATTATTATTATCATCATTCTTCTTATTATTATTGTTATTGTTGTTGTTATTGTTGTTGTTGTTGTTCTAATACAGCACAAATAGAAGTTTTATTCCATCTTTTTAGAATACGAAGTATTATAATTTGATTTGCAATGATAATATATTGTATAATGGACACACTTATTTCGCAACAAGCGTGATGTAATATTTACGATGTTTATGAGATTTTGGAAATATTTGGTTAGATTGAAAGAGAGTAAGAAAATGATGGAGAGCAAGAGAGAGAGCGTGAGTGGAAGAGCGAGTGAGAAAGAGAATGATTGAAAGGGGGAGAGTAAGTAAATAGTTGAATTTTTTTTTTTTTTTTTTCATAAAAATTACATATTTTTTTTTTCCTTCTGGATCTGCAACACCAATTCCCTTTCGAAATCGACAACACTGGTCACAAGTCATCGCCTTAGATATTGCCAAAGGGATGATTTGGGAGTAGGGGTAATCAATGAATACTACCGTTGCCTTTCGTTGTGTGGTGATCATGAAAAATAGTCTGTATTTTTTTTTTTTTTGAACAAGCCGGAAAGGTGCAGGACTCAAATTGAGGCACTAATAAACTAACATTTTGCATTGAACCCCCACCCACCCCCAAAAAACATTTTGGGTAGATATGATGAGGAATCAACGTTGAAATTGTCAGCCCTCTAGCTCCATTGGTTTGGCCTGGACGCGCGATTCATACATACGTAAATAGCCAACCAGATTATCTTTAAAAGAGTAACTACTTTCTCGCTCATAAATGAAATGTTGCTTACTGACAAGTACATTTTAAGGTTCCTTTCCCATTTAATGTTTTGAATATCAGATATTCTGCCAGTAAAACATTAGTTCATTTATAGATTAGTATATTGTCACTTATAGCAATCGTGTTTAGTTTTGTTTTGTTTTGTTTTGGGGTTTGTTTGTTCGTTGGTTTTTTTCCAACTCATATTTAGATGATTTTTTAGCCATATCATCTACTGTAATTCCACAGTCTATTTCAAACTGTGTTTAATAAACCTGACATGGGTTTTTGTAAGAAAAAATAATAGACTTTAAGCTCTACTTATGAAGCTCTGATGATTCGCATACGAATCGTTTTTTTTTTTGTTTTTTTTTTTTTTCCTACAGACGCATTATCTGAAATTTAGCTCTGTTAGTATTTCAACATTTAAATTGACTTTATCGGGTATTTTTTATAAGTGATTCCAATTGTATTTTTCACTACAGCTGAATCTTATTTTTTTTAACAGATTTGATGAAGAATATTCATAAAGACATCCAAGTTTTTCATATGTTCAGAAGTAAACTTTCACATATCTGATGAATCAACCAATGTACGAAATTATCTTATCTAAAATCGAGTTGATACCATTCAAGAATTTAACATAAAATATACCAGTTTAATACAATATAGATTGATTCAACCCAATTAGTTCTCTACAAAGGTGAAAGAAGATAAAGCATGTATAGGAATAGTTATATCATGATTTAAGAGGGTGTAATTCTCCAAATATATATTTGCATATATGATTGTAATTACACACACACATACACTATGCACACATACACAAAGACAAAGATGCGAATTTAATACTTAGAAAGATTTCATTAAATATATATTTATATATATATATATATATATATATATATATATATATATATATATATATATATATATATATATATATATATATATATATATATATATATATAAATAGATAGATAGATAGATAGATATAGATAGATAGATAGATAGATAGATAGATAGATATATAGATAGATAGATAGATATTATAACGCATTATCATACATGTAAACACTCATAAATTTATTCAATCAACCTCCGTTGCCAAAGTTTTGTAGAAAATCAGTAAATGTATTTATTTTTTAAATAAAAAGAAAAATATGAAACAAAGGTCGTGAATGCAATCAAGGGTAGATGTAGAGACCAGTAAACACTTACATCATTTTTAGACCAGTTCAGGTGGAAATTATTTGTCTTCTATTACAAATGGATTACATAGATAGATAGATAGATAGATAGATAGATAGATAGATAGATAGATAGAATTCAAGATAAATCAGACTTGATATAGACATGGAGCAAGGGAGGTAATCACTGAAATAATCACTCACAGAAACAGAGTTTGTTCCCTTACCACATACAGATGCATAACGTGTATGCGTGTACATACGTGTGTGTGTGCTTGCGTGTGAGTGATACCAATCTAATTACATGTATAATATATTCCCTAGTTCCCTTCATCTTCTTTTGTTCAATCAACGAGACTTTAATAGTCATCTTTTTCTATTTTTCTCAAACTTGAGCATCATTTTCGAAGCTGAAGATGACCGAGAAAGTAATATAAAAAAACATATTTTCCTGTCATATGTCTCACCTCACTCTCAATCCACCGTATTTCTCAACGTATAAGCTGCATTATTTCTAAATACTCGGCGCTAAAAATCCCTGGTAGATATTATCTTTTGAATCATTTTGAATTATATATATATATATATATATATATATATATATATATATATATATATATATATATATATATATATATATATATATATATAATCGTATACATGAGATAATTCCTTTTCTATGGTAAAGTCTTATAATATAGAATCCAGTTTCAATTTGTAGCGAGTTTATTTACTCATCTACTTTTTATTTCGTCTAAGATTTGACATTCTGTGACTTTCCTTGGGTGTATATGGATCGTTTTGAAACACACTTCTTCACGGGAACTGTACTAGTGTATCGGGTTTTAAACGCATTGACATTTCAGTGGGTCAAATCTGATACTTCTGATTTATTTATTCCTCCTTTTTTAAATGATTGCTATATCATTCCCTTGGAATCGTTATGCTATATTCATTATCGCACATACATGTGCAAATAATTCCTCAGAAAGTTTCTTATGGTAGCTGTCAAAATCACAAAATCGCAGCTAATGCTATGACCTACAGATATACTTTTATTCATTCATTTAAATCAATTACTAATGACTGATAGTTTTGAAATCTGGCTTGTGTTCTTGCTATGCAATTTTGTCAGAGAAAATATTTTATCTACCAAAGAGTTCTTCGGATGATTGACTTCCCTCTTGCTGTTTCTATTGCTGGCATGAATTATAGACGGGGAACGCTGTTTGAAAGTGAGAAAAAATCAATGAGACTGCATACATCAACAAGCCGTCTGAATGTATAAGCATAGAATTCAACTCGATGTGGCTTCGGCAAATCAAGGTGAAAGAGGCATGGAAATCCATGCTTAACAAAGAAAGGGAAGGAAAACATTCAAATCTTACGTCAAAAGCGTTGCTGCCATTATAGATATTTGTTTCTAATTACCAGCATTACATTTGGATAATAAACCTGAAGAAGGATGGATTGGCGAGAACGTTGTGTGAACAACAACATGAACAGCAAGGAGGGATTTAATCGTCCGCAAAACTTTTTGAATGTTAATAACCCTTCCGGAAACTATACACAGTATATTTTATCAAGTCAATTAATTGTCTGGTACTTTACTCGTTCACTTTAGTAATGCTCATCTAAGAAAGATAACCTCTCTTACGTTTCCTCAGTTGTTTCCCTTATAACTCTTATTCCCAACGTGTATATTTCAATAAAATATTTTCTTTGGTAATTTTGCAATAATTCAAATTTCATTGAATTCTGTTTTTTAATGTATACGTAGTTGTTTATTCAGTCAGTTATATTATCAAAGTTTTTAAAAAAAACTTTACCGTTTATTCTGTAATAGTGCATAAACAAAGGGTGAAAATATCTCCCGAGGGTTATATTTAAATAATGTGCTAATATTTCTTCTAACCCAATGATTTTATAAGAATTGATAACTGGAAGGCATTACCTGGAAAGCATTAAAGAAATCATGTTTCCAAATTTTTATTTCGTGCAAATATATATGTTTGATAGCTGATAGAATAATCAAAGAGTGTCTTACTGAACTTGATTGAATTTCTGTCCATTTTTGATAATGATTGAATGGAAGTTATCAATCAACTTATACAAAACGTTATGTCTATATTATAGCCAGTAACATTTGTCAACGTGGGGGTAACCTTTAGCTGTTAATTATAGAGCAGTTTACCTTCCTTAATAATTACTTTTAAAATCCGGTTTATTTCTGGTTGAATATGAACCGGTAAATCCACAGCAACGTGGTGCTTTTGATATTTTTCTTGTAAAATGCAATTAGAAAATCATCTTAATACTGCATTTCTTGCTGCATATATAAACTAGTTGCCGCTTGCCACAAAGTTCCAGTAGTTTCATAGTAAGAACAGTCGGAAAATTCAGATGTTATTAAATCGTAGCAAATGAAATATATAGTAACGATTTTCAATACTTCATGTTATGAAATAAATGAATCATTTTTTTTTCTTTAATTGGATTAGTATTTCTCAGTAAACAACTGGATCATGTCTGTTCAGTCACTAACATGTCCCTTTCGTTATAGTATTTTCTGGTCTACCATTAAATTAATCCACTTTTAGCGACTCATCTCAAACAACCAGATATAATAATTTATAAACAACACATTTCATGCCTGTTCATTCACAGAATAGATTTCGCATACTGGATTATTAATTCACTTGATTATGAGCAGCAAAATAAAAGTGAAAATCTACTAAACAATAAACTAAAGCCACAACATTTGGGTGAGTCGAAATAATTCATTTATTTATTACAATCGTTGCAAAGTAGTTTTAAAAGACGTTATAATCTCTCTAAATACCAAGATAGCTTGGTACCCGTCTCGACACAAGAACACCGAAGTTAAAAGTAGGCCCTACGTATAAATTCGAAATATTAATTTATGTGTGTTTGTGGCTCAGTGCTTCTTCTTTTTCACTTTCTTTTTTTCAATTTGAAATTTATTAATTCAAGAGTTTCTCAAGAAAGTTTTGAGTTACGAGCTGGTTAAAATTGTATGACATTTATAATAAGGCTAAATCAAGCTTTCACCATTTTACACTCATGCAATTATTTCATAATTCATAGCAAATGAAAGGTATACTTCTTGATAATACCCTATTTTGACAAGAGAGTAACAGAGTGGAGAATGAATTGTTTTTTATTTCCTGTGTTCTCTACAGAGCCCTCTCCCGTGCCTGGGTGTAAATATCGGTACAAACCTCAAGCTCCCAACTCCTTTTAAACAGAGATCACAAATAAGGTCAAATTAATGAGATGGTTCGGAGGGTAGGGGCAGTTGAATGATGCCCCTGGAGGTAATCAGACTAACATTTTGAATTTCATTTTATTGTAGTAGTAGTAGTAGTAGTAGTAGTAGTAGTAGTAGTAGTAGTAGTAGTAGTAGTAGTAGTAGTCTCAACTGCACCTAGTCTTCAAATTTCATGTTAATGCAGACTGAATGAACATCCAGGAAAAGACAAGAGTTAGAGACATCATAGAATCCATAAAAAATCTCAAATGGCGATGGGCTGGCCATGTTGCAAGAATGGCAGACAATCGATGGACATCACGACTCACAGCGTGGATTCCCCGAGACCACGTGCGCAACCGAGGCCGGCAAAATGTTAGATGGAGAGAAGAACTAGCCAAGTTCAGGAAGTACTGGCTCCGTGACGCCCATGATGGAGAAGTGTGGCAAATCCTGGGGAAGGTCTATGTTCAACGACGGACGCTAAAAGACTGATGGTGATGATGATGAAATGAAAGAGCTCTACTTTTCTGCATATTGTCATCGAAACGTAAATTTTGTTATCCAGGACTGAACAGGTTAGTTTCTGAGCTATTGCTAAACACTTGGTCATACATTACTGCTAGGGTAGTACCCTAAAAGCTACTTACTTATTGATTGGCACTTCTTTCCCAGGGTCAGATCAGAGTATCTGTGTACCCCCTCCCCCCGAGGTCAACGTGATAATCAAATTATATCACCCGTGTGCTCTGTGCTCTATCTACGGAGAAATAAAGAAACAGGGAGAACCAGTCCAAACTGTTCATTATATAGATAGAATTCTCCGTCATAATCTCTATCTGTGAATCCTTTGTCAATGTTTTCTTTCTTTTCAGGAGGTTATTCCATCTTGCTTAATCCGTCAAGTGTCGTTCATTGGCAAAATACTGTTGTATTATTATTGTTGAGAACTAAATGAACAAGGCAAGAACATTGGCCTTCACATGAACTTAAGTAAAACCAGTCATGTGTAACAAAAACGTAGAGGGCAAAAATACAACAATCAAAATCGAAAACGCTGAGTTGAACAAAAATAGACTTCTATATATACTTCGAATATCCATGAAACCTTCAAAAGAAGAAGCAATCAAACGGAGAATCAACTTCGGTTGGTCAACTGTCAGCAGTGAAAGCCTTACTTTCAAGAACAAGAAGAGCCGTTAATTAAACTTCAAAACTTTGAAAGAAGGGTCTAGAACCAACGCATCCACAGGAGAGTCATCTACGTAGCAGAAACATGAAACTTTGGCTCTCAAACTGAGAACCATGCAACGTGATCATGAGAGTACCATCCTCAACATGACGTGGTGAGATCAGAAGACTAATCAGTAGATAATAGAAAAACAGGAGCCAGAGATACCATAAAAATCCATTAGTAAACTCAAATACCAATGGGCAGATTATATTGTGAGGATGTCAGAACCCACACCCACAACACAGATGTCCAGAGATCATATGCGTAATTGTGGCCAGCAAAAGATAAGATTGTGCAGCGATTTAGACAAGTTCAGGAAATACTGGCGCCACGACGCCCACGGTTGAGTGGTCTGATGGATCTTGGGGAGGATCTGTATTTGACGATAGACGTTAAAAGCATGATGATGATGGTGGTGGTGGTGGTGATGATGATGGTGGTGGTGGTGGTCGTCGTCATGGTGGTGATGATGATGATGATGGTGGTGGTGGTGGTGGTGGTGGTGGTGGTGGTGATGATGATGATGATGATGATGAATTCAATCCTCAAAAATGCTTCACCAGAGAAAGTTGTTCGTGTCACTGCCTGCCAAAGACGCTTTCATGTCACCACACCTCGAGATAATAACGAACCCAAATTGAAATAAGTAAATAATTTGATCTATTAATTACGCAGCTCAAATTAAATCTTTAATTTCATCTCAAGCGAGTATAATGCGTGACATAATTGAGGAATTTTTTTTTCTCTGCAAACGAATACACTCGAACTTCAGTGTCTCCTTCAGTGTCAAAATCTTTCCAGGACATTATTTCAGCAATCCATGTTCATCTGAGCAAGCACAAACAATGGATCTTGGAGGACTTTCCAATTTGGATAGAATCAACTTTGTTATCTTGGAATGAAAATTAAATTTCTGTACAAAATCAAATTTATACAATATTGATCTATTAGTTTAGTTAACATCCATCGAGTAATGGAAATTCTATGGATGCTGACAAGTGAGATTATCACTTATTTCATGCCTCTACTTCTGTCATTTTATGCCTAAATGTTCTCATCCTCTCCCATATCCTTTCCAATCGTCGTTACCAGAATTTATCTAAATGTTATAAAAACATGGAATTTTTTTAATGTGCTTACATTTTTTACCCTCTCAGTAAACAACCAGACTTCATTGTCTCTCTTCCCCTTTCCTATACTCTTATCAAACTACCTTTCATTTCTCCAATCTCTCCCCAGTAAACTAACTTCCCACCTTTTTCTCACCACCTTTCATTTTCTCCTCCCTAATCTCTCTATCTGTCTGTCTGTCTCTGTCTCTGTCTCTCTCTCTCTCTCTCTCTCTCTCTCTCTCTCTCTCTCTCTCTCTCTCTCTCTCTCTCTCTTCTTACGCTTTTATTCAACTTTCGTTTCTCCTCCTCTCTCTTATGACCCCTTCAATAAACTACCGAAGTTCTTTTTCTCCCACCTTTCTCTTTATTAAACTACTCAACCAGCTTATAGTGATAGAACATTTCATGAAATAAAATAAGTGATGTTTTTATTCATTCAATCGATTCCAAGTCAAGCCAAGAATTGCAGATAAGGAATCGACCTAACTCTAGCATATACAAGCAAAAATTATTTACGTTTCGTTTGATATCTCCTCCTAGATGTCTGGATGGAAGGAGGAGAGCAAGGATACCGGCAATGGGATATGATCCATACCTGACAATGTTCAGAGCTCTTTGAGATCAAGGGGCACAGCAGACCCAATATGAACTGGCAGCACTTGGAACAATATTATTCCAGCTTCAGCATTTTCCCCAACAGCCCCAGAACATAGGCAGACAAGGCCATACACAAGAAGCTCCAAGAGTCTGATTGGGACATATGTTGTAAGAGCAAGGAGTCAACGATCAGTATTGAGCTGGTCAATTACATGTGAGAGCTCGGCATTAGCAACGAAACACAATGCATTGAATATTTTTACTGGAGAAAATGATGACTCTCAGCCCATCGCAACCGAGTCTCTCAAAACTGTCACCACCCATCATTTACAAGAAAGGTTCAGTCACAGTCGGCATAGGACACGGTCGTAACCCCTTCAAGATGTTCAATGAAAATGATTATGAATAAGAGAGTATTATGTTTACTCGATGAATTTAGTCACTTTCTACCAAAAATATCACTTTTTAGGGACACATTCATTTGTCAATCCTCAATAACTTTTTGGAATATTTTTGTCTCAAATTTAGTGCTTTGTTTCCCTCTCCTTCTCTTGTCAAAATTGTCGAATGTCGTTAGTGTCAACAACATAAAAATGATCTCGGCTAGAGAATCTTGGGTGAGTAGAGATCACACAAGAGACAGGACGATCAATGTTTGGGAACGAGAACGACAAAGGACAATTTACCATCACAATTTAACTTTTTCTCTTGATAAATATACTCAATGAATTCCAAAAAAAATGTCTAACCGGAGTCTATCGCTGGATGGTAAAAGCTAGATGTCTTCTTGAAATACTCTCGCATGGAATAGGCTTGTAACTTTGTAAATAGTGGTATTGAGCAAGGAATTTGGTGTGCAGCTTTTTTCTGTTGATTAATGGACAAAGCCGCAAGTTCACTTTATTCACAGTTACGGAAAAAATATAAGTACTATATATCCATAAAATATTACTCGAGTTTGCTAAAAAGAATCTTAACTCGGATTTTTCAAAAACTTGCAATACTGTAACGTAACAAGTATGAAGAAACGAACGAGGGAATCCGTTTTACAAAACAACATTGCTCTTCATCTACTTCATTAAATTTCCACGTTCCAAAATCCTCTCCGCTGGTTGTTCACTCTTTCGATCAATCTGCACGTAACCGTCGTATGCTGTGGCAAGCTGAATAATAATAGGATTTCAATGATCATACAGCTCTTTGCAATGTAAAAATACTTATGATTACTTTTAATATCACGTGTGTGTGTGCGTGTGTGTGTTTCACACGTATTCACTGCCTCTGGTAGAACCATTTAAAAATTAATCCTGCTAAAAACTCTTGAAAAACAAATATTCGTCTCCAAGAGAGACCCTTAATTGGTATCAGTGAAACTAAAGATGAATGAACATTCTTATGGACGAACTGTTAACCAAAGATTGACATCTAAGGAAATCGATAATCAACAGCGCTTGTCTTGGCCCGGCCTGAATAAGATACGTCTAACGTGGAATTCTAATGATATGCCCACGAATCATTGAAAGGGAATCCGCCGATTAGGTAGGGGATGCACTGAACGTGAAACTATTGATGAATCAGAGAGAAATAACTGTAGATAAAGGAGACTGCTAGATAGGAAAATATAAATTGCATAAATAAAGTCTAAAACAAGGAAAAAGAGTTGATCTGGTCATGAAAAAAAATCAACCGTTCTTACAATTGGTGACTCACGTTGCAGTGGAAAAAAACTCAATTTATAATCCCATCTTTGTAAACGCTGATGATGTAATCTTAAATCTATAACGAAAATTGTTTCCTTTTCCAAGAATATATTATTGTTCTTTAAAGACAGAAAAGAACGTACTACTGGAATGGAAACTGTGGATATTTTTCACGAGACTTGATTAAAAAAAAGAATAAAGTACATCTGTTAGCTGGGGATAGAAAAGGTAAGTTATAGAGATGTTGGGCACGTATAAAAACTCCGTTACAAAATCTCCAACAACTGAATTTTTTAATCATTTACTAGAAACTCACTTCTTATCTTTTTTATGCTGTATGCGTTCGTGAATTTTCTGACATGTGTGTTATTTGGTGACACTGATTGCTCAGTAAAATGAATTCAGTGACGGATCACATGCAAAGGATTTTCCATTCAACCGACGCTTTCTCTACAGTGAAATCGTCAGTCTTGTTCTGTACTTATTTTTCATATATTTCACCAACTTGATAGTAGGCGCTGCCTATTTAACTTAGCTTTGGATTGGAAACTATGAATGGAAAGAGAAAGAGAGATAAAAATTGGGCATAGAGCTTTTAACCTCGATTGGACGAATGAAGGCTTATTTATTACCTCCAAAGACAAGAGAGCGTGCCTTGGGTATTGGTAAACAGTATCGATTCCGAAGTATTATAATTTGAGGTGGCGCTTTGAAACTAAGAATCATATCGTCGCTACAGTTTGGTAAGAACAAAATCTTAGCAAAAAAAACAGCAATTTCTCAGTATGTTAGGTACCAAAAGTGCAACAGCTGCTAAGATAAGCTTTCAAGTTCAAGAGGGAATTGCTGCCGCAGCTGCTGTTGCTGCTGGGAAATATTATACGAAAGAAAGGTTTATATAGAAAAATACGTTGATTGTTTTATCAGCGTTGTGTCCAGAAAACGCAAAGATGTTTCAGAATGTCAATCTCTCATGCATGACTGTACACAGAAGAGTAATCAACATAGCTGCCAACTTGAGTGATCAGTTAAAGATTAGGGCCAGGGGATTCTATTTTTATTCTCTAGCTATGCTTGAAAGCAAAATTTGCCAAGATACAGCCCAATTCTCCTTTATTTCAAGAGTTAAAGTCCTTTTTTTATTATGAATAGAATGCATGCCAACAAGTTTTTGTTGTTGGCATGCAGTCTACGAATGGTCGCCCGACTGGAAAAAGATATCTTGTGGAGTTATCAAGTGCGTGAATGAAAAGTTGGCACTCGCTTCTTCAAGAATTTACGAGGAGATGAATATCTATAAATCACTGAATTATATACCAGCAGGTTATGTGCGGCGTGAAATTTGAACGGTAGGAGTTTCCATTGTAAGATAACTTTGTTCTACAGGACTTTACAATAGAACAGTTGGGGCTTTCTTTCGGAAGAAGGTGCCAAGTACCACTTGGCGTGCCAAAAATAAGTGGAATAGCTGATTCGAGAAAGAGTGCTTCAGCGTCTTGTTGCGCTCGGAGAGGAAGCCTAAGAATTTCTAGAAAACACAACTAGAAAATTCCATTTTATAACGACCCTATAATTTTTTCTATCAGATGGGTTAATCTATTTCCCATGGACCGATTCATTATAGCTTTGTGGTTATAACAGGGCACGGGTAGGACACACAACCATACAATTATACAATTAGATATACTAATTAGCTTATATGGCTTGATGGATAGATTATTTATTACTTGATTAAATCTGATGAATTCCCTGAGGAAAGGAAAGTCTTATGGATTGAGAGCACGCAAAATTACCCACAGCAAATATTTGTCCTACATTTTTTTTTCTGAGGCAGAACATGCGTATGTTAGAAGAGCCAGAACAACATTTCAGTTGTTTGGATTGACTTTGAAAAAAAAATGAAATTCATTAAAATTCAAACTAAAAGAAAATTACCTTGCTTTTTCGAACGATGTTTTAAAAAATGAAAATCTCGCAAATAATTTTCGTGATTTTGTGAAGATTTTTTTCTCATCTACAGCCATTCAATTTTTCAAACGGTGAAAAATATAAGAAAATAAGAGAATTCATTGAAGAAAAACAGACGTAAATACATAAATTGTATTGTTAACGTTTCGCTTCACAAATTTTAGCCAGAATATGTATAAAATAATTTACGCCGTCCAATAAAAAAGTGAAGATTTACGCCTCTAAAGCATACAATTATCTATTAATATTAATCCAAGTACCTGAAATACAATGAAAATGAAATTCCTATTAGCGTAAATACTAAATCTACAATAAATTCTTTCCTTTCTTCTTTCATAGATCATAAAAATAAACACACCAAATATTTTACGAAATCGTAAATACTAAATCTACAATGCCTATGGCAATAACTTCAGGGGAAAAAAGGTCAAGAAGAAAGGCCTCTTCAATTACTCAATTTATCTTCCTTCGAGCAAAAGAACACGGAGAGAATGAAAATTCTGCAAAGTATGACCAGTCAAGGTCAGGTGAAGTAAGGTGCAGGCAAGTGTAATTCAGGATTTTAAACCGGACCCCTGCATATATTCAAATGCAAACATGCCAATTTGGGAAAGAAATATGCCAACTAGATTGACGTATTGAAGAATTTGACAGAAGATTCAAAGTGGCTGATGAAAAGGAAATTGAGTTGAAGATTATCGAAGATCTCTTTTCTATGGATCTAGTGGAAGAGAACCTAATATTGCAATCGTAGCTTATACAACTCCATCTATTTACAAAACAGAGTACACCAAAAGCAACTTGCAAGACTTCTACAAATGTAGGCTGTGAAAAGTATAAAAATATTATTCAACTTGCAATGAAAAAGTCCGGTATTTTTAGTGGCAAACTCTCTCAATGGTGAACATGAATAAGAGTTATTTCTATTATTATTCGGACCATCCTCATCTTGGTTGTTTTTCTTACAACATTTCGGCCGTTTTACTCTACGGCCTTCATCAGGTATCATCTGGTAGGTGTGTCCATGAGGACAACTGGTGCTAATTTTTAGGTGCCTTAAACCTCAGGTAACAGTTTTTGGTATTTGATGTTATTGTTTCCTGTCTTTCATTATTAAAGGTTCCCATATGGTATCCATTTCAATGCCAGGATTACTCAGACAGTTTTGCTTGCCTAGCATATGGGCCGAATATTCCAGTATTCTTCCTGATAATTGATCAGGAATAATAATAGAAATAATAATAATACCTCATCTCAAAAATTCAGAGATATGAATGAGAGTAATCAACGTTCTTCACTGACTCTCGAACATTTAGAAGAAATTTCGAAAGTATCGACTCTCTATATGTCTCTAGAATGCAAGCTTGTGGCCGGAAAGATATAAAGCATTTCTTGTATAATTTGAAGGAGAGTAACCACTACATCTACCTAGAACAACGAATCTCTATGAAACCCACAAAGGAGGAAGAGACCAAGCGAAGAATCACCCTAGGATGGCATGCCTTCGGCAGAACAAGCTCAACCTTCAAGAACAAGTCGATCCCAATAATCTTAAAAAGAAGAATATGCAACCAATACATCCTCCCAAAAGTCACTTATGGAGCTGAAACATGGAACCTAACCAAGAGAGAGACTGGCAAACAGAGAAGCATGCAAAGCTCACATAAGAGATTTATGCTCAACCTCACATGGAGAGATCAAATGACAAAACAGTATATCAGGGAGAAAACGAGTGTCCGAGACATGATAGAATCTATTAGAAAACTTGAATGGCAACGAGCAGGCCATGTTGCAAAACTGACAGACAACCGATGGACATCACGACTCACAACATGGGTCCCAACAGATCACATGCAAGAGAAGGTCTAGGTCCAACGACAGACGTTAAAAGACAGATGATGATGAGGATGATGATGACGAGGAGGAGGAGGAGGATGAAGAGAAGGAGGAGGAGGATGAAGAGAAGGAGGCAGAGGAGGAGGAGGAGGAGGAGGAGGAATGCGAAATCTTTTTAAAAATTCACCATGATTCATATTCGTTAAAAAAGTGTTCGATTTAGTTTGAAATTTTACTTTTGTGACCCTGGCTAAATCTCTGCAAACAATGTTGTTCTTGCCACTTTTACGTTGTGTAGACCTGATCTTGGTGGTGTCTAACTTCAGATGATAAACAAAATTGCATTATTATCTTATTCGATGCTAATGTCACTGAAAAAGTATTATCACGTAATAAAGTCGGTTTTCAACTTGTTACACTGACACGCTGATAGCATTTCATGATAAGATATGTTGTACATTTTGGAGGCGATATTGTGGAGGAGCAAATCTCTTCATGGTTCGGTACGTGAATTTGAGAAACTAAAAAAGCCATTTTAGTGTATTTAATAAATGTAAGGACACCTCGTCGTTGCTTAATAGTTAGACAGCTGGTTTTGCAGGTCATTAATAGTGACTTAGGTACTTTAGTTTTAGAACAAGAAGTATTAGCAAATACCTAATTAACTAAACGGCTTGGCGTCTTCTCAAGTTGTGACTCACAGCGTCTGGATTATCAGGAAACTTTCGGATTGAACATAATTGAATATAATCTCTGACAAAATTCCAGTCCGAGACCAAAAAAACTGATCCAAAAATTCAAAATGAATAAAAGGTGCGAAAATAAAGGCATCAAATAAAGAAACCGGTTTTTCACAAAAAAACGTAATTTTTTTTTCGAGTGTTGCAGTAACTCATCAGAATCGAAACTGCTCTCTCACGATATCCTTAAATCTTTATAGGATTAGAAGTTTGATAAGCAAATTGTCTATAGAATAGACATAATACAAGAAGCTTCTCATGCGTTGCTAAAAGGTTTAGAATCCTCTCGTTAATTTGTGGTTGAATTTTTCCTACATTCTAGAACACCTTGATCTATAAATCAGAAATCGTAAAATTTAATCATTTTGAAAAGAAAGTTGATGATACTTGACTAATATTATTGCAATTATCAAACGAAAAATTAGCATTTTTACATCTTAGTACTGACCACGATTGAGCCAAGTCTCTTCAAAACAATTGAAAAACTTTATCAACTATTCTCGGTTGATGATGAACTGAAAAATATCTTATATCAAACCTTCTAATTCAAGAAAGAAATCTAAGAGCTTTATCCGAGGTTTCATGTTTTTGAAAAGTAATGGATAACGTTATGTATTCTTTAAAATCTAATGGAGCAATTCGGCAAATTCGATGAAAAAGTTGTGGACTAATTATGGTTTTGACTGTGCTCGATAAAGGACGGTCAAACCTCCGTAGATAACAAATCTGACCATTGTTTGACTTTTTTCTTGATCTAGATTTTTAAGAGAGAACTTTTTATATCGATACATACAAAATGAGGTATAAAATCTCTCCAGTAGGAAATGGCTGAATATGTTCGTTTTTTTATGTATTGATTTTAGATAATATCAAAATGGATGAAAGTGTTGAATTAATTTTGCAGAACAGATCATTCTGCTTAAGTGAAGAGACGATCACATCCGGGAATATCAATATTTTTTTTTTAATAACCTTAATTCTGATATTGGCCATACCAAATTTAATGAACAATTGTTTTATAAGTTCAATCCCGCTCCTTCTAAACTAAAGATGGCCGAACGACGCAATTAACTTCTGTCGACAAAAACTATTTCAAGTCCATTCGGATAGATTATTTTATCAGTTTGTCTGGTACAATCAATTTTTAATTATTTGGAATGACATAAGTTTCCTCTGAAAGATAAGTGAAAATGACAAGCTTATCAAAATACTTTGAGTTTTATCAGACCAAAGTGCTCATGTCATTCAACTGAAAGATCACTAATCAGAGATTATTTTTGTGTAGTCAAAGGAATAATTATCTTGGAAACTGGAACATTTGGGAGCTCAAGTAAAAGGAATGCCAACGTCCGCTGTCTTTCTTCCTATATATACATTTCTCTAATGCCTTGTAATAATTTTGAAGAATAACGTGCGGATAATTTTGATGGCTATTTTGTTTTCAATTTCTAATTCAAAACGATGATATCGTTCATATTTTCTGAATGCCATTATGACAGGATTATGATGCTAAAAGGAGAAAGCTCCTCAAAGGACTTGAAGAAACACAAATATATCAACAATTATTCTTTTTTTCAAGGGGAATTCAGGAAATAAGATCGCAAAGGATTTGAGAGGAAGAAATAAATATCCACTGTTTCATGTGACCAACGGGGAACGTTATTTAAAGCAACTCATTCTACTGCGAATCTAGCTAAAAGCTAACAAAAAAAAGATATCCGAAGTTGTTTTTTTTAATGTTTATGCGTTATTAATACAGTTATAAGAAGGGAAAGTTTGAGTGAAGAGTAACTGGATGGCTTGGTTAATGTTTCATTCGATTTCATTATTACCTTTTTGCAGTTTATTGCATTTTTTATCTAACATACATATATACATACATAATCGCTGCTACTCGAATACGAATATGATGACTCCTAGGAGAGCACGCTGTTCCATGTCCTCTATGGTGCGGTTAGTGCTTAGGAAAGGGACCAGGTGCTCTGTTCGGTCCCGTCTTGGCAAGATGACCTGTTAATCGACGGCAAAGCGGAGTTAAGACGGTCGCAGAACAATCTTGTTGCTTCATACATCAGGGAAATCACAAGGCTCAACTCCGGTGGTCTAACGAGAACCAGTACATCTCATGCAATTCAACCGTTCATACATACATACATACATACATACATACATACATACATACATACATACATACATACATACATACAATAGATATATTAGCACACACACCAGATAACAGTTTCAGTGCTAAAATTTTTTCACTGATGTGTGTAAACCAAGCATAGAACAATGGGGACCCTCCAGAGACAAAATAGCATTGCTTGTTGGCAGTCTGTTTGTCTGTCACGCAATAGAAACCATGTAAACATGGACGCATCCCAACTGGATTTGGAATGCACACAACATACACCAGGGAGAATGTTTCAAAGTAAAAAGTCTAACTCTAATGCTAAACTAAACTCTTACCCTTCCACCTAATATACATATTTCATATGTCTACATAAAATTCTTTATGGAGCCAAAACCGAAGGGAAACTTTTTAGGTCCCCTCTGGGGGTGGGGGGCAAATTGAAAGGAAACAATTCCACTTTTGGAGGAGAAAAATGAGGAGCATTCTTTCGCTTCAATTTGGTCAAAAGTGAAGGGAAACTTTTCCCTTAAAGGGGTTAAAAGCGAAACGACACCTTTCGCTGTCCATATCGTCACTATTGTTTATATAATTAAAAAATGTACATATTTATAAATAATCATGAATACATTATTTGAAACTATATTAGAAATGACCTATAACGTTATAATGCAAAGAATGTGTCACTTGTCCAAGATAGCGTGAATAGAATACACAATTAAAGAACAAGATGAGATTAAGACATATGTCAGTTATTTGGATTTCCGACTATCAATATCTGGGGTGGGCTCTGCGAGTAAGCACGGATGAGCAAAATCATGAAGTTATTCATCAAATATGAAAAGTCTTTTTTTTAAGTATTTGAAAAAAAAATTTACCAGTTGTAAGAAGTGAATATAATTTATAGCAGATTTGTAAGTAACTCAACTACCTCTATTCTACTTCCTACTTCGTTTCCGCCTTCGGCATCTGCTAAAAATCAGTAATATATATATATATATATATATATATATATATATATATATATATATATATATATATATATATGGATATATGTATATGCTCTTCCAACTCTGGAAAGGAGCACTTTGGTAGACAGAAAATTATGCGTAAGTAAATATACATTGATTAGTTCGGTCCAACTGACCGTCCAGTTCCACTTAGAGCAGGGGCAAAATGTTCACCTTTGAGTCTGAAGCGAAGATTTTGATCCTGCTTCGTGGTACAGGATGTTGGATAGTCTATAGTCACACTGATGAGATGTTACAAAAGATGACACAATCATTAAATATTATATATACATATATATTAAGATAAATATATATTTCTCTAATTGTTTGAAGGTAAAAGATAGTGATGGGAAGTTTTGTGGATGATGGACATGGGAACGAATTGTCTTCTTTACTTCTCGATTTATTGGTGTTGTTTCATGTTGATTAAAAGAAATTTAGAGCGGTGCTTGCATTGTATTATGGTCTCATTCTTTCTATATAATGCAATTTATAATCATATATATATATATATATATATATATATATATATATATATATATATATATATATATATATATATATACATGAATATATGTATAGATAGATAGATAGATAGATAGATAGATAGATAGATAGATAGATAAAGAAAGGGGGTGAGATGCAAATGCAAACAAAACAAACATATACACATATTTTGCATTATATCAGATTCTTATAAAATTCAGCCAGAATTTCAAGCAAACTTTGGGCAATAATCCCCACGTTTTAAAAGATTACTAGATAAAAGTCCCGGAAAACTTACATACAAAATATACAAAAAGCAAAAGATTATTGTTTCTCTTACTGTCAATAAGCTAGCATTCGGATACTCTTTTAAATTTATCGAAGTCAACAGTTGTCTGTGTTCACTGAATGGAGTGGTTCACTTTCCAATTGCGCACTAGATATTGATTCAAAGGGCAAATGTTTTTGATAATACCGCAAATAAATAAAAATTGTTATACGTATATTTCATAAGGGTCACATTTCTAAACATCTTTTCATCATAACATTTTTGTTAGCTGAAAATGGCAACAGAAGAAACCATTTTGTATCGATTCATATTGCCCATAATGTTACCAGTTGTTATCGCAACACTCTTCTCAGTAGCTACTCTATCTTATCTATCCCAGAGTATTGCATTTATATCAGGGTTGCCTTCTGGCTAAGGTATATACGTACTTTCCATCAGTGCAAAGAGTTTGTGACCCCATGTAAGTAAAATCATGATTTCAAATGCTGAAATTCAAAGCCAGATGCTTTTTCATAATTGATTTACGCGGGTCATAGAAAATACTCGTATTGCTACGAACTTGATTTTAGTTCTGAGTCATGACAAATACGCAGCGCAAAGAAATAGGGACTTCTTCTTATAAACATTTTATGGAGTAAAAACTAATTAGAATACATTATTTCAAATAGAATTAGATAAGTAAACAGAGGATCGAAATAGATGCTAAGAAATATCCACTCGATTGATAAATTTCAACTTACTCTAGCTGGAAATGTTGTATTATCTCAAATATTCTGAAACACCACCTGTTTACAGATCGTCAGGTTTTTAATATTAAAATGACAATGTTACATGCATGTGAATTATTCTATCACAAAAAAAAATGAACACATTTTAAGAGTATAAATTCTGTAGGTGGATATAAAAGTAAAAATGGATTGCAAGTGAAAAAGAAGGATATACCAAAAGAATAAGGGGGTTGGAGAAGGAATAACGGAGAGAAATCAGGTTAAGAGAAAGAAAGAAAGAAAGAAAGAAACAAACAAACAAACAAACAAACAAACAAAGAAGAGAGGAAGGAAGGAAGAAAGAAAGAAAGAAACAAACAAACAAACAAACAAACAAACAAAGAGAAAGAGGGAAAGGAATAAAGGGAAAGAAAGAAAGAAACAAACAAACAAACAAAGAGGGGAAGGAAAAGAAAGAAAGAAAGAAAGGAATAAAGGAAAAGAAAGAAAGAAAGAAAGAAAGAAAGAAAGAAAGAAAGAAAAAAGAAAAAAAGAAAAAAGAGGAAGAGGGAAAAGAAAAAAAGAAAGGAAAGAGAGAGAGAGAGGAAAGAACAAAAAAGTAAGAAAGAAAAGAAAGAGAGGATGAAAAGAGGAGGAGTAAAAGAGAGAAGGTGAAGGAGAGAGAGAAAATGAAAGAAAGAAAGAAAGAAAGAAAGAAAGAAAAGAAGAAAGATAAATAAGTAAGGAAAGAAAGAAAAAGAGAAAAAGGAAAGAAGAAAGAAAGAAATAAGGAAGGAAAGAAAGAAAGAAAGAAAGGGATGAATCGTTGAGACCTACAATCAGTCCAGACCTGCGTACCAAATAATGGGGTCAAAGTAACGAAACAATTTCACGCTCTAAAACAAAACTGATTATTTTAATTAGAATACAAAAAGAAATTCTGTTTTGAAGGAAATGCAACAAATAATTGCTCCTTAAATTACCAAGAGATGCCAAATTACTCTGCTCAGGGGAAACAAGTGAAAAAAAAGGCCCTACGATATGCCTTGGATCGATCCAATTGCTATTCTCCTCTTGTAACAGTTTTCTTTGCTCCCAAATTCTGGCTTCAACTTTCTCATCGGAATCGTAGCATCATCAGAAAACTCTCTAATTATTTTCCCCCTATATTGGTACGTTATAAAATTTTCTCTCATCATAATGAATAGGTCAAACTGTCTACAATTTGTATCTGTTCCCCTAAAAGAGAAACGATTAGCTGCTAACTATTTGAACACAATTTCTCAACTTAGAATTCTCCAAAAATATAGTTCCGCTCTTATAATCAAGTCTTAGCGGCGGAAAACTTCCAACTAGTTTTACTAAGTGAATTTTCGTTCTTAAAGTGTGTGATGTAAGATAAATTACCAGTTTTAATAAACTGAATAACAAAATAGAATAGGATATTTTTACAAACTATTATTTTGTGTGAAATTGTCTTACACAAAATAATATTTCTTGTAAAATACCAGGGTCCTTGAAATCGACTGGTTAGAAAGGTGAAAACATCGATACGAGACAGCAATTTATTGAAAAGTATCTTTCTCTTGAATGTTAGATTTGTATCCCATATGTATAACTGCACACCCTTAAAGATCTGTATACGTAAAAGAAAAACTAAAAAAAACGGAAGTGGTTTTGTGTGTAAGCTCATGACAATATCCAGCGGACGAGTTTTTTCTACAGTTTTATTCGGGCGAAAAAGATTCTAACGAGAAAAAATGGTTTGCAACGATGTATCTTGTGTTTTGGGTTTTTTTTGTTTTTTGAATGCGCTTGGAATTTTTGCATACAATCAATGTAAATCGGTAGTTATAACTAAAACCCGAAAGAAAGTAAATACATGATCTTAACATCAGTCAGAAATAAATCCTATATGAGTTCAATCAATTTATTAAAGTCTTAATTTATATCTAAATTATATCAAGGGTGACGATTAAGATAAATGAATATTTGACTTGTTGCCTTGGGTAATTTTTTTTTTAGGAAAACACTAGGAATTTATGATCTCGAGTATCACAGACTTGGTAAGAATATAAGTGAACAAACAGCTGCTCAATTGAAAATTCAAAAATTTGCGTAAGGCAGAAATGAAATCATATTAAAAATTCTTAGCAGTTGAAGAAGAGAATTCTTTTATAAAACGTACCCTTCATTCGGCTACAGAAGAAATCCCTATGGCTATGGCAGATTTTGTCACAATATCAATGTATTTGTATTCGTTGTGAATAAATTATTTGAAGCTGCAGTTCTCAAACTTTATTGTATGCTTGCGCACTAAGAAATATATTTGACTTCCACTCTTGACTACATTGAAATATTAATGCATGATTTACTGTTTCATCGCCACCCTAGTGAAGATATGAACTCTCTGTAGTTGATATATTGTGAAAATGAAAATAATCAGACGAAAACACTCCAGTTGTAAATGAAAGAAACTTTAATAACAGCATACTGGTATTTGTATTCATCTCTCTTTTCCCTTCCATATGTCACTAAAATTGGTTGATATCTCACAAAATGTAAGGATAAAATCCCCACTGCAGAAGCTCTGTAGCTGATGAGGGACAGACATAGTAGCTGTACTGGACATGGTCAAGGCTCGAAATACGTGTCTGTCTTTTTGGAGCAATCCGCATGGAACACTTGCGATATAATAGCGACACGCCCTTGTGTCGTGGCACCCAGTTTGAGAACTTCTGGTTTAAAATATGGATGAGGACCAAAAGATTTTAACAACACGCGACTATAAACATTCACGTGCCTTTTCCCTGAGGGGAATAACACTCACGCTGATGATGCCAAGAAAGTAGACTTCTCAGTAAAAACAAATTAAATTCTCTGCATGACTTCAAATAAGAGAAGCCTTGTAGTGGTAAAGTCATCACAGTAAAATAATTAGTATATGTTAAACAGTCATAGTCTCCCCTTTCCAGCTCACCCCGACCCACAAATCTCTGTCCGTCCAATCGCCCAAAGCTAAAAGACTACAGAGGAAGGTTTCAGAACGCTCTGAAATGTTGAACGCATTAGAACTTCATATTCCATCTATGAGATTTGAAAGAACGAAATAATTCAAAAGAGAAGAAATGAACGAAAGACAGAAAAGGAAAAAAATAATTAAAAGACAGTGAAAACAGGATAGAAATTGTACAGAAAGAAAAAAAGGATTTTTTTTCTTTAATGTGAGGCTTTCCCCCCCTCTCTCTCTCTCTCTCCCTCTCCCTCTCTCTCTCTCTCTCTCTCTCTCTCTCTCTCTCTCTCTCTCTTGAAGTATGGACATCAAACAAAGCAGGTGGTAAAGCGTACAGTCTTATTCCAACTAATAAACTTTCTCAAACGAAGGCAGCAATTCATAAACAAGTCAGCATGCTACTACACATGTTTAGTAGGCTTGTATGATACAGGGCTACAATGGTGCACTGAACTCACACAATTATCAGCAGCAGTGGCCTTGTTAGACATCGACCTTCTCAAGGATTCGCCAGACCTCTCTATCTTGGGCGTCACGGAACATTTAATTTCCAAACTTGTTTAGTTCGTCATGCAATCTTATATTTTGCAGGCCACAGTTTTACGTATGATCTCTAGGTATCCACCTTGAGAGTTGTAAAGTCTATCGGTTGTCTGACATTCTTGCAACACGACCAGCCCATCACCATTTGAGTTTTCGAACGGAGTCTTATGATATTCTTGGCATGAGCATGATTCTGTCATGTGCACGTTATACGGTTCTCAATTCGAGGGTCAATTTTTTGGTAGGATTCCATCTATCAACTCCATCAGTAACTATCGGAATCTGGTTGTAGATTCTTATTTTCCAGATTGATGGAATCTTCTTGTTCTTAATGGTTGAGCTTGCCGTCCGAGAGTGATATCTTCTATTGAAGATATCATTGAGATTCATTGTCCTCGGTAGATGTATTGGTGTACTTCACTGCTCTTCAACAAAGGGTGGCAAACTTTTTGTGGGGGCTGACTGGACTAGGAAGATTTTTTTTTTTAATTTTTACCCGGTCAAAGCGATCATACAAGGTCATGGAAACAGCTTGCTTTTTGTTTCTTTTTCACTTGCCCCTGTCAAGTTGAAAAGATATATTTGTATGTAGTCGTGTCTGCTCTTCAATTCGTCTGTTCGTCAGTCTATTCAGGAGTTTTCCAACATGATATCTCTGAAAGTACGGAATGATCTTCCATGATGATTTGTGGAATAGGCTAGGAAAGAATTGATAGGATTTTGGAACGGATCAATGTACTATAATCTACCCTACTTTGTAGTCCAAACCACATATAACCATGATTTCATTTTCGTCCACATGATAACTGAAAAGGTTCTCCATAGATTTCCATAGAAGTTTGTGGAAGGATGGTCCGTAGGCTCCTGAAGAGCTGACCACATTTTGGAGCTGATTGGATGTTTTGCGGAATTATTTCTACTACTATTTGCTATATTGCAATTATATGTGAAAATTACTCAACATTGCCAATTTTGTTCCTGTCCAGAACATATCTCCATAAGCCATCAAAGAGTTTCAATCAGATTTTGTGGAAGAGTGGACATTAGACGACAGAAAAACTGATCAGAATATGGGAAATTTGTAGAAAGATGGACAATGGGATGACAAAAAGGTGGAAAATTTGGGGGCGTATTCAGGGATCTTTTTTTTTCGATTGAGAGATATCTTTTCGTTTTTTTTCTTCTTAAGTTAGCAATTCATTTCAATACCATTTCATGGATGGATGGACAATGGGCTAAAGAAGATCTTGTTCAATTTTGAGCGGATCCATGCACAATTATCTCTTGTACGTCGTACTTAAATGTCCAATCCATATAATATCGCTAAAACTTCATGTTTGTCTGCACAATATCCCCCAAAAATTCTCAATGAATTTTGAAGGTATTCAGTGGAAGGGAGTATGATTTGCTATAAAATGATTGATCGAATTCCGGGTCGGATCCATGTGCAATTACCCCCCCCCCTTATCAACGGTGTTGGAAGAGGTATGTGCTCTCTTTTCCCAGGTTAAGTTTCTGAATATCAGTCTGTGATGAGTTTGGGTGAGCTTTGCCCTTTTGGGAGCTGGAAGGACTTCGAGTTTTTTTGTAGCCTGATAAAGTACATATGTAGCAGTACTCTGACGTATACAGGATCTGAACCTTGTAGAGTGATTGCCTTCATGACCATGGGAATTTTTACTGAGTCGGAGGCCTCCCTGAAGTTGTTAAATGTTACAGTAAGTGGCATTTTGTTTATTCTCTTTCAGCTGATTTATCGAATAGATATGGTCCATGGTCGAGCAGTTTCTTCTAAAGCCAGCTTTTTCTCATGGTTGGTTTTAATCTAGCGTTTTCATGGTTCGGTTCTTGATGATTTTGATTTTGATTGTGAAATGAATGCGAATATATATACATATAACATTTGGATATTTCTTACAGAAAGATAGTTAGTGAACCAGTTGCTAGTAACTTCAATATCAAGGCATTCTGCCAGATTATACTAAGTCTGGTATATGCACACAACACACGCACACACACACACACACACACACACACATATATATATATATATATGTATATATATATGTGTGTGTGTGTATATATATATATATATATATATATGTGTGTGTGTGTGTGTGTGTGTGCGGGTGTGTGTGTTTGGTGAAATTAATAGATAATATGGAAATTCGATATTATAAAAAATAGACGGAATTTATTTCCGAAACATTTTTCGGGAACTATTTTCTCTTGTCAAATGTTTGACAACGGGAGAAACTAGTTTCCAATAAACACGTTACGGAAACGAATGCAATCCATTTTCTTAATTTTCGTATTTCCATATCGTCTATTTAATTCACCAGTATGTCGGGAAAAAACATCCATTTTCTCACAGTCTCTCACTCTCTCTCTCACTCTCTCTCTCTCTCTCTCTCTCTCTATATATATATATATATATATATATATATATATATATATATATATATATATACATATATATATATATATATATATATATATATATACATATATATATATATATATATATATATATATATATAGTAGAATGTGGATTCGCTACACAAACTAGCTCATGTTTCTGCCCTCTTAGGGCCTATATGTATCGAGCACTTTATGAAATAAACCCATTACATTTCAGAAGTGGCTTTATGCTATTGATATATTAATATATTTTGTTATACTGCTATCCTGATTCGTACCACATATACTATATATATATATATATATATATATATATATATATATATATATATATATATATATATATATATATATATGTCTGTGTGTCTGTGTGTCTGTGTGTCTGTGTGTGTGTGCAGGTGTGTGTGTTTGGTGAAATTAATAGATAATATGGAAATTCGATATTATAAAAAATAGACAGAATTTATTTCCGATACATTTTTCGGGAACTATTTTCTCTTGTCAAATGTTTGACAACGGGAGAAACTAGTTTCCAATAAACACGTTACGGAAACGAATACAATCCATTTTCTTAATTTTCGTATTTCCATATCGTCTATTTAATTCACCAGTATGTCGGGAAAAAACATCCATTTTCACACAGTCTCTCTTTCTCTCTCTCTCTCTCTCTCTCTCTCTATATATATATATATATATATATATAGTAGAATGTGGATTCGCTACACAAACTAGCTCATGTTTCTGCCCTCTTTGGGCCAATATGTATCGAGCACTCTATGAAATAAATAACACAGAAATACATGTTCGTTTATTTACGTGCAGACTGACATTGAATGAATAATTGTGAAGACAAAACCTTGTATTATCCTGGATTTGACCCCCAGCATGTAAAATATAGCACATCTTGTATAAATAAATGACCAATATGACATCGTCTACCAGTCTGTTTGTTTGTTACGCTATAAAAACATCAACGACGTACAGCCAAATTTGGTATGCATAGTCAATGCCCATAGGAGAGAATTTCAAAGTGATAAGTTTCGAGAGAATTCTTTAAAAAGGTGTTTTAGAGGGTTGGGTTCTATTTATGATATAACTATAATGCTAAAACTGACACTCACTTCCATTTCAATAGAAAGAGATGCTCATAGATATTTTCTTATATTATATTTTTATGAATATTTCCTAATTGGGTCAAAAATGGAGAGAACTACTCCACCCTCAAAGGGGCCAAAAGTGAATGGAGACTCCACCTCACCCCCTCGGGAAGTAGGAAGTTTAAGGAATCAAAAGTGAACCTAAACTTTTTTTTAATTCTTCATGGGGTCGAAGTGAATTTTATTTCTTCCCCTTTAAAGAGTCAAATGTGATAGGAGAACTATTTATTACAAGTCTGAAACTTTTTGTTCTTTTCGAAAAGTGTTTGGATTCTCGGGGAGAAAAATTGAATATACATACCAAATTGAGTAATAATACATAGTGAATCGTTCTCTGAATGCTTTAGTCTTCTTTTTTAGTCCATTAAATATTTGACCTGATGTAAGTAGGCACTTCAGCAAGTCTATTTCATTGGACTTGAACACATCAAGTATTTTTCACTGATGACAAACATTTTGTTGATTTTAAATTTAATGCATGCATTTTGTTGAATGCAACGGTCGTGGAAAAGTCGAATAACCAATGTGATAAAAACGAACTATGAGGAATAAAATTACGGGCACCTTTTCAATAACAAGCCCAGACCAGAAATTTGCCTGCAAGACCTAAATGTCATCAGCTTCTGCAGCATGTTTTGGGTAAATTTCATTTAGTTCATGATCTCGAAATGCACAAGCCATTCGAGTGTTAAAATCCCAGGTTACATCGACTGGCTTTATCGACAGAGTTGCTTCGCTTGCTACATAATTTGGATCGTAAGGGCAGCTCGACAACCTCGGCAGATGCATACGACTGTCTTCGGGGGCAACTTACATAAAAATACAATATGTTCAAAAAAAAAACAACTAAACTAAATCACGCTATATACTTTATACTTGAGCTCGATCTCTGCTGATATATTCCACGTCTTTTTATTTGAAAATATTCAATGCCATGAGCTAAACTTGATCTTTTTATATAAAAATATCAACTCGAAAAGGTTAATGGTTGGTACGTCTGTTTCACATGCAGAAGGCCTCCGTTTGATTCCTGATATGAGCGGAGAGCGTGAAAAACTCTCCATTAGGACAAACATCCCTGTATACACAGCAGCAAATGGAATATTTCTAGGCTGTGTGATTATGGTGAAAAAATTCCTTCTATTTACTTACATCGTGCCAAGGGGGTGGTCATAAAACCATATTGGCATGAAGTCCTGTTCTCGAACCGATTTGAAACTTGCAGGAATCATTAAGCTGACGCATGCAACAGAAAATGGGACTTCGTCACCGGTCATTATCATGACCTATTATATAAAATCCTTCTTAAAAAAAAATATGAATCCCAGAACAGCTAGCTAGGAAAGCCCTCAAACTCGAAATTTAGCCTCGATTTGAGCACAGAACTACCTAGTCACGTGAAACGCGATAAGGTGTATTCACACGTGAAGATGCAGCAAAAAAAAAAAAAATGAAGGCCGTCATTCACGAGCCAGACAATGGATTATAAATCAGACACGGGACTTCCATGGTGATATTCGAAATTATCCTGGACGTATCGATCTCCGTTTCATCTTTGATGTAGCACAATTTCTTTTTTTTTTTTCATCCCAGTCATATTTTCTGCCTTAGCAAATTTCAGTTTCTTTTGGATCACCCGATTATATATATATTAGGAAATCCCCCGGCATTGAAAATGCAATAAGCACAGTTTGCAAACGAGATCATTGCTATGGGAAAACTATCCTTTCCTGCCTTGATATATTTGGCATATTTCCGTCAGAGGACCCAGATCAATATAGCACGTTATTTCCTAACCAGACAATTTAAGACATAAAAGCCAATGTTTTTAATAATCAACTAAAGAACAAAGTATGTAACGATATGCTGTGAACAGGTTAAGTATTCCTTTAGTACCTAATAGAAGTGGATTCTCTAAGGACTAAAGAGTAGAACAAAATCTGGAATTGAGTTATAGTTTGATACATAATTTTCCAATATATATTTGTATGTATATATATATATATATATATATATATATATATATATATATATATATATATATATATATCTGTGAATATATATATATATATATATATATATATATATGTATATATATCCAACTATATATATATATTTATTTATTTATTCAACTATATATATATGTGTGTGTGTGTGTGAATGTGTGCGTGTGTGTGTGTGTGCGTGTATTTCAACTCCAAGTTCTCATTTTGTTTATTCCTCTCCTATATCTGCTTCTTTGTTTCTTTCAACGCGGATAACCATGTTACCAAGAAAGAGATTTATGATCAGACAGAATGATCATAAATAGCGTTATATCAAGCTGAAACTCATTTTGAAATGACCTCCGGTCGTTACACAGTTGATGTATCATTTGGCCTAGGCAACGTCCTACTCGGAAAAAAAACTTGAGATATAACCAAACAGGGGCTATATTTTCTTCAATATATATATTTTTACATCAAAAAGTAGCCGTAACGGGAAAAAACATTCCGATCCACAAAAAAGAAGGAATTATGTCACTTAATTTGACAGGGTTTCCGGTTATACTGGAAAAGTGTTTCGTTCCTCGGGTGCCAGTATCAAAAAAAGGTTGATTAAAGATCTAACAGTAGAACACCTGATACAAAGGAGTCCATGGAAAAGCATGGAGATGTCAAGTAAATCTTGAGATATCATTCTTGTGTCTGTTTACGATTCCCAGAAACTACCTCAAGTAACCCCAAGTAACTTCCAACATAGACCTTGCATTGCAATATTGTGGCCAACAACTCAGAAAATTCGCTAGAAATGGCCTGAGATGACTTATGGTGACCTCAAACGACTAAAACATCACATTTGTAAATACTTTGGCCTTGAAAGAATTTACATCTATACCAAATTTTAATTCTATAGGTGCGAAATTGTGAACAACGAATTGGATAATTGTCTAAAAATGACAGAAACACCAAATGAATTTTGAAGTCAATATCACATTGAATATGACTTTCATCAAGAAAAGATTGATCCCTTTGTCCAATTTCAGTTTCATATGAGCGAATACGTGGTCAAAATCTTGGAAAATTGAGTAAAAATGACTCGAATCTCCTTTCCAGTGACCTTGGAGGACTTCCAAGGTCAACCTCACTCAGCCTGTTACCTTCGATGTGGGATGATGTACAATGCTCAATTTCAACATCTTTGGTGCATAATTGTGACCCACAAACCTGATCAGAAATGACCTCTGGTGATCTGAAATATCCGCTCCGCGCTCACTATAAACTTTCCATGCATAGACGTACCACTATGCACAATATTCAATTTCCTATATGCTAAATTCTATGTCCAGAAACTTGGAAAATTCTTTTAGCATGACTAGAAATGACGTTGACCTTCAGCGTCCTCAAATGTCCTCAGAGGTCAACACCGCATCAAAAATGAACTTTGATAGAAAGATCTACGTCTATACTCAATTTCAGTTTCACATATACTAAATTGTGGCAAAGAAATATGAAATGACCTCAGTTACCCTGAATGACCTCTTAGATCAACCCCATGTAGCCTATATGGTAAGCTGATCTCTCTTCAGTCTACATGCTAAATATTAGATTAGGTATCGTAGTTTCAAAGGAGAAGAGGCACGAATAATCAAACAAATGAGAAACTTACTTCGAATGTAACCCGTAACATACATGAATACATGTAGAACAATTTTTACTTACAACAGCACTAACAGAAATTTGTCTTTTTATAGATCACAATTAAATTTTTATTGAATAAATCTAAACATAAGGGAAAATCTAACTTCAACTTTAACATTGATTAATCAGTAACAGACATGAAAATAAATACATGTAAAATAATTTTGCTTTAATGTGCTCCCAGACTAACCAAGTTGCTATATTCATGACGACGGATATGAATATGATGGAGAATGCCATAGCAAGTCCGTTTGTTTAATACTCCCGAAACAGGATTGGGATGAACTCAATGAAAACTAAAATTGCATGAACCAGGAACCCGTTACTAAAAATGAAAATAATCCTTATGAGACAACACGTTTATATAATAACAGAATAAAGTTTGGTTGCGTGACACAGAGTCGTGGATACTTTCAGACTATATGTGTAGGGAGAGAGAGAGAGAGAAAATTGACAAAAAATATTTGTCATTTTTCAGCATTACAAGCTTTTGCATGACAATATATATATATATATATATATATATATATATATATATATATATATAACCATGGCAACCAATCATTAAGAATGCCTATTCCCTTTGACCAAAATAATACATGAAATACCCATAACTATTCCAAAAGGTCCAAACAAACTATAATTAATTCTCTCAAAAACTGACTTGATACTCAACATTACTATAGATTTCCATTACTTTTCAAACTAAACATTTGGTGCTAAATTATTATTTTTTTATGGAAGCCTTTTTAACCACTAAAAAGTACACACATGTTACTGAATATGGGGACCCTTCCCAAAACATACTGAATAATTTGTCAATTACTTACTGATTTATTAAGTCCCCATTTACTTCATTTCTTAAGTTTTTCTCATTTGTAATAGTTCTTTCTTTCCTTCTATCTCTCTCTCTCTCTCTTTCTCTCTCTCTCTCTCTCTCTCTCTCTCTCTCTCTCTCTATCTCTCTCTCTCTAACTTTTTTTTATAATGTCCATTTCTATTCTAACTTTTCCAAATATTTCCCATGGGGCACTTTTTCAAACCCCAGTCATCCTTACCGATGAGAAATCCCAGCCCCAGAAATTCAAGCGAAAAGAAAAAATAAACTCTCTCTCTCTCTTCTCTTTATCTCCATCGTAAAAAGAGAAATAAATATTCCCTTTTCTCCCTCTGTTTCACTATATCGTGAAAAAAAATAAGCATATCTCTCTCTCTCTCTGTCCGTCTGTCTGTCTGTCTCTCTCCTTTTTTCACTCTATCGCATAAAGCTGGTTTCTAGGTAAACAATTCCCAATTTCTAGCTGGGATGGTTAGCTTAAAAAGTAGCGCCGTTTCCCATCTCTTTGATTTGAATACACTGACTTTTTTCCCGTCTCTCATAGCCTTCCATTTTCACCAGTACAAGAGCAATTTTTTCTTTTCTTCTGTGACAGGTACACAATAGCCATTACCGACTTTAACAGCTGCAATAATCAGTGAACCACCGACTCTTACAATCGGATAATCGATGACTGGGACGTAAATCCTGTTTGATCAATTAATACCCAACGTAGCCCAATGGATTGTCAAATTCCCAGACAATTGCGGACAGTTGACTATGTTTTTAAATCCCTCTGGTTGTTTATAGCTCGTTTAACAACCAGTTGGTTCTCTTTTACCGCTGCCAGTCTATCTGTCTGTCTGTCTGTCTGTCTGTCTGTCACTCTTTTTCCCTCGGTCCTTTATAACTCCCTTAGAATTTAATTCTTCACTATCCTCATCTTTTCAACTTCAACATTTTTTCTTCGGAAAGTATATTGCTTGCCTACTCTATCTGGCCTTGAATTCTTATCTTTATTGTCCAAAAGTATTGCCGGGATCAATGAATAAACACCTCGTAGGTCCGTAGCAGAATATCACCTGAACAAGCCAAGCGAGAAATGCAATCGAATGATGGTTCCACCGGATACCTTGAATAATGCTCTTAAACTGAGAAGCCAATGTCTCATTGATATGGGACAACTAATAGCTCGAGCCAGAAAGGTAAAAACCTTTATATAATTACAATCCTCGTAATGTTCTTTCCATTCTTTGTCATTTGCTCCAAACTGCATTCAACTTCTTATTATCTCTTCCTAACGTTTCTTACTGATCTCTAAATCCCCTTTTCATCATCAGTCTTTTATCGTCCGTCGTTGGCAATAGAAATTCTCTAGGATTCGCCAGAACTCTCTATCGTGGGCGTTGCAAAGCCAATACTTTCAGAATTTGACTAGTTTTTCTCTCTTTCTTGTATTCTACCAGCCCCAGTTGCGCATATGATCTCTGGGTATCTATGTTGTGAATCGTGATGTCCATCGATTGCTTGCCATTCTTTGTCTAACTCCAGTCTAAGTTTGGGTTGATTTTGTTTTCCCCCACCCCGTAGTAACGAGAACAAAAGAACCTAATTTAGCTGAGTAAACTCTTCACTGTTTGTCAATACCCTCACGTTGAACCAAACCGATATATAAGTAACATTTCCCCATACTGATTTGAAATCACGATCAAGTGATTACCAGGCAGCTCTCTAACCAACTGAGCCAAACTGACAGTCTTATATTTCTACGAATTTATTCATTGAATATGCAATAAAAAAATGTTGCAGTAATCATTTTCAGTCGAAATAGATGTGGGGTTTTACTCTTCTTTTCCCTGTTTTTTTTTCTTCACTCTTGTATCAAACTTGTTTATTTCCTCAACTATTCGTCAATTCTCTCTCTCTCTCTTTTTAGATATCTATCTATCTATGAATATATATATATATATATATATATATATATATATATATATATATATATATATATATATATATATAAGAAAGTCCGTACATGCCTGCTAGGCTTTACTAATTGTTGTCAATTCTTAAACCTGAGTCGTAGTCGTTAGAACAAAGAGATAAAATATATTTTCTCAAGCTTTGCTTAGGTCGCATTACCATCGGTTGCCGATTGGATCTCGTTAGTTCGTCAATTCTTTGAATCTGATCGGCAATGAATATATCAACGATGATATGACGACATGACTGTTCTTACAACCCTAAAAAGACGTCACAGGTTGTGCCAGAGTTTCTTTCGTAATCATAGAAATGGCTCTATTTCCTAGGATCTACAGATGTTTTTATATTTTTTTGGTCTCATTCTTGAGTGTAAAACTATGACATATTGATCTCTTTCCGATAATGAAAGTAACGATAAAACTAAATAAGATATCTATGATAGTACCATAAAAATTACTTGCGAAAGTTTTTCGTCTGTTTATTTTCAAATATTCGAATAAAAGTTTTGTTGTAGTTATCCTCGTTTTGGATAAATTGAATCAAACCTTTTCAAAAACAAAGTCATTGCTCCATCAACAATTTTTCGAGACTTTTCTCTCTTACGAAATAGCCCTCTTCATTGTCGGCTCACCGTCCCCAGCGTTCTTTCCAGTTCTGTAATTCACGCTTAAGTTTTTGTTTACCGTTAATCAGACAATCATGGCATTAGGCGCAGCTCAGACAATCATGGCATTAATCGCAGCTCAGATAATCATGGTATTATGCGTGGCTCAGACAATCATGACATTAGGCACAGCTCAGACAATCCTCCCTATAAGCCTGTTGCAACTTTAGAAATGTCCCCAAAAAGGTTTTCCCAGCTTGAAACAGAATTCTACACCAACACATTGCTCTTTTTCAACTTTGGGGTGAGGGAGAGGTGCCAAGCCTTCCATAGATATGTTTACTCTTGCATGTGTAGCTCTAAAAAATAATTAATGTTGCTTAATGTTGTCGAGTTCATTGCAACATAATATTTCAGTTAACATCCCAACAAAAAGTCTCTTATATATATATGTGTATGCATCTTTCACTGAATTTAGACAGCATCAATAGAATAATTTGAGAAAATAGGACAGTTGTAGAAATCGAACCTGCCACCGATAGGGCAGCTGCTCAACCCAGCGATGCTCTTACAATTGGGCTAAACAGCCGCCGAGAATGGAAAGGACAAATAATTGCTTTCAACCCTAACTCTTTTAACATAACGCAATTTATAATTAATTTTGTCGGTATATATATATATATATATATATATATATATATATATATATATATATATATATATATATATATATATATATATATATATATATATATATATATATATATATAAGACATTTTGTCAGGGTGTTGACAGAAATGTTATGTCACAATGAACTTGATCTCTTGTATAAAAGACTATATCAAGCTACATTGATTATTTTTACACGATTAACATATCACTGTATGGTAATATGTTGACCGTGTAACGACACTAGATCATTTCAAATAAGTCTGTACATGATATAACGCAATTTATAATCCATATGTATATATATATATCAAATATATATGTTAGAGATGTCTGTTTGTGAGTTTGTCAGTCACAATATAAAATGTACCAAATCACAAATGAAGCCAAAAACAAATTTGACATGCCTACGCAATTGACCTGGGGGGATTCCAAACAAAAGTTTTCGAGGAAATGTATCAAAAGTGTTTTAGATGGGTTCTATTTACATATATGTTTACCGGCCAAGTACCCCTCCGTGGGACGGGTATTCAGCGAGCATATATATATATATATATATATATATAAATATATATATATATATATATATATATATATATATATATATATATGCGCGCGCGTGTGTGTGTGTTTGTGTGTGTGTGTGTTTGTTTGTATATGTGTGCCTGTCTAGGTTAATTATAGGTGTAATGGCTTTTTCCTGATACTGCCTGGGCATGAGGTATAGTTATGGAATAGTGTTTTGACAGTAATTCACTCAACTATTCCCTTTTCTGTTAACTATTGTGCCCTACCATCGACTAGACATGTTGTAAAGATATCAGGTGATAGAACAGGCCACGGGAAGAAATGGATCCATGTTTCTCCCAAAAGCATTATGAACATAAATAGCCTCGAACGAAATTCGAGACGTGTAAAACATTGCTGTGTCCAAAGAGTTAAAATACCTTTTCGTTTTGCAAAAAGAACTTCTTTCATTTCCATTTTCTCCTGGAACAGAATCTGGTATTTCCTAAGTCACCGTATCCAATTTTTATGGTCCCTATTGAACAATTTTTGATCAAGACTTACTGAATATATTAGACAATGTTGTACTAACCTTTGCAGGATCATCCGATTGTTCAGGCTCTTCTGTCGGGTTAGCGTTATTCATATTAGCATTGACGATGCTCTTCGGAGCAGCCGCACTTTGACTGGGAAATGAAGATGGTGAGAATGAACCTGGAGAGTAGTCCAAGAATCCTGGAAACCTAAATTTAAACAAATTAATCAATTGACTAAGCGAAGGAAATCTGTAAAAAAAAAATTAGTCACTGATTGAAATATAATCTTTTACATTTCATTAGAAAATTTAAAGAATATTAAAAAATAGTATACCAACAAACCAGGTACTTAGAGCAGATAGTGTAACAGAGGCAGTCAAATTCAATTAAATATTCATTAAGTGCTGCTTTCGAGGAAATAATATCACAAAGACGGATTTCAAGATCCTAATCTATGAACAATTCGATTTTTTCTAATATTGTATCATAATTTCAAAAATGATATTGATAAGATTAGAAATTATTGAAAGAGTTCGAACTTATAAGGAAATTTTTACAATTTGTCAGCTGAAATTTTCCAGAGAGTCTGATCCATTAATTGTGTTAAATTGAAGATGTTTTTTTGTTTGTATACACATCGAATATGTTTTTTATGAATGCTGTATTTGTTTTTAATCTGATGTGTTGAAATGTTGTGTAGTGGGGGATGCTCAACGGAGCAAATTGAAATAATAGATATTTTTTTATGAAAATGATTTATTTAATGCAAAGAATTGTAATATTCTATCATTTGTAAGAACTCATTTGATGAAATCATACTTATGGACAAACATTGGCTCAGAACATTTATCAACAAATATTTGAAAAATATTGCGAGCTTTTTGGAGAGTATCCAAAATACATATTAAATAAAGAGAGAATAAATTATTAGAAAGTTCTCGATACCAACAAATGTAACGACAAAAAGTTGATCTCAATTTAGAATTTAGAATGTTGAAATACTTTGCCTTTAACATTATTTTATCAACATGATTTGTATATTTCTATCAATGCGCATGGACAAATACTTTTCCTCTCTCTCTCTCTCTCTTGTTCTCTCCTATCTTGGGTGAAGGAGCTGTGATGAAGTTGAGAAATTACTGTATTGCTGCGTAAACAGGTGTATGTATTGATATGAATAGGATTGTTTTATTTAGATTTGGTGGTATCACAAGGTACTGCTGGGGCGCTCAGAATTCATGGAAATGTTACTTCAATCCTGAGACCATCGCTGATCCCAGAATAATCATTTGATGAAGTCTTCATTGACGGCAAACATATTTTTTTTTTTTGCAAGTAATGAAATTACACTCACACCAAACACACACACACACACACACACACACACACACACACACACACACACACACATATCTTGATGATCCCAACAGGATAAAATTTTATGCACAGTACCAAAGTTACAAAGTATATAATAAAAGGGGAAAAAACACTGACACTTGGTTTTTACTTTGAATATGTGCATGTATGTATAGATTCATTGTGTGTTTATATGTATTTATATGCATTGATGATGTATATTTGCTATGTTCAAACTGCATCTACCCCCACTTTCTGATGTTTTGGTTCTTGACCCAGTATTTCTACCCAATCGGTAAATCAACCTTATTTTTACTTTATTTTCACAATATTTGGAATTTTCATAAGACGTGTTTGGTTTGGACTTATTTCTTCGTTTTTGTTATTTGTTTTGTTTTATCCTTTCACACTATAACAAAAGCCGGACTAGCTTCGAATGTAATTCGTTCATACTAGATAATCAGTGTCTACATTATCAAGTCGTTGATCTCAAAACTTTTTATTCTTTTCATCTGCACGACTCAGTTGTGATACATCATCCAATTGGAATGCATTTGTTAATTTTTTTTCCTGACGCGAACGAATTCTATATCTGGATATTGGACAGGCACTGATGATATGATACTCCAAACTTGGACACTTATCTAGGATCAATCCATGAAATGATTTCAAAAGGATGTTTCAACAAAACTTATCCCTCACCTTCGATCATCAAACATATCCCCAATGCTGCAGATCTCAAAATCACTGGATCTTTTCGGGGCTGGTTCTATCTCTTCAGTGTAAATTAGCTGTCGATAGATACAAAACGTTTAAGTAAGGATTTGAAAATTTCTAAAGGTGATGATAACAACGTAAATCATTTATATGAAAATGAAAGCAACGAGAAAAACTTTTAAGTAATAAACATTTGGCCGCGAACTCAAAATCTGGTTGTTTTGCTAATATTACGATGTTTATCTACATCATCGTCTGCACACTTTGAATAGAAATGACTTTACTTCTTATTTGTAAGCGTTAACGCCAAAATGAGAAACTAGATAAAGAGATGAATAGAGTAAAAGTTCGTATAAAAAAGTACAGTGAGGTAATGTATGAAGTTATAAAGCGAATTCTGAAAAGATATCTGGTTATTGATGTAGACGGAAAATTTGTTCCGGTCAACCAACTTGAACTTGGACCCAAAAGCTTTCGAATTTTGTTCACAATATATCTTTTAATGAATTGGCATTTGCTAAATCCGTCAGCCCACTAAAAACTTTATTTGATAAAATTTTATGCATTGATGCTTTTGGTCCATTGAATCAATGTAGCCCAGCAAATGTCCGACCAACCAGTCAAGAGGGCTACAGATTCTTCTCATTGAGTGTCCGTGTCTACGTGTGTACCTATGTGTTTGAGAGTCTCAGGGCACTCCTTATCACATTTTTGGGATGCACCCTATACCCTTGAGAATTTCACGGGTATACACCACTAGGCACCATCTAAAAACATTTTTTTTCGTCTGTTTTTTTTTGGGGGGGGGGTATGTTGTTTTTGTTCAGTTCTTCAAAAAACGCTTTTTTGCAAAGGTTGTTTTCGGACCAACAATGTCAAATCTTATGCTGGTAGTTTTTTAGATAATTTCAGATAAGATATTTGATTTTTCTAGATAATTTTAGATGATGCTTCAGATAATTAGCTTTGTTAGCAGTCTACGGTGATTCGTTTGTGTTAGGTATAGATATATTATTCCTGGTGTTCAAAATGAACCAAGTCCAAGGATGATGTTTTACAATTGAGGAAAATGGTGCGGATAAGAACTGCGAATCCAAATTATAAAAAAATGTTTTGCAAGACAGAAATATTTATCAAAGAAACATGATGCCTCAAACTGGTTGAATAAAATTGTTTTGGTAAAGTTTATAGTGTGTCGTACTGTGCTCATTTATTTATTCATGTTTTTCATAGAGTGCCTTATCAAAATAATTAATACTGAGTTCTGGATATTTCCAATATTCTCTCTCGTTTCAAGTACATGATGAAATCATCATCTGGCGAATCAGGAATAAAAAAATATTTTGGAAGTAATAAAACAGCTTATACGAGGCGAGGTGTCAAAAATGGCTTGTTTATTTGTTTAGATTCTTGTGTCATATTTTTTCACCGATGTATTTCTTTTTAGATGTGCCAGCATCTTCAGTGCCGATCACCATCACTGACCGACAGACATGCCAAAAATAGAGTAACCTCTTTGGCTAAATCTTCATGCAGTCTATGCTCGAGTACGATGCGATCTCTAATATATGACCCGCATGTGTCAGCAATTTATCTATAAACATAATCATTATGTTTACTCTCCAAAATGGTCTGACTATCAGGCTTGGAAAGAATCCGAAGTTTTTAATATTTTAAGAGTCTTTTTGAGTTACTGTAACGTCTTTATTGGTAATAATTAATCGCTTTAGTATCATCAATTCGGAATTAGATTTTAGAACAACCTTCAATAACAAACATACATTGATGCATTGAAGGATTTCTCTTGCCGCTGCTATCTCTTATCATGCAAGAAGTAGGCTGTAAAATCAAAACGTATAATGATTTGTCTCTTACGCCAAGGGACACATCTGACGTAGTATTATAGAATTTCATTTATATCTTAATGACATGAGAGAAATGTCGAATTCAAAGAGTCAAGTAGAGGCACAATTTAACTGGTGTTTATAAGTGGCCAAGTGAAGACATGAAATTCTATCTTATTTAACACAATCGACTAAGCACCCCAAGCGTCGCTCAGCTAATTCACAAAATATTCTCGGACGGATTCCCTTTCTCTAGTATTTGATACAACCGCTTTGCTGAGTGCATTGAAGCCAGTACTTTTGTGTTCGTCCTTTAACATGTATATCATCAGGTAACAAAACCTATTCATACCAAAACTCGATCATATATTTTCGAAAGTAAATCTTGAACAGAATGTTTCACTTTTCACAGCACAAGAAAAATATTTTCAAAGTACAAAAAACTGACGTATTCCTATGCGTTTTGTTCATAATCAGCTGAATGTTATCACAATAGAAATGATTAAAATTCGGATGAGAGGAGGACAATAAATATTAATACAATTTTCGGCTTTATCCCCTTACCCGAATTTTATTTTTTAAAAACTTACACAAAAAATTATCTGAATTATTGTTATATAAATATAGTATGAATAAATATAATTTGTCTTATGAGGCATGGTTTTGAGTCTGAATAACTTTTAATCATCATTGAAATTAACTTCGATAGCGTAAAAAAGAACGGAATAAGTTAATTTGGCCACGTACAAACAGTCGTTCAACTGCACGTCTACTTAGTTTATTAATATTATTTCTTATTTATTAATCTGATCATTGTATTCATATCCATTAATCACTATATTGATATTCAATATATATTATGGATACGGTGGATATTAGTGTTTAATCAAAATTCTGTTTTACTTTCATCGATTGTCTAAATTCTTTTTATTTGTGCACCGTTTTCAACATCGAGTGAGCGAGGTTGTGAATCTGTACAATAGACCACTTTCCGTACATTGTTCTGAAAAAGCTTTTACTTTATGTTGCTTTATCCAGAATCTCAAGTATTTTTGCTATTTCTGCATCCGTCATCGAGTTGATGTATCGAGAAGGATATTGACTCGATAGAAAAATGAATGAATAGATACAAACATTCTGTTTGAAGTATGTTCTTGATATTTGATGCAATGGTAAATGCTCAAATAAATTATTTTATATTTATTCATATTCCTACCAATATATATATATATGTATATATGAAAAATTTACGGGGACAGTGACTTTTTTTAATTATTCTTTTTTTAATAATTCGCAATTATTTTGTTGAAATGACATGAATCTCGGTCTGTAACAGTAAGTTAAATGACGAAATAATATTTTTTAAATTGAATTTGCTCAGCGTTCTTAAATGTTCTGACGGTACCAATCGCGAAGGATCGTTAAATGAATTCGGTGTCCATGACTATAACTGTTTTTTTTTTTTCTTCTTCATTTTCATACAGAAAAGTTTTAGTCTTGATCCATACTCAAGCTTCACTCGCTCTACTCACAGGAAGAATCATGAAAACAAAAAGCCATGTTTTTTTAAATTGGTTTGTAATCAGCAGGATGCTAATCTACAATGTCACTGCAATTGAAATTGATTAGAAATCCAAGCAATCAATATTTGAAGAATAAAATCTAAAATATAAAATTGAACTTCGTTGTCACCTTCCATACTGGTATAAGTTAATAGCCTGCTTTTATTTTAACTAATCGATATCTCACACAGCAAACGTACAATAATTTCTTCAAATCTTCTTTGAGTAATGGCGAATTAATCACTTTTTTCATTTAAAATGTATCTGGGTTTTATATCCATTTAACCCTTCCAATGATGTGAATGATAACAGAAAAGATTCAATGTCACTGACTTACTTTATGTAACCACTGTGTACAAGACTTTAGACATTTGATGTAAGTAACCATACAATATTTTCTATAATCAGAATTTATAATTTAAATTTTATAATGGTGGTTATTTTTACGACAGTACGGAGGTTCATAATCGGGTGAAACAATTAGTTTATCATATGTATAACGTATTTTATTTTTGTTAGAGTGGCGTAGCTTTTAAAGTAACGTTAAGTAATTCCTTATTTCAACAAGTACCAATATTGTTTATAGAGGTAGCCCCCCCCCCCACACACACACACATTAAACCTCTTTTGTGTCAAATATGCACTCGTGGTGAGACAAATCAATCTAAATTTATTGCGTATGAATTTTTGTTTGTATGTAATTAAAACTGGTGATAAGTGTGTAACGAGATGAATATAAATATTGTCCATAATCGAGTCAGAATAAATTTGGGATATGAAAACCTTTTACAATGGGATTATAACTCATCGATCCTCAGATTGTAAATGAAGCGGAGGTATTCACTGTTTTTGTAACGAAAGAAAAATACCTTTTTTCGAATGGTTTTTTTCATTGGATCATGAGACGTTCTAGGAAGATGCCAATGGTTAAGTCTGACGAAGAAAAGAAGAAAAAGCATTAATTATTTCTCTAATATTTATTTCAAATCAAAATAACTCTCAGAACGCCCTTAGAAATAAGGTGCTCCAATTTTTATACGCAGCTCCATACCAATACACTGTTTATGTCTCAATATTATTATTCAAATGAACTCTCGGCAACACAAAGGAAGTTGCTCACCAACACAGGCAATCTTAGCCGCTTCTAGAGTTAAAAGTGGTCCTGAGACAGTAATTCGCTTAACTATGGATAAGTGTACATGTAACATTATATGGCAACGTCTCAGGCTACAGATTTATTGATGCACTCTCGGTACGATTCTTTGCAAAACTATAAAAAGATATTCGATTTCCCTCGAGGACAAAGAATTAAAAAAGATGTCAGAGATTAACAGGGAGTTCTTCGTGGTATTAAAAACCATCTGTCGATTTTTAATGATTACTTTTTCAAAAAATCATACAAAGAAACATCAATCCTCGTTCGTCTGACATTGGAATTTGCATAAGCGGGTGTGGTGGGACACTAGAGCCATTGGTTCTACTTACATGATCCATTATTCAAAGAAAGAAAAGCTGAGACGATGTTTGAGAAAGAAAACTTACATTCCTGAATTCCCGCTGCTGTGGCTGCTGCTGCTGCTATCACATCTTTCATCAAGCCTACAAGAATAATTTCCTCGCGTCATTTGTAATAATTAAGCCAAAACAACAGAACTGCTAAATTAATTAAATATTTACTATCCAATGCTCGCTGAAATGTCTCACTAATTGCCACATATTGTCTCATATTTGTTTTATACACACACACACACAAGCATACACACGCACACACACACATACACACACACACACACATATACATATATATATATATATATGCGTGTGTGTTTGTGTGTGTATATATATATATATATATATATATATATAAAGAGAGAGAGTCAATGTGTGTGCTCCTGTGTTGGTGCATATATACAGTTAAGATTGAATAAAGATATGAATACTTAAACGCAAGTTGACGAAATTAGGTACCTCATAATGATGCATTCATTTAACATATATATATCCCTAAAAAGGGGTACACGAATAAAAGTAATCATATATATATATATACATATACTCTCTTTCTCTCTCTATGTATATGTGTGTGCGCATGCATGATTTGAGAGTATAAAATCAAGTCTTATATATATATATATATATATATATATATATATATATATATATATATATATATATATAAGAAGATTCTCATTTGTGCGTTTATCATGAAATTCATTTTCGGAGCTTTCTCCTTTCCCGCATTCGATGTTCTAGGTATAAACATCTTTATACGAGTTGTGCAGTTTAAAAGGCGATTTCATCCAGTCCATTGGAAAATAAGAGAAGAGCATTATTTTACGACTCAATAATTTATGACTTCACTGATGTGGAAAATTGGAAAATAACCTCTTACGAATGCATACCATACTTATCACCATGCTAAGAGGTTTCGCTCGCTCTCTCACATTCAATCAAAATATCTATACATACATGATGATATACATCATACATATATATAAGTGTGTGTGTGTGTGTGCATAAGTTGCAGCGCACCGTTAGACATAGATATGTAACTGCCAGACAAGGCCACGCTGGCCCATGACATATTCGCAGGGGGTGGGATAGAAGATAGATTCATACTTCTCCCGAGGGTGTCAGTACAGAATGAACGCAAATTGTCCAAGTCGGAGTTAGAGCTCGGCTCACTAATCCCATTGTTCAAGTCGTTAACCGCTTGGCCAATCACATTGTTTCCCATTTTGATACATACATAGATAGATAATTGAGTTGCTTTAGAGTAATGTTTTTCTTGTTTGTTTGTTTTTTCAATTATTACTCACACTGACTAAATGGAGAGAAAACTAATTTGAAATGCCACTGCTTAAATCGACATGGCCTATTTTAAGGCATTATTGGCAGAATACGGAATATATACATTTACATTCCTAAGCAGGCTTACATTCTCTCCACTTTTTGAAATAGGCATATACAGGGGCATACATTTGCACCACACATCATATATACCAGACATTTGCATAAGTGTACAAGCATTTTCATTTAGACCCATACTTGCAGAAATGTTCACAGGAAAGATCTATGGCGACGAATGTACTTGTGCCCAACATAAGCCTGAAATAATCGAAGGATACATTGGACGAAACATACGAACAATAACGAATATGTTCCAAACATAAGTATATAAAGTGTAATATTGCAACTATGGAACACTTAAACAAATGTGTGAGAAAGTATATGAATTAATTTCTACATATATGTGGTATACGCAAGTAACAAGATATTTACCTGAAAATGCATACTTATGTACTTACATATGTGTGTATGTATGTGCATATATGTAGGTATGTGCACCTTAGTATTTGTTTGTGCATATATGTTAGTATGTGTACGTGTGTGATACTTATGAGTGGGTATATCTGTGTGTGCTTGTGTGCATGATTTGCACCTATGTCATTTTACACTCGATGTAAATCATACATGATATATATATATATATATATATATATATATATATATATAGAGAGAGAGAGAGAGAGAGAGAGAGAGAGAGAGAGAGAAAATAGATATATATATACATATATATATATAGATATAGATATGGATATTGATATTGATATTGATGTATGTTTATGCCTTCGTACATATACATCGGTGCATTAAATGGAAAATCTAATTAATATTAACTCAATTTGAAATATTTGTATATCAATGTTAAGTGTTTGTCCAAGCGAGTAAGTAAGACGAAGCAGAGGTTGAGTATCACTATCGCTCTATTCATTTCCATAAGAAAATGGTGTCCGTGGCAAATCGATGCACAGCTTTTCTGCTGAACTGAAAATTCAAAGAATATTCATGTAAATATAGAACATCCCAGCAGTTCTTGAAGAGAAAAATACACTTAAAATCATAAAAACTGAATTCATCTCATAACCGTTATGACAGCTGTAGGCAAAACTTTTGATTTCTTTTGTGCTGCTTAGTGATCTCTCCATGTTAGCTTGAGAGCGAATCTCTTGGTTAAGATCCATGTTCCAGCTCCATAGGTGACTATTGGGCGTGATCAATTAAAACATTGGAAAAATAGGTAGTCAATGAATCAATTACTTCTGTCGACCTTTGTTGGACAGTGATTACTAATCATTCCAAACAAATGGGAATGCTACCGGACATAAACTAAAGGATCAATTTAACATAAAATTATAGAGCAAGTAGCCCCTTCCCCCAAAAGACCTTCTCATGGTGGAAAAAATCTTTTAAAATTCTCTTATACATAATCAGTAATATATGTTCATATCTTCAGCCCTCTAGCTTCATTTGCGTGGCCTGTGTACGTGATACATTCGTACATAGGTAGCCAACCAGACTCATCTAAAAACTGAGGGATCCATGTCGATAATATTGGTAAGTATTTTCGTGGACGGTTTCTGATGAAGATGAAAAAAAAAATTGTGTCAAGCAAATACGATCAAGTTCTGGTAAGAGTAAGTTATTTATCACTTAATGGAATACTTGTTGAAAGACGAACACAACTATCCTAACTTCAATGCAATCAGCTAGGGAGTTGTATCAAATGCTACTTGAAGTGGATCGGTCAGAAAATATTTCCTGAACTAGTTGAGCAACGCTTAGGGTAGGCAGTCGCTCAACTGCACATCAACGTGAATAATATATATGTCTGCTCGTATGTATGCTTATAAACTGATAAATGTGCGTATTTATTTACTTTGCTACTAATTACTTACATCAGTAGTGTATTTCATTTTTATCATGTTCGTTCAATAGCGTTAAGATTTCACTGTAAACGATTTCACCAGATTCGGTTCCTTTGAAGATCATCGAGCAGTTCATAATGTGTGTCGCTTACATTTAGCAAGGTACAATACTCATGTGCAAAATGCGCTGGCAATGCTTAGTTAATTGTATGGAATCTTAATAAACTTTCTTCTTAATAAACTTTGCAGCCGCTGAATGAAACTCCAATTTCATATCAGCTATGGGCAGATATCTTGAAGGTCAGTTTTTTTTTCCTTCCCAGAGAAAGCAGTGAAACGGAGTGAAATAAATTAAATGAAATGTCTTCATGACCCAAGTGGTTATTTGATTGAAATGAAAGCTGTGAGCAAAGGATTACTGATAGGAGAAGAAGAAGTGGAAGTAAGAAATGGAGAAAATTGCATGAAAATTGGAATGCAGAGAGAAAAAGAAAATATCATTAAGGAAGTGAAAGGACAATAAAAACCAGCAAAAACTAAGTAAAAACAGATAGGCAGATCGATAGATGGATAGATAGATTGAGAAAGATTGGGAGAAAACCTAGTGAATAAGAAGAAAACACAAAAAAAGAAGATGAAAACAGAAAGACGAGAGAAGAAAAAGAAAAGAAAGAATAATGGGTCAAATATGTCAGAATACAAATGACAGTATGAACAAGATTCCGAAATGAAATTAAAAAAAAGAACAAGAAAAAAGAATATAAGCAAATAGATTAGAGGAAAAAAGATTTGTTCTCTCTTTCCTTTCCTTTTCATCTGGGATCAATTATGGTGTGTAGCATTCAAGTCCATTTATCTAAAACATATCGATATCTTAACTAGTTATTTACGGCGAAAAAAACCCACAGATATACAAGTTTCTATCGCTATCCGGAAATAGAGTGCTCCTCTAAAAGCCTTGTGTAGGCCGAAATGGCGAACAGAAAAAAAAATCTATTATCATTAATCTATACGGGAAGGATCTTTGAGTGTCCATAAATCCCCAAAATGGTAATGATAGCATGTTGGGATGAGTCATCGCAGGTCGTGTTGGTGGGAAGTGCAGGAGATTGCGGTGTAGAAGATAGAGGGATAGGGTTTGAGCTCTGAAAATGATTTGCTGTTGATCAAAAGGTGGGCGATATTTTCGCTTTTCGCTTTTTTTCGAAAAGGTGAAAAAGGATCCAAAAGCGAACCTTCGGAAAGCGAGGAATACCTGTATTTGAATCAACAAAGGAACAAAAAAAACTGTTCCAGTGGAAGAGTCTATTATTTAGGACGATGGATAGGATTCTCACCAGCAAAGCTGTTACTTTAACATAGATAGGTCCATGTCTACAAGTAGAGAACCGAGGAAATCACACTGTTCATTATATAAGTTGATAACTGCACACCTGGAACCAGCATTCTGCTTCAAATCCAAAATTATTACCAACGAAAATTTTTTTCCTTCATCGCAGTTACTTGCGTGCTCGTAAAATCTGTGGTAACAAGATGATCCAAAACGAGATGGACCAAGTCACTAAATCAATAAAGCAAGACTATCTTATATTTCTTCGACAAAACGGTTATAATTTTGTGTTGTGAGTATAAAAGAAAAAAACTTGGTAGTCGGTTTGGCATGGACTGTGTCTTATCAATTAGCCTCGTGAAGCCAAACTAGCCGCCATCATTAAAATTTAGTCATGAAGCTACATTTTCACTAATCCTATCTTCGAAATGAAATTTTACAAAATGACTTGAACGTGCCGATGAAAAAAGAGCAACAAAAATGAAATTAAAGAAAAACTAATAAAATATTAATTATGAAAACTCATCTGCTAAGAAATTCGGGTAATTCAAGACAATAATGCTTATTCGTCATTTACATTAAACAGCTTAACAATTGAACTGTGTTAAGGAAAAGGAATCAGTTGGGGAAATTTCATTACGAAAAAACTTTATGAGAATTGATAAATGCTTGAATCGGGATTCGAAGCTAAATCCCATTTAAAGGATGCTGAAGTGTGTTAAACAAATAACTGATTCTCTGTATCGGGTCAGCAATCTGGCAAATTACTTCAATTATTTTTTGTTTATTTTTTATTTCTTACTAATGAAAATTTACGTGAAAACATGTTATAATTAACGAGCCTTCCTTACATTTCAATGAGTCCAGATATGTTCTTAAACCCATTTCCAATTAGATTGACCTTTTAATTCAGTCAGATTCTAATCAATTTTAGCCCTTTGTTCCTTCTGTAGAGGCAATGATCAGAGGATAAAAGCCAAATCCACTTTTTATCTGTAAGTATTGGCCAAATTCCATATCGGATTCCTTCATGTTGATGCGAGAGCTGATTTTATTTTACTTTTATTTACTTATTTTGGATCTTTTTCTCAGAGAAATGTTTTGTTCTTTATTTCAGTTTGGAATGTGATTCTGTGTTGGTCAGTATCAAATACGATATCATACAGGACGGTTGACCTATTGAAAGAAATCTAACGAATGACTAAATCTAAAGAATGACAAAAACTAAGACAAATACCTAATATAATGTTCGCTTTATCATCACCGTCAAGGATCTGCGGTCACTATTGCCCTTAAGTTTTTAAAACCATTAAACTATTGACCTAGTTGTTCGTTCACTTAGACAAGGAATTGTGAGTCAATTTTGCACATTACCAAGGATGTTTTCGCTACAAACTTGAGATATATGAAACCCCCAAAAATCAAGAAACAAGCGATTATTTCCCTTGTGAATATATATTTAATGTTCAACTGCAATCTAATTGATGAGATCCTCATGCTCATTTCTACGATTCAACAATAGCAATTCGCTTAAATCTATTTCTGTGTGTGCGTTTTAGAAGTTATCAACCTCGCGAGGCTCTAATTTGAAACTTACATTATAGATTATATCTCAAAGAGGAAATAAACAAAATGAAATTGACAGGAAATTCTGTATCGTAGGTTTGAAAATACTGTTGGTTTCCTTTATTGTCCTCTATGGCTAAAAGGTGTTTTCTCTATAGCAGGCCACTATATTTACTCGGATTTTTACATACATCATCATCCTTATCATCATTGTCGTCATCAGCAACCTTCCAACGTCCGTCGATGGACATAGATCTTCCCCTTGGTTAGCTAGACCTCTTGAGCGAATTATTGATGGCCATAATTTTGCATCTGATCTCTAGAAATCCATATCCGACAGCTGTCTGACATTTTTGCACGATTACCAGCTCACTACCATTTCGTTTTCTGATGTTTCTCGTTTTTAGATATATCTGTCCCCTGTTTATTCTCAGATATAATGTTCTGTCTTGTGAAGTCTCTGTGTGATATTGAGAATGATCCTCCCTTGTAGTTTTTAGTTTAAAAGCTAATCTGTTGTTCAAGTTCCACGTTTCAGCAGAAAAAGGTGAAAATTTGTTGTAAATCCTTCTTTTTAGAACTAATTGGATTTTCTTGAAGGTTGAGCTTGCTTTGTAGGACATGAATTGTATTAAATAGATTGCAAGAGAAGAATGTTACGCCTCAAAGGTGTCGTTTGGGAGTTGAAATCATTGATCAAATACTTCAAAACGAGGTAAACTTAAAGATCATTGCGTAGGTCAGTAAATAACTTTTATTTCCGTGAACATCAGTGTTTACTCAAAAGTTATTATGCGTAGCACTTTTCACATGAAATTACAATCTTGAGTAGGTATTCCATTACTCATATAATTTCAGTTATAGACGAAAAATCTTTCTATATAAGAGGCGTCTATACCTCTGTATAGATTTCGGAGACACTGCCTGAATATATATGCGTAAAGCGTGTTCCAAAAAAATCTTTTTGTACTCTATCAATAGGTAATAATTTCTATCTGATAAGTTCTCAAAAATTACCGTAAAGAACTAACTAAACATAATTTGGGAATAAACAATCAACTATACAAAATTTGTGATGAAATGTTATGCGTTGAGTGAGACATTCTTCGTGACATCAATGAATTCTAATCATTGTTCATGATACATAACTCGGAATAACATTCCAATTCAGGATTATCAATATTGTAAAGCTTCCAGATCCTATTAGTCCGAAGTAGATTCAATTTTTTTTCATTCTAATTGATTAAAATTATAAGAAAAAAAAAACAGTTCCTTTTATTTCACAGAGTTTTTCATGTAAGGGGTCGATAAGGCGATTGTCGAAATACTAAACAGTATTGCTGACATATTTTGCGATACGCTCCTTCGATTCAGAAATAATTCTTCAGGAAAGAGAAAATATCCAAACGTAACCGTGTTAAGAATGAATCATTATTTGTATTAGCAATTCCCAGGTTTATGAATCCATAAAAGATATTCAGGGTGTAAACAAACGATTAGTATTCTTTCTCTTTGTAGTTCAAATAAGCATTCAATTTCAGGACTAGCAAACATTACTATATGTTACATTGACAACTGGCAGATAAACAAAAGATTTATTTGTCCTCACGTAAACTTTTTTTATGTAACCAGACAAAACTGTCCTTCATCTAACTAATTAATCCCTGTGAAAAGAATTCACGAATATACTCGTATTTTATTTTCTATGAGGTTATTTCGTTAAAAAAATAATGGTGATTTCGTTTCAGTGGAAGAATTCATAATTCAAAATGTGAGTAAGATATATTTTTATCAGCAAAGTTGTTACGTATAAATGGAATGGCCCATTGTCACTGACAGAAAAACAAAATGAATTACACTATTCAACATATTCGTAGACTAACTTGGCATAAGTTGATATCAGACCATCGATACAAGGAGATCCAATGAAGACCATAGTTTCAAATTAAGAATGGAAGGTATCAGAAGGAGTCATTTTTTTATATCAGTAGATCCTATAAAATCCAACGGACTGCGTATATATCACTACATTCGTTGATACTTAGCAAAATTCCTGCGAGAAGCGTAACGCTTTTTTAATCGTATAAAACGTAACCTATTATTATAATTAACCTTTCCATCCAGAGATCATCAGCATCTTCAGCCTTTTAGCATCCGTCATTTGACATAGAATCTCACCAAGATTTGCAAGAACTCTCTATCATGGGCATCACGGTACCAGTACTTTCTGAACTTATCTCGTTCGTTATGCCATCTTATATTTTGTCGGCCCCGGTTTTGTACGTCGTCCCTGGGGATCCACGTTGTGAGTTGTGTACAGCCGTTGCCCTACATTCTCAAAACTTGGCCAGCCAATTGGAATTTAAGTTTTCTTCTAGATTCTATATTTTGGACTCCTGCCTCTCCTCTGATATACTGTGCTATCTTGTGATCTTTGAACGTGAGGTTGGGCATGATTTTCTCTTGTGTATGTTGCATGGCTCTCTGGTTAAGGGTTAGTCTATTGATCAGGTTCCATGTTTCAGCTTCATATGAGACTATCGGGAGGATGCATTGGTTGTATACCCTTATTTTTTAACTAATTAATTACAATTGCATTGAAATATTCAATAGTAATAAATAAGACCAATCACCAGACTATGTATATTTGGAGTATATTTGTTACAACCTGTACTTAGTAGCAATCAAATTTATCAATATTTAGAAACTAATAGTGTCAACAAATGTTTCTTCAGTTTTATAATGGGTCTGGCTGGCTGGATATGTATGTACGTATTGGACACACAGGCTGCATTGATGGATGCACTAGAGGGCTGGAAGTCTAAACATTTACTCCAAGAAAAATTTTTTTAACCCCCCCCCCTAAATTAGATCGTAGATTCAATTTACAATGTAATTTTCATGCTAAATTGGTCCCTAAGATTGTGTCCAGTAGCATTTGCGCTAGTTTGTTTTGAAAATTGGCACTTTCTCCTGTGATTACTGGCCAACGAAAGGCGAGAGGAATTACCTATTCGTTGATAACAGTCTTCTCTATATTGTTTTTCAATTGATAACCCCCAACACGATATCCTTCCAGAAGAACGTTGGTCACGTGACAGTTTTTATTCTGACCGATCAATCAGGCCTGTTATTTTAATTTTTCGTATTTTCCGTAGGCAGAGCATTGAAATATGTGAAAATTCAAATAACAGAGCTGGTTGGAAGGGGTTGATAAGGAATAAGACAAGCAACATGTCTACTTTCGTTTTGCAAAGATCATGAAAGTTATGGATAATGTGTTTTTATCTCCTAACGTATATTTATTCGTAAACACATAAGCCTCTTAGACCTACTAATATAATTCATTTTTTGTTCAGTATTATCAAAATAACCGACTTAATATCTGTTCTATTTCTGAATTGCGATTATCCTACAGGGAATTTCCACAAGTCGTGCAAGTACAGAAATATAGAAACTTTTCTGTCTGCTACGTGAAACTCAGTGGAAATGCGGCATAAAGCTTAGATAACCTACAAGTGAACCCCAAATGAAGGCTGGACCATTTCCGTTGTATTCAACTGAACAGAGAAAAGGATGTCCGTTTCAAATAAAATTAATGTTCTCCATTTTAATCTAATGATTATAAAACCGTCGATACTTGAATAAAAGCATATTTTGTGGTCCTAAAATTCTCCTATTCATTCTCTTAAAAACTAATGAACGAATTAGGACAGAAATCTTTTAATTCATTTCTGTCTCACAAAGGATCTTTGTTTTGTTTTTTTTTTCGTTGTTTTTTGGGGGTTTTTTTTTCAAAAGATTTACTTTGAAATATGACTTTTTCTCCCGTGGTTTTTCTAGACTATAAATGTCAATTCTTTATGTCCTATAGGTGAGATATCTCACCAGCCGTTCAAAGACAAAACAAATCTATCGCGAAATATCTCACCAACTAGTTGTGAAGTAGTTAGTAAGGAGAACTAAAACGAAGAAGAAATTGTTTGCCGCAATCGACTTGATATCAAACGAATTTTCTCCTTAGCATATGTTTTGACAAGGATGTATTTCGGCTCGCATGCTATTTTCAGCATTATTGTAGTAAGTTATATGAAGGTAATTATTTAGAGTTGATATAATGGGTCGAGAAGTAATCTATATTGCATTGCTTGGCCAGAAAGCAGCATCTGCACTTAACAAAATCTTTTATATTGTCCATAGATGGTAGATGCCAACCTAAAAGCTTTGTATAACAACGGTATTGAGGTCAAGAGAATCAATGCTTAATTTCTATGATTGATAGACAGTTGCCTAACTTTCGAAAATAAAAGGGATGTATGTCATGTCCATTAGAGAAGCTTTATGAATACACAGAGATGCCATTATCATTTTCTCTTTCATTTTTTTTTCTTTTCTGTTGTTAGATGATCGCCTTCCGTTTATCTTTCTTGGTCCTTCTTTATTTTTCAACAATAAAGACTGAATTACTGATTTAGCTTGCTATTTAAGTATGGTCGTGATCTTGAAGGTTTTAGATGGAGGAAAGACTAATATTAGAAAATAGATATGAATTATGGCTAATATCTCTTCATTCGACCTAGAATTTATTGTCATTTCCTGTTTGCAAATAGGAGAAGATTCAATACAAAAAATACATTATGTTTTTAATGGGAAGGTCTCAAAAAATTCATAAGCAGATGTTTTAGATCATTCGACAGGATGAAGTATATCTTTGTATTTGCAGATAACGAAAGTAATACGAACAGGTCCGGTTAGACACTCAATGGAAACTATCATGTTACCAACATCCTTCTGCTGCATGTCATGTCAGGGATGATCAATGCGTAAGTTGCCTCTCTCTGGGCAAAAAAGTCCGAAATTTTCAAAAGGCAAGCACGAAAGGCTACCCCCCCCCCAGAAAAGCTATCTAGTGTGAATATCTTTTAAAATATCGTTTTTCTAGGGCATTCTCAGCCCCATAGTTCCATTGATGCGACTTATACCTATGATTGATACATACATACATACATACATACATACATACATACATACATACATACATACACACTGTTTTACTAAAGACCAATGGACGCTCAAAGCAGTGTGGAAATCGTGGTGTTGGATCTAATCACCTCTACTCTGTATTTTGGCAATTTCTCCACGTGTTAGTGCGCTCTGTTCTCAACACCTCTAAATCTTCTCATATAAAACTATTGATTCGCCGTCTCTGACTGAAGATCAAGTTCCTTGGACGTGATCCCACTTACACCAAAGAAACAAGTCAACATTGTCTAAACATTGAATTTGCACTCACTGATCTTCTTGGGTCTTGGTTAATTTGCTCAATTCTTATTTCGTTTCTTGATTGTAACGGTAGTTGCAAGATTCATCTTTAGTCATTACTTTCGAAAGACAGTGTGGATAATTTCGAAATCTTTTCTTAAAATCATGGCACATAATTAAGCCATTGTTTGGGGGTTTTTCTTCCATCTGCTGAGGGCAAATAAGGTACGTTCAATTTTCAAAATCTGCAGTTGAAATCCGTCCGTATGAACTACAAGAAAGGAAAAACAGTCGCCTCGGATATCTCATAAATGGTTATCTTTTTTGATTGCGTGGTGAACATTTCCGAGACTTTCATTGTTTCGGCTTCTGGAGGGTCGGGCAGATCGTGATTGGTCAGCAACTGATTCTTTTTCAAAGTTTGAAACACGGCCATCACTCGTACACATTTTACTGGTTGTTTCATTCTCATAAGTATTACCAGAGTTTCAACTACAATTTTCCTTAAAAAAAACCTTCAAATTTCATGCACACAATTCATTCGATCACCCAAGAACTAGCAAACATCAGGAGAAAGCCGAAGGAAACGAATCAGTCAATCCAAAACAACACCACGTGGTACATATGCTCAGAAAAGAGTCTACACGTGCTACCTAACGGCGTAATGTGCAACCACGCCCTGAATTCCATATACAAGCCCATTATCTTGATTATAATCGACTACTTGGCCTTTAATTGTCTATAATTTTTAGAACTGTCATTAACATACCGAACCTCGTTTGGACAATCTAACCTCTTCATCGTATCTTTGATGTTGATAAATGCTTCGGCCTAATCATTCCACGGCATTCTTCAAGTGTGAAACTTAATATCTTTAACAGAGAGAGAGAGAGGGGGAGAGAGATCAATAAAAGGGACACCCTTCCCTTGTGGATATTACATTTTACACCTGGAGACGGCCGTAGAATGTTTCGGTCGAATCTTTGCACCGTCATCATAGATGAGTAGAGGAGATTAGATGCTCCTTACAAAAGATGTTATAATAGCCTCTAATGTTCACTTTATCATCATATCTCTGTCAGAACAAACTCAATCTTCGGAAGCAAGAATATATCATAAGTCCTAGAAAGGAGAGTATACAACCAATGCATCCTTCCGATAATAACCTATGGAGTTGAAACATTGAACCTAACCAAGAGACTGACCCAAGAACTGAGAAGCATGGAACGTGCACATGAAGGAACCATGCTCAACCTCACATGGAGAAATCACAAGACAGCACAATATATCAGGGATAAAACAGGAGTCCGAGACACCATAGAATCCTTTAGAAAACTCAAATGGCAATAGGCTGGTCTTGTAGCAAGAATGGCAGACAACCAATGGACATCACGACTCACAACATAGATCCCCAGAGATCACATCCAAAACTGAGACCGGTCGAATACAAGATGGGGAGACACATTTAGAAAATATTGCCTCTGTAACACCCGCGATAGAGAGTTCGGGCAAATCCTGGGGAGGGTGTACGTCAAATGACTGATTATGATGATGAATTTATGTAACAATATTGAACAATGACTCATGGTTTCTTGTAAAATATCTTGAATGTGTTTTTTTTTTTTAATCTCTGTCGATGACTGACGTTTTGAATTGCAAATTTCCCTTCAACTTTATTTTCTAAAGAAGAATCGAAAAGTAGATGAGATATGACAAGTATTGGAGATAAGTTTTAGAATTCACAATTATTTAGTGACAGACGAAAAACAAATTGCCATATACAGGTAGAGAGAATAATCTCTATATATTTGACTTTATTTAAACCAAAAATTCTTTTTGCTTCAGCTGCCAGTTGGCAAAAACACAGCGTGATCTTAATTGTCTTTTCCGTTTCAGTGGTTAAACTTTCTCGGTTGAAAAGTCTTTGATGGCAAGTTGGAGATAATATCGAAACGTGGGCGAGTGTTTCTACGTCTGATTTAAAACATGGACGTGTAAGCTATTTTTTTGAGTGGGGAAACTGCTATTACGATTATTACAAGTTTACTGTTTTCATTTGTTCTGTGATTGACTCATATAACCCAAACCCTGAACATATACCTAATCCGAGCACTGACCCTAACACTAACTGTGATCAGAGAAAATTCTAATTTTTTTCCTAGAAAAAATGCCTTCCTGAGACAAACAATGCAGAAATCTAATGCGGAAATGTTTTGAATATAACGCAGAAAAGGTAACAATCACCCGAATGGGATTATTTCTATGCTCTCGTCTATTGCTCGCAGAATCATTTTCTGTATCCCAAACCGATGTCTGCCTTCACATTTCAAGAAAGATTCGGCAACCTCTTTTGCTATGAGTGTTTTCGGGTGCATTTCATTTTGTTACGTTAAATTCGGTTTTATCCTTGTTCAAGCCACTCATTTGATTACAGACTCTCTCATTATAATAGCAGCAAATGCTTATTTCAGAATGGAAATTTCATGTATTTTTTATGTTTGCTAAGTTATATAAACAATATCTGGCATATGTTCCGAGTAAATATTAATCGCACTTGACTTAGTAATGCATTAGATTGTTTTAGTGAACACGTGATGTGGTGTAGCAGTTAACATCACGGTAAACAGAACCAGCAAACTTTGAATTTCGTCTGAAGTTGCTTGTGTAAATTTAGCAATATTGCCCTTGGGAAAATTATGAATCTACGTGTTCACTTAGTACTAATACCCTTGAGAAAGAAAGAAATCCATATATATATATATATATATATATATATATATATATATATATATATATATATATATATGCATTCGTCTCCGGCGCTAGCTGGCCAAGGCTGTTGACTGATTTCCTTGGGAAAAGTATGAATCCTCATTCTCAGTTTGCTGAGACTGTTTATGTTCACTTAGCACTGATATTATTTGGAAAAAGTATTGAAACACTTCTCTGCATCCTATCCTATTGCCAGTTGGCTTTGGTTGTTCATGCATTTAGCACTGATACTCTTGGGAAAGCTATGAATCTACGCCTCTGCATTCAGTCTTATTGCCAGTCGACTATAACCGTTCATAAATGCCCTTAGGAAATATATGAATACACATACCCACATATTCCCATCGCTAGTTGGTTGAGGCTGTTCATTTTCACTCAGCAGTAATCCCCTTGGGAAAGTTATAAATCCACATCCCTGCATTTTGTTACTTTCGCCACTAGGGCAAAATCGTTAATGTTCAATTAACACTTATGCTCTTGGGAAAGATATTAATCCATATCCCAGCATCAAGTCCTATCACCAGGTATTATGATAAGAAAATATTTGCTAGTGGCATGCCACGAATGTTGACGTAAAAAGTGTGGTTTAATGAATGATCCTGGCTACCTTATTTCAATGCAATTGTAATAAAAAAAAGTTACATCACTCTTTAAGTGAGAAAAGCCAGTAATATTCTTCTACCTGATAATATAGGATAGCTCCTTTATTCGCCTTTGAATCAAGCCTGGATCAATATTGCTCGTTTAAAATTAAAATATGTTCTAGAAAAGGCTCACAGCAGCATTCAGCAGAATGCATATTTTTTTTATTGAAAATATCAATCATGATACTTTCCAAAGCCGAAAGATTGGGTTTTTTTAAATATCAATTTAAGTTGTTTGCGCGTATCACTGTAAGTCTGGAGTTGCAAATTTTGTACTCAGATCCTGCTAACGTATATTTCTTCAAAGGGAGACTCTGGTCCCTTGCAAGTGAACGGATCCCTTTTCCATATCTTAGTAGACAAAATGATACTTACACGATGTCAATTCTAACTTAAAAGTCTTATTTGCAATTGTATTTCGACTAAGGTTTCAGCTCTGGAGACTATTAACTCTAAAATCAGGTTTTCCATTTTAAAAGAAGGATTGGAAAATGAATACTCTGATTTGAAAACTAGTGAAGAACAGCTGCTATTTGAACAATCAATCTAACATTTTCTTTATATCGGAGACTATAAAAGTGTTACAAATAACCACTCACAAATCTTAAATGAGCCAATTATTTTCTCAAGTATGTTGGAAATTAATGAAATTCCAGTAAAAATATCAACCCTTGTTTCATATTTGAAGGATTACCATAGATGCTGTGTGCAATACGATACAGATTCAACATTTTGCTAAACTTCGATAAATTTTTTGTGTTTTCGAATTAAATGTGTTCATTTCGTTGAGAAGAAAGAATGGACGCCTTTGAGTTAATCTTATGGAATATTTCTGATTTCCGATTGTGTTAATCATTTTTTAAAATTTTGACTAAAATACTGATTTGTGTTTCAAATAACATAGAAAAAACAGATTTCAAAATGACAAGTTAATATTTTATTTTCATTACATACCTATCACTGTGAGACAGGTGTTTTATAAATCAGTTTAGATAAACATGTCAAATTAGAACGACATTTTAGAATTTGATAAATCTATGAACGATTTGTTCGTTCACATATACAAAATTCATTTAAATAGAAGGAGAAATTTGAACTTTTTCGTCTGTCTTGATCAATGAAGCCCCTCGATGTAGACAGGGTAATTGAAATTTAATTTGTCAAGATAAGCGGCATGAGAGATTAAATTGTAAGGATAGACAAGAAAAAAATAGGTATGACTTCTTTGTTTGAGAAGTGGGTGAGAGGAGACCTTATAGAAACTTTCAAGCTTATAAATGGTTTCAAAAATAGCATAATTTTAACGTTTACTAAATCACATAGGATGGGCTGTTTATCAGTCAAGTCTATCGCAGAAGTCTCAAAAACTAATTGTTCCTACTTTTGTTTCTACCGTAGAATCTTGAAATATGAGAAAAGGTTTCCAACTTATGTAAAAGGCAATACAAGTATGAATAATATTTTTTACAATTCTTGTAAACTCAGATCCGATGGGGAAGAAAATAGACAATTTTGGCAGGCATTAAATTCATATAAGAATCTAAGAAATAAATAAATAAAATATGCCTGTTAAATGTTTCTCTGTACTTCTAGGCTTGTAATCTTTTATTAAATTTCTTACATTTATATAACTCAATTATTGTTTATTTGATATTGAATACACATTTTTAATGCAAATCGTTTACATAGAGGATTTCAAGTTTAAAATAATAAAGATGATGATAATCAATGCAAAAATCTATATTTTAAAACACAAAACAAGAATCTTTCTAACAAAATTGAAACATCCAACTTACGCTTTCCGAATCGTTTCAAAATTTTCCATCATTTGGGTATCAATTTCTGCCAAAATAGGCTTTCCGTCGAAATTAGTACAAAATAAATATGATAAATCAATGAAACTTTCACAATTATTTCTTTATGGACTTTGATAATTACAAATTTCATAAAAGTACCTAAAATAAGTCAATTCAAAAGTTTTCGTTGTATGGTATGGCGTTTTTAATTTAAACGTCAAGAAACGTGCAATTTATTAGTGATCTTGTTCTTAACGCGCTAAGAAAAATGATTGCTGCAGCCATCATGAAATTGGTGTATCAGTGTTGTGAGTATAGTATAATATCAACTAATATCAAGTCACTATCACTAAAAGACTCTTAATACACGGTCATCTAACAATGGAGAACTTTTCCGACAATTTATTAGAAACAAATTTCCCTCTTTTATTTCGTTTGAGATGAAATTGTTGAATGCAGTTAATATCCTAATTTTTATTTCGTTATATAATATTAATTTTTACTATATATGAAGTGGAAAATGATGCAATATATTTTTAATCACACTTAGTTATTAATTTTGTATATCGAGAACTGACTTGATTCTCTCCTTGCAGTTTATAAAATTGTACTGTCCGGGTATTGGGTCACTTTTAAACCAGGCAAATTACTCAAGAACATTCACTTTCTGTGAAGAGTAAAACAGCACGAAACCAGGGAATTGCTCGCATAAGCAAAAGAAAGCCAACAAAAAAACATTTAGGAGAGAGAGTGTTCTCCACCTAAAGATAGATGTATGATAGATTTTATCCTTTTTTGGACACGTTTTATAAAAATTGAGAGAATTAAGTTTTTTGAAATTGTTAGTGCATTTGATTGAAAGAAACAACTAAATTTCTCTTGAACTGTAATGATTCTCTTTAGAATTGCACGTGATTCTCTCAGCATACACTGATATCAATGCTTTAAATTATTATGAACCGAGGCTCTTCGATTGCGCACGTTTTCTCATAACTTCGTTGTCATGGGATTACTTGTTTGTTGTGTTTTTTTTTCACAAGCACTTTTTTATGGTTCGTCGAGCCGTATATTTTAGAGCATAAGTAGATAGGTATCCCTGTGGACTAATGGTTCCGGCAAAAACCAGGATAACGATGCGGATTGTCAGAGCTTCGTTAGATCATCATCATCCTTTTAGCGTCCATTGTTGGAAATAGACCTCCCCTGAGGATTCGACACACCTCTCTATCGTGGGCATCGCGGAGCCGATAATTTCTGAACTTGTCTACTTCGTCATGCCATTTTATATTTTGCAAGACACAGTTTTGCATATGATCCCTGGGGATCACATTGTGTGTCGTGATGTCCATCGGTGGTCTGTCATTCTTGCAACATAACAAGCCGATTGCAATTCAAGTTCTATTATGATTTCTATGATATTCTTGACTCCTGTTTTTTCTCTAATATACTGTGCTGTTTTATAATCCCTCCATGTGATGTTGAGCATGATTCTCTCATGTTTACACTGCATGGTTCTCAGCTTGAGGGTCAATCTTTTGGTTAGGTTCGATATTTCAGCTCCATAGGTGACTATCGGGAAGATGCATTGGTTGTATACACTCCTTTTTAGGACACGTGGGATCTTTTTGTTTTTTAAGTTTGAGCTTTTTCTATCAAGAGTTTGTCATCGTAAAGCGATTTTTTTGCTTGATACGGGTTTCGTAGAGATTTGTTGTTAGATATGGTGATATACTTCTTCAGGTTTACGTTTTTGATTTGCATTTTTATGTTTTTGTCCTCAATGTCTTTGTTGTTCATGGCGATGGTTTCACTGATGTTCATGTGTAGTCCAACCTTCTTGCGCTCTTCATTCAGTTTGCCTAACATTATTTGGAGATAGCGAAAGTTTTTTTGCAAAAAGGAAGATGTCGTTACTTAGTTATTCGTCGTCTATTCTGATTCCTTTATTTTCCCAGTCTAGGTTTCGAAAGATCATCTCCAGGCAGGCTGTGAAGAGTTTAGGTGAGCTGGTATCACCTTGTCCTACCCGCTTTTTGAGCTGGAAGGGCCCAGAATCTTTATTTAGTCTAATAAATGGAAGTGCTATGACATATACAGGGTCTATATCGTGTTGTCTGATATCATCGATAACCTTGGGGATTTCCATGGAGTCGGATGCTATCTCAAAGAAGACAATTGGTAAAGCAAGTGACATTGCATATTCTGTTGCTTTTTTCTTTTTATTGCTTTACCGAATGGTAAAAAGAAACGTTAAATGGAAGCCAACAATGAGAATAGACTAGATTCAGAAAAAACAATTCAACAATCGATCTCATAGTTGGCTTCCATCTAACGTTTTGGTGATTATCTCGGAAAATAGTTTGTAAATGCAATTTAGTAGACTTATTGGCCTGTAGTTGTTTAGATCTTTCGAAGACAAAGAATTGATGAAAAAATTAATTAATATGAATATGCCAGGACTGGCAATTTGTTCCCTTTGTTGAGTGTATCACATTTTTCGGAATGAATTCAGATTATATGCCATTAATCAATCACACACAATTTGCTCCAATAAACCCTTAATCCTCGGGTTACTGATAATCAGATAGTACAGATCACTTTGGTAAATTTCTTCAATCAAGGGTTTTCAAGGCGGAACTTCCGGTTATTTGTTAACCTCCAATTCCTGGGTAATTGATAATAAATTCAATATTCAAAGATCACTGAACTCTACGATCCATCCTTAGCGAATTTACCTGTTGTCAGAGATTGCCAGAAGAGCCCAGGCAAATCAAATGGGCCTTTGTTAGATAAGATCTAAAACTCGGGTCTCTGGGAACGGTTTCCACCGTCCAGCTATACTAAATCCTACTAGCTAAACTTTTATTGCTCGAACCTACCTTGTTATTCTATTTTCTGTATCGTTGTCATTGGATCACAGAACCATGATCCATACTTTGCAAGCATGAGTGAAATCCTAACAATTCATTTTGTGAAAGGTCTGGGATGACATTGTAATAGTTTTATTGTTTTGGGGTTTTTTTTTCACAATAATGTCAATCGCGTTGAACTGACCAAGTTTCAATTATTTGATATAAAAACAGTGCGTAGTTTTATTAAGGTTATTTGAAAGTATTTGATGGTGATATTAACTAATATGATACTTGGAAAAAGGAAATAAGTGGTAATAGCAATATTGTTCTTTCAACTCTGTTTCACTGCGTAAAGATTAGGCTGAGAGCAAATCTAAAGCCGGATTTGAATATCATCCCATATTGATAAGAATTTTCAATATTCTAGCTTAGCAGTCTCTGGGTTTTACCATTTGATTCATATTATGATATCCTATCCCAAGAAAAGGCCTTACAATCGAATCACCGTCAACATTTGTATCAAGTGAAGGCGTGGCATGAGGAGAGAACGACAGACTATGCATGGTATCTCCTTTTATAGGCAACTGAATTTCGAAAGGAAATATAATAAATTAATTTTTACCATTATGAACATCATGCAGCAGATAGTAATATAAAAAGTTAAGTCATTGTGTAGGTGACCCTTTGAATGCAGGGACCCTTTAACAGTTTATTTGAAGGTTGTAGAAGATCTGACATTTTATTCTCCAACACTATTTTCAAGTAAGTCTAGAATGCTTCAGAACAAACTAGCTGAAATGTGAAGAAAAAGAACATAATCCAAGTATTCATTAATAAACAATTACTCTACTCAGAGTCTTGAGATAATAAAAGTTATGAAATAATGCATTCCGTGCCAACGAATTAAAACGCGATTAAACCAATCAAGAATTCTGGCTTTATAAACATCTTCAAAAACACCAGATATTGTTGAACATGTTTGCTTTTTCGTTTTCAGCGCCGGCGGATTAGGTTTTTTTTGTTTTGTTTTTCTGTTTTTGTTTTTTTTTGTTTTGGTAAACAGGCTGATTGAACTGGAGAAGCAAACTACAAGAACTGCCTAAAGAAAGTGAGGAAATACTTCTAAAATATTTGCACGCGAGAAGGAGTTTGTAATTTCTAAAGGAAAAAAATACAAATGAAACTGATCACTCAATAGAAACCGTCAAGTAACCCACATCTTTTGGCAGAAAGCGGCATTGGGGATGATCGATGAGAAAAATTGAAAAAAGAGTTATAATCGGATAAAACACTTCTCTCACCTTATGTTGGACAGGGATCACTAAGAAAAAGTCCAAATTTCCAAAATACGAGAATGTATGCCGGGCACAAAATGAGGGATCAACTTAGGATAGACCATAGTTGCAAATTGAACCCCGTAAATTTAGGACCTCTCTTTGAGAGGGCCATTAAAAAAACATAATAAGGAGTAAATGTTTGATTTTTTAGCCCTATAGCTTTTTTGAGTGCGTGATAAATTCTTACATTGCTACGCAACCAGCTAGACACACCAACTTAGAAATTGAAGAAACGTAAGCTTACTATTTGGGCTCTAGTTTCGGTTGACAGTTTTTGATATCACCTGGAAAACAAAATGTCACCCCTTGCTCTTTGAAAATAATATCTGAGCGGATTGTTAACAAGTCACCTTTTGTTCACAGTTGGTGTCACGAAATGAACAGGTGATTTTTATTTATTCATTTTATTAATTTTTTATTTTTTCTGCTTTTAACTTTATTTTGATATCACGGCGTTTTTAGCCACTCTTTTAGAACCAATGATCACATATGGAGCTGAGACATGGGAACTAACCGAAAGATTGACCCCCGAACTGGGAACCATGTGACGTGCACATTAAAAAATCATGCTCAACCTCACATGGAGAGATCACAACACAACACAGTATATTAGACAGAAGACAGGAATCCGGGACAACATAGAAACTGTAAGGAAACTGAAATGGCAAAGGGCTGGACATGTTGCAAAAATGAAAGATAACCGCTGGACATCACAACTCACAACGTGGATCCCCTGAGATCAGGTGCGAGGCTATGGCTGACGGAAAGCTGGATTGCATGACAACCTAGATAAATTCAGAAAGTACTGGCTCCGTAACGCCCATGATAGAGAAGTCTGGCGAATCTTATGAAAGGTCTATGTCCACCGACGGACGCTAACAGGCTGATTATGTTGATGATGGTCATGCTATAAATTGCCAATTGGAATATTCGTTGTTTAAGAAAAAACATAATGAGAGTTTATTAGACAGATTCTTATGAACATAACAACAATGGAAATCGATACTTTCTCATTCTAATGTCATCATTTCATATAATAATTAGCACAGTGCATTCATCTATCACGCTTACGTCATCAATGATGTCTGGTGACTATAATTTGATGTTACATTAAACTTGAATAATTGTATCTTTACTTAATTTTACCTTTACATTAGTTTGGTATTCAGGAAATGTTGAGCATAATCGAGACAATGATACGCAACATGATATCTATGATATTTTGATTTGCAAAATTACGAAATTAATCTGTCATTATTTTTAGTGGGGAGTAAACTAATATGTTGAGAATAAGAACATAACTGTCAAGATAGAAGATGCAAAACTCGGCAAGGTAGACCACAACATCTACCTAGGACAATGAATCTCCATGAAACCCTCAAAAGAGGAGGGAATCAAGCGAAGAATCACTCTGGGATAGCAAGCCTTCGGCAAAGCAAGTTCAACTTGATCCCAATTATCCTAAAAAGAAGACTATAAACCAATGCATTCTCCCGATAGTCACTTATTGAGCTGAAACATGGAACCTAACCAAGAGACAGGCCTGCAAGCTGAGAAATATGCAACGTGCGCATGAGAGAATCATGCTCATCCTTACATGGAGAGACCACAAGACAGTACAGTATATCAGGAAGAAAACGGTTGTCTGTGACATCATAGAAACTATTAAAAACTCAAATGGCAATGGGCAGGCCATGTTGCAAGAATGGAAGACAACCGATGGGTATCACGTCTCACAACTTGGATCCCCAGAGATCACATAAGGAACCGAGGTCGACAGAACACAAGATGGAGAGATGAACTGGACGGATTCAGGAAATACTGGCTCTGCGACGCCAATGATAGAGAATTGTGGCGAATCCTCGGGAAGGTCTATGCCCAACGACGGGTGTTAGGGGACTGACGATGATGATGAAACTAATATACTTTTCAGTTTTAATGAACTTCAGCGAGACTCTGTAATCAGCTGACACTCAGACTTCTAGAGCTAAAAACTTTTAACTTTACCAAAAAAAATTCTGTATCTTTGCACGATTTGGATTATTTGCCACTGATTAAATGGAAGAACATTAAAGAGTCCTTAGGGTCCATTTCCATGTAATCTAGTTGTACTCAAAAGGTTTCTAACACTGAGAGAAAAAAAGAGTTTCTGGCGACTGAATCTCTTTAGTTATAATTACATGGTAATTAGAATTGATTATATTAGAACAAATATTGAAGTAAGTGAATACTTCGAGAGCTCAAAATAAGTTACCTTCTGACTTATTGTCTTCCAAATAATAATTAACGTTGGGAATGAATGAATTGATTAACTTTTTGGTTGGGTTATTAGCTAATACTTATAATTATGATATTAGTGGCAAATTGTGATTTCTTTTCAATTAATGATATTTGCCTGCAATACAAAGCGTGTTTCTTGAATTAAGGGGAATATCAAAATAAATTACACGTATAGAAATACCAGAACACATAAAGTAAAAACAAAAATATTATTACTCAAGTAATGTGCCTCTAATGTGTAGGGTGACTCGGTCTTGGATTTAGTATGCTTGATTCTCGTTGTTTAGGGCACGGCAATTGGCTCCAGAATGTTTAGTTGGGATCGCATAACTAATTTTCAATGTGTCAAGATAAATATTTATAATCTCATAATATCGCAGATATTTTTTATATAAAAGTGATATAAGGAAAGGCAGGTTTAGGAACTAAATTTCGCTCGAAACGAATTATTTACGGTAGTGGGCAAAACAACAGCGATGATCAATAAGTAAAGAAATGAACGTGGGTCGGATTTAAACCCATACCCGTGAGGAGCTATCTATATAGCCCAGGTCAGTGCTAACAGATTGGATCACCGGAACTCTGACGGTAAACAGAGGTCAAAATAACAACTTTAACTCATTCCTTCTCTTCTCTTATCGGTGGCCGGTTTTATTTATTATGTTCAGTCAGTCTCAAAACTACAGGTATATACGTATTTCTACTTAAAAGTGTAAAGTAATAATATTTGCTAACTTTGTAAATTCCTTTTCAATACAGAATTCACTCAATAAAGATACGATCGAATGAATAGTACAGTGACCGTTAAAACATTGGCATTCATATAATGTTGAATGAAGCAAATTTTAGTAAGATCAAAGAAGATTGTTTTTGTATCATCATCATCATCATCATCATCATCATAATCATCATCATCATCATCAGTCTTTTAGCGTCCGTCGTTGGACATAGACCTTCCCCAGGATTTGCCACACCTCTCTATCATGGGCGTCATAGAGCCAGTACTTCCTTAACTTGTCTAGCTCGTCTCTCCATCTAACATTTTGCCGGCCTCTGTTGCGCATGTGGTCTCGGGGAATCCATGTTGTGAGGCGTGATGTCCATCGATTGTCTGCCATTCTTGCAACATGGCCAGCCCACCGCCATTTGAGATTTTTTTTATGGATTCTATGATGTCTCTAACTTTTGTATCATATGATACATATAATAGCCCTATTCTGCCAATACAACTTGCATCACACAACAATCAAAATCAATAACGCAGAGCTGGAGACAGTAGACCACAACTACCTAGGGCAACAAATCTCGCCTATGACCGAGATGTCAGGTGAATCTTTGGGAGGTCTGTGTCCAATGACGGACGCTAAAAGGCTGCTGCTGCTGCTGCTGCAGATGATGATGATGATGATCCTTTTTTTTTTTTTCATGATTCATATTGCACAGCATACAGAGTTGGTGCCGAAACTTTCTACAATGAATCATGATACATTGTTTTAATCATCGACTTTCCCAACTGCAAAGAACGGTTAGTTAGTTTATGACTAAAATCAATAAAGCTGAGCAAGGTGAAGAAATGTTCAAGTCAGTGGAAAGCGATGAGAAAAGCTAAAACTTAACTCAGTTTTAATACTCTGTTTCAAAGCGATCGTCGTTAGAATACAACGAATTTTTTTTTCAGTTTCTCTCCATGGTATATATGAACGCATACAGACTTGTATGAGTCATATCCTTGTGTAGACAGTTGTGTACACGTATGTGATTTTGAATTTGCCCGTATATGCATGAGGTTAAGCAATTGTGTGTGTCTGTTTGTGTTAGTGTGTGTCTGTTTGTGTTAGTGTGTGTGTGTTAGTGTGTGTGTGTGTGTGTGTGTGTGTGTGTGTGTGTGTGTGCAGTAGCTGAATTACGTATGATGCTCTGAATTTAAAGCTTGTTTTGCAAATAAATGGAACAACTGAGAGATTCTTGATCCAGAAGAATATCAGGACTCCTAAAATGATAAGTATCAAGTCATGTAATCGAAAAAGTAAATAGATCTTTTGATTGTTATGGGTAGTAAATTAAAATTAATCAATATTCATCTAATAACAGAGTATGATAGTGGGAAAGAGTTAATAAATTGGATTCATATTAAAAGTAAATGCTATTCCGATTTATAATCTAAGCTCAAAAGGAATTCACTTCTGATGCAAAAGTGGAGAGTCTAAATTCCTGAATAAACAAAGACTGATTCAAAAAGGCGCTTATAGAAATTAACTGCAATTAATTAGGGGCCTACAACCTGCCAGCCTATGATGTTGAAAAAGCCAAAAACTACTTCTTGAGAAATTTGAAAAAACAATGCAGAAAAGGAACCATAGGAAGAAGTGATATCATTCTTCGATCAAAATATTCCGGGAGGAGTTAAAACAAGAAGAGCTTAGCCTTTGTATGAATAGACTGTGAGAAAAGCCCCATAAAGCCTCATAAAGATTAGAATGCTTAATAATGATAATAAAAATTTTAAGACTTGAATGAGTTCATGAAAAATTTCATGGAAAATATGGAGAGAAGATTAAACTGGACAATCTCTCGCCGATGTCAACGGGAGAATACTGAGATATTGAGGAGACTAGCTGCCACTTGGACTACAGTTAGAGCCATCTGGCACAACAGGGGTGAAAGTGCAGAGAGTACAAATAATTCTAGTTTTTATGTGTATAAATCTATCATTAAAACATTGATAAACTGCGGAAATGTTCAGATATTATAATCCTGATACTATCATTTATCGGAATGACATCCAAATTATTTGTCTTTCTCCCAATATAGAATCGAATGTACAGTTTTCCATAGTAGTTATACAGTTTATACATTATGATACTTTAACGGCTGGAGTTAAATGAACGGCTTTTCTCGTGTATGTGTGTGTACGTGTGTGTGTGTGTATAAATGTTTGAGTACGGTGTGTGGATGAATGTGTGTGTTTATATATATATATATATTCATATACTGCTTGAATGCAGTGTGTGTGTGTGTGTGTGTGTGTGTGTGTGTGTGTGTGTGTGTGTGTGTGTGTGTGTGTTTGAGTTTAAACAGAGAGGGTGGGAAGCAGACAGAGAAAATAAAATAAGTAACGTCTGGAATAATTTAGAGTACATTGCTATGTTAATTTGATCCTTAATAAGCTCTATGATTAGACTAACGGAAAAAAAGAAATATTAATTAATGTTGGATTTTAATTGAAATCAACCGGCAATTTTTGTCTAACAGGAAACATTAGGGAATTGTGCCCAACACGGTTACCTTGACCTCCATCAACTGACTTAGAAGGGGGAACGATTGCCATCCTTAATATAATGCAAATATTGATAGCCACGACAAGATGATAAACAGAATAACTCACATCAATGAAGAATTGCTCTTTTATGAATACCATCAACAGATGGTATTTCATTAATAGACAGCATATTGTCGGATTTCTTCCAGGTAGTCAGATTGGATTTACTTCAATTACATTGGTATTAGACATATTGGGTGTCCCCAGGAAATGAACCCAGACATGAGCCTTGAAAATTTAGTAGATGCGTTTCATTTTACTAGAGTCTCAGTAATGTTTCGGCTCCAAAGATGAGAGATAAACAATTAGCTCAGTGCATACATAGATAGTTTCAGCATGATGTGTATTGACAAGATCGGAAACAATTTTTTATCATAGTATCAATCTTCTGGGAGTGCTGTGATTAAATAGTATATCAAAACGTAGACAATGAATTAACATGCTATGTGCTGCACCGGATATAAGCCTGCAATGGATATGCCCACATATTTTGTTCTGTTTTATAGCATTATCTTACATATGTGTCACTGAAAATAGATGCAGCAACCCTTTGTTGCATGATTATTCTGGAAAATGTAGATGTACATTACTTCTTTATCAAACATGATGGTTGGAAGATAACTTTGTAGTAATTGACGCCATTCCAAGGGGAACAGAGGATCATATTCATTATTTGAGGTGTGGTTCGGATAAATAGCCTCATTCTAGAATTTGAGAATTTGTACTAAACAGTCGTGGAATAATGATCATGGCTCATATCCGAATTTTGGTCGAAATTCTATCCATATTCTCACGAGAAAGTATGACACTAAGAGTTTACATCATCCATCCTAAACAGAATTGGTAGCGCTTAGCTGATTTTTTTTACAACACTACAAGACTATGTAAAATCCTATTTAGAACACTCCTCAATGACAATAGTTCACTTAGTCTGGCTTATCAAACTCACAACTTTGAGAAACGGTCAGTCTGAACTATCAACATCAATATAGTCAAAATCAGCAAAAGTCTCTTCAGTTTTTGATCTAGTCAGCTACTTAGGTATGTATCACGCGTTAAACAAAAATAAATGAAATGAAATGATCACCCTCAACATGCCTTGCTGTCAAAGGACATTGGTCAGGTCATAGTTCGTGAGTAATCAAACCAGTGTTGTTATTGTTTAAAATCGACCATATCAAATAAGTTAGCAAGTCTTTGTTTGAGAGTCCTTCAAATTGAAATAGCCCAAATATTGAAGAATAGGTAAACCATTAGTGCATTTGCTTGAAAAAACTTTCACTCATTCATCAAAAGATGGACAAGTTGAACGCTCAAAGTAAAACAAAAGATTTAATCTCCCAATAATGGTTCCTAATCTCTTCATCATCATCATCAGCAGCAGCAGCAGAGGCTGCAGTAGCAGCCTCTTAGCGTCCTTCGTTGGACATTGACCTTCCCTAAGATTTGCCAGAATTCTCTATTATTGGCATCTCAGAGTCAGTTTTTTCCTGAATTTATCTAGCTTGCCACGCCATCTTACTTTCAGTCAGCCACAATTTTGCATGGGGATCCACGTTGTGAGTCGTTAAGTTCAGCGGTTGTTTGACATTCTCGCAACATGTCCAGCCCATTGTCATTTGATTCGTTTAATTGTCCTCAAGATTCATTTACCAAACCTCGCATCACGCTTGGTTTTGAATGTTGTTTGTAAATAGCGGAAACAGTCGCTTCTGCCGGGCTGAGTTATGAAGAATTGATAGATAGAAACATACGTCACCAACGACAATCTACACTTGTTCTGACTGTCAAGAAGTGGCAATTATGTTCTCGATACGAGAAGTGGCAATTATGAATTCTATACAAAGATCTTCTAAATTCCTTCGATGTATAGATAGACAGCCAAATTGCTTGAATATTGCTGACTTCACATTTTACAACAGTACACAAACATACTGACTTGGGAATATTACGAACTTTTAGTAAACAACAAAGATCTATTGAATGGCTGTTTTTAGTGACCGTATAATAAACATGAGAGAGGATTAAAAAAAGGATTTAAAACTTGTTGTTCTTTAATGAATTCTTAAAAGCTTGTTTTGTCTGTCACTCATCAGAGGATGAATCGTCATAAAAATGCGTAAACGTACTGTGCGGACACAATTTGAATGAAGTCCTCCTCTTCTATGCTTTATTACACATCCAGTAATTCCGGCAATGTGAATGTTTTTGTGCGACTAAAAGACACTTCAGAGTATATGTTAACATATCTATACGTCAAGATAATTGAATGCAGGGACTGGTCCATTTATTTCATTGATCTTGAAGTCAATATTTCAACTTTTGATTAATATGTAAGAAATCATTTGATTTAGTCCTTCGAATAATGTTCTCCCATTTGTTTGCTTAACTGCAGATTTGGCTTCTCTTATCACTGAAGCTGAAGTTCCTCAATTTTCTATGCAATTCATTTCTTGATTAGTTTCTACAGTATTCTATGAATATATGAACACACTAATGTGTTTTTAGATTCACAAATAATATCAACAAGACTAAATACTCCCCCGAATGAGTGGAGTGATTAGTGGGCCAAAAAAGAAATATGAAAAATAGATGAATAGAAATAAGATAGCTTTTAATCTAATTCGTTTTTTAAATTGATTCAATATCACTTTTTACGCTGTTAGAAAAAGGGGGATAGACGGATTGACGGATTGACGGACAGGGTTGATAATGTAAAAAGGGATATTCGACTAATGTGAAAAAAGGATCAGGCTAATGTGAAAAGGGGCTAATAATGTAAAAAAAGGGTTAAAATTTAGAAAATGAAGTCATGATGGTAAAGTTGAAAATGGATGTTAAAGCTATAAAAAATTAAGATTAATCACCAAAAAGATGGGGGGGGATGTAAAAAGACGATCGATCTCAAAGAATGATAGAAAGTTTAAAAGGATAGGTATAATGTTAAAATGGGGACGTTATGTTATGGCTGATGCGAGTAATGGTAAGAAAAACATCCTCTGGCCCTTAAAAGTAAGAGAAAAAAATCTTCCCTTCGATTTCATCTCAAAACGTAAAAAAAAGGATCTTTTGATATCGACCCCTAAAAGTGGGGGAAATATTTTGATTTTGACCCCTAAAGGTGGCAAATATTACAACCACAAATTTTGCTCCCTAAAAGTGAAAAAAAAAGCTCACCTCAATCTTGACAACTAGAAGTAGACCCCTATCTCCATTTTGACCCCTGAAAGAAAACATTTCCCTTTTCGATTTAGAGTGTGAAAAGGTTACCCCTATATTCTAACCCCATAAAGTGGGAGGAAATTCCCCATCGATTTTGACCACTAAAAGTGGAAAAAAAGAGAAAAAAATCTCTCCCAAAGATTTTGCCCCCCTAAAAGTGATAAACGTATCTCCCCTGATTTGAACCCCTATAAACTCATATTTTGGGGATGGTTTTCAACGACTCATTTGCTAAAAACACTTCCCAGTAATCAAAGTTGTACCCACAGAAATTGTTTTGGATTTATATCAAGTAGCGTCTGTGGTAGGTGAGAACAGACAGACAGACAGACAGACAGACGGGCGGGTGGGTGGTCGGACGGACAGGCTTTTCGCGAATTATAATAAGATATCAATATCAAATAATATTAAATATTGATATTTGTAAGCTGCTCATAAAATATTTTCATGCAGGGGTTCTTTAAGGTATGAAAATTATTTCAAAAATTCCCCCAAACTAAAAAGGGTGTTCTAAATATTCATGGTTCTATCGACTTTACCGGTTGTTCAATCAACGATACAGACACATAATCAGTGACAAGCAGCTTCTTGTTTAAGAATAGAGAAAGCAATATTTAAAAAAAGAACATTAATTCATTGTTAGCATGTATGGTTGTAGGTTCATAAATTTAAAAAAAATGATGCATGTAACCTTGAAGAGTTTTGTGCTGTTTGGAAATGCGCTTAAAAAAATCAATGTTTTTGTCAACAAAAGTAGAAACTTCACTCGGCCTACGGCTTCTGAATCATCCAACTCAAGTATTCCTCATGATGTTTGCTGCCTTTGTGTGAAAACTGAGTATTGCACCCACATAAATCATTGTCAGATGCTGCTTCCGAACACTGATCAAAACTTACAGTTATCAGGAAATTCAGAAAGAAAACGAAAATGCAATCATTTGTCTCGGGGAGTAGAATGAATTCATATGCATACATATGCAATTACTGATGAAGAGATATCTGCATGAATTCACATGTATAATAATAAGTAATTCAAACAACTGCATATCACAGCATAAAATTACAAAATTTGCAAGCTATTATTCTATCTTTTTCCAAAACATTGGAAAAAGAAATAAAGCAATAATAAGGCTCGATCCAAAAACTACCCGAACGACGAAGGCATACCCGTGACGAAACAAAGAATGCCTTCTTTAGTTTGTTAGTTTGTTTTTGTTTTTTTTACATTAATCATTTTTTTTATTATTTTGTCACCAATTTCCCTCCATCTTAATATTGTTGCGTTTTATTGCAATAGACAGTGGCTTATGTAAATGACCTCACATCACACATCTCGGGGACCCATCTTTCATAGACGTGCCTTAACCACTTCGGCAACAAAAACCTCTATAATGAAACGGAGAGAAATCCATAGTCATTCTATCGCACTCTCGCTCACTGAGGCTCTATGCCATCTTTGTTTTGCTACCGAACAAGAATGGAATCAGTTTTCAATTCTTTAGATTGAGCACTCTCTGTGTTATCATTTTTCAAGATCACTAACTTTATGCCAGAGCATTAGTATTGCTTTTCATCTCAAAGTCGAAGTGTATACCTACCTTAAGTGTTCTGTTGCAAAAATGTGATAAGATGGGATTATTGATGAGAAAATAATGATAATAATTGAATGAAATGTTTATTATATTGATCTTTCACCAGCAAACACCCCCACAAAAACACACGACAACACGAACACATTCATGTGTCTTAATGCTAAAATGAGCATAAGTGTTATAGATCCTTTGTCACATTCACAGAAAATGTTTGATTTATCTCATATACATATAAATATATATATATATATATATATGTGTGTGTGTGTGTGTGTGTGTGTTCGTGTGTACACACACACACACACATATATGTATATACATATGTATAGAGAGAGAGAAAGAGAGAGGGGGTGGGCTAGAAAGTGAGAGAGAAAGAAAAAAGAAAGAAAAACAGAAATTGAATGGAAGAGATGATGATGATCATCATCATCAGTCTTTTAACGTCCGTCGTTGGACAAAGACCTTCTCCAGGATTCGCCACGATTCTCTATCATTGGCGTCGCTGAGCCAGTATTTTCTGAATCCGTCCAGTTCATCTCTCAATCTTATGTTCTGTCAGCCTCGGTTTCATATGTGATCTCTGGGGATCCATGTTGTGAGACGTGATGTCCATCAGTTGTCTTCCATTCTTGCAACATGGCCTGCCCATTGCCATTTGAGTTTTTTGAATAGTTTTTATGATGTCACGAACACCCGTTTTCTTCCTTATATACTGTACTGTCTTGTGATCTCTCCATGTAAAGTTGAGCATGATTCTCTCATGCACACGTTGCATATTGTTTTAAACATTTCCCTGGATGTGAAATTGCAATATTTTTCTAAACAATTTTATTTGCCTTAGAAGATTTCAAATCTGACAGTCACTGTTGGATTTTTTTAGTAGCTAAGCTTGAATGAAAGCAAAAAGTTTAACGCGTAGGAATACATGAGCCACTTTTTTTTTTTTTTAAGAGACAGAGACAGAGAAGGGGGAGCGAGAAAATCCATTCCGGCCAAAATGTCAATACACTAATAATTAGATTAGCACACATATCATCGCTTGATTTTTAAAAAAAAATTTCTGTGAAGATCTTGTCTATTCCCAACAAACTCTTACACGGGCCAAATAAGAAAAGTCATTGAATAATGTTCAAAAGTCAGCAGCAGTCATTCAGAAATGTTATCATCTGATGTCTGAAAATGAATTCAAACCGCTCTACAATAATGAAGGTAATAATGCTGTGTTGATCACTGTTAAACAATGTTATCCTGATTTAATTTGAGAACCAGTGGTAGCGTTCAAAGATTGCAAGTGATTTTCGTTTGAGTCTAATAAAAATTTTGTGTCGAATTTTTCCCGCACCGAGAAATGATTCGATATTCTATTTGAAAGAGGATGTTGTCTAGATCTTCCGATATGTGACTAGTGATTCCATATGCACACACGTACACGCATACACACACACACACACACACACACATACACAAACAAAAAAGTATATGCTAATTACGTTTCGTTGAAATATATAAGCAAAACTGATAAGCCAATATGTGCTACCACTCAGATAGGTCTGGTTGATCAATCGATAGAAACCGCCAAATGACCAGTAACTGGTATGGCCTGTACGCATAATGCATACATACATACATATATACATTCTAGCAGACTAACTTGAGAACTGAAGAAACCTATGTTGACTACTTTGGTCGGCAGCTTCATATTTATGGTTAAGACCAAAAACGAATTCGAATCCTATCTGCAAAACAAGCCATGTTCTCTACTTGAATGTGCGTCCGCAGTTATGTTAGCTGAGTGTATATGTAAATATATATATGTATCTAATTACTAAGTAAATCCTCTTTTGTTGTTGTTGATATTATTATTATTATTATTATTATTATTATTATTATTATTATTATTATCATTATATGTATTTGCATTTGCATTTATATTATCACACCTGTGTCCACCATTGAATACTGCATGACAGCAAGTCTCCTCAAGTCTCGAGTTCTCCTCTTCACACTCTCACAGTCAACGGCAGTGCCGAGGATTAAAGCCTCACACTAGTTGTTAGATGGTTATCACTGAAGTCTGAGTGACAGTGAGTTTCCTCAAGTCTCCAGCCCGCCTCTCATGACGTACTCACTTATCGCAGCAGCACTGTGGTTTGTACCATCTCCACTGAGCATTTTTCTCGGCCGTTAGGCCATTGCTAACTTGGGTCGTAGATCTCATATTTCCACTGCTCACCTCTGTAGTTGTGCCGTCTCCAATAATGCCATTCCTACCATTTCAGTGTATTTTGTACGGTTCTCAGTGTTCCTAGAATTACTGGCACTTCTCTGACTTTCTTATTCAACACCTTCTTCAGTTCCCTTGCAAGGTCCTGATAATTCATCAGCTTTTCACTTCCTTTCGTATTTACTCTTTGACCTATAGGTACTGCCACGTCTATTATTTGGCAGGTTTTTCTTCCTTTGTCTATGATTACCAGGTTTTGTCTTCTCGCTTGAATGGGGTTATCGGTTTCGTTGTCAAAGATCCATATTAATTTGTAACTCTATTTACCAGGGCCGTTCTCACTTAGTGCTTATACCATATATCTGCATGGTCAAATTCCAGTCGTTTGCCCAGCCCCTAGTAAATAATGTTGCTATCCTATCATGTCTGTTTTTTGTACTCTTACTGGGCTAGTTAACTACATTCACTGGTTCGATGGTTAACAGTCTAGTCCCTTTCTCTACATAGGTGGAATTTGCTACTTGTATGGGTTCTGTTGATTTCCACTTTGACATAGTTTATCCAGATCGATTTGCTTGGAGCAACGATGATGAGTGAATCCGTTTCTTTCTTCAAGTTTTTTTTTTCTTGATCTTTCCGTATACTTTTTTCTGTACCCATTTTCCTTTCATTGATTGCTGTGCTGCTCCTTCGCTAACTATTTTTTTGTTGTTCGCTGCATTGCTTCGGATGCTCTTCATAATGTCTTTGTCATATTTGGGGTGTGAAGCCTTGTGCATTATCATAAGATTCCTCGTGTGCCGGGTCATTGATTGGGGCTCTCCCTTTGTCCATCCGAGAAATGGACCTGTGTATCTTTTTTCATTTTCTCTTCTATTTCTTCCCATTCGAGAACTCGAGAACTTTCAGGTAATGATATTGGTCCTGTGGTTTTTGTTGTCCGGTAATTCGATTCCTTCAGCTGCAGTGAGCCTTCCTTTCTGCATTACCATCTGTGCACACTTTGTTGAACAACGTTTCGAGCTCTTCCCTGTTCTTTGCAAATAGTTTTATATCATCCATGTGCAAGAGGTAGTTGATTTTTACTTTGTTTTCGAGGATTGGTACCATTTGTTGTCTTTCGAGATTCTGTTGAGAGCTATCTTATTATTATTGTTATCATTCTCTTTCTCATTTGTTGCTTACTGTCACGATTTTCAGGTCGTTTTTACTTCATACGACCGCTAAGCAAGCAGCATAAATCAAAAATAGCTTCTGACGAGATCTGAACTCGCGTCCCGACATACCTGGTATTGGCGATACCTTACTAAATAAAATTCAGGAGCCAACTAGCAGATGAATAAGGACAATGCTTAATCTAAGTATTCTGACAACTGAAAATTATTGTATGTATATCTCTATATATATAAGTCAGCGCGTTCGCATAATAATAAAGGTGAGTACAAATTTACCCCCTGCTTATGATATGCGAAAATAACCATAAAGATTCCGTTTATTTGTTGTTATCAGCTTGCAATAATACTTTGATAGAGGCATAAAATCCTAATGTACTTTCTTGTCTCCAATTGAATATGGCTTCAGAGTTTGATTCACATACATAGGCATGCATACATAGTTGAATTCAGAATCGCTAATTTTATAGCATCCCCTTACAATTGATATAAATGTGTTTGTTCATTTACATACCCACATACATACGCGTATTGTGAGTTTTTGCATGAATAGTCATAAGTATATATATATATATATATATATATATATATATATATATATATATATATATATATTCTTCTAACTTCGGAATAGAGCGCTCTGGTGGATGAGGAATATCTGCGAGAATAAATTTATTGCTTAAATTTAACCTTACTGACCGTCCTGTTTCTACGTGGCGCAGAGTTAAGATGCCAGCCTCTGGGTCTGAATCGAAGGTTTTGATCCTACCTCGTGGTACTGCATGGGATGATGGGTAGTCTATAACCACACTGAAGAGTTATAATAAAACAGAACAGCCGCTGTGGATGGCACAATTATATATATATATATATATATATATATATATATATATATATATATATATATATATATATATATATATATATATGATAAGCGATGGATATTAGTATCCGAAAATGTGAATAAGGAAAGACAGTTATAGGAACTAAATTTTACTCGAACCGAAATACTTACAGTATTAATGAACAAAACAACAGCGATAATCGAAAAATAAAAAAAGGAAATTTCTCTCCATCGTCAGATTCCCGGTGACTCAATCGGTTAAAGCAGACCTAGACTATATAGGTGTTCCCATGGTAATGCGTTTGAGTTCAAATCCGACCCAGGCTCATTTCTTTATTTTCCGATCATCGCCTTTGTCTAGCTCACTACTGTGAATATTTCGGTTTGAACAAAACTTAGTTCCTAAAACTATATATATATATATATATATATATATATATATATATATATATATATATATATATATATATGTGTGTGTGTGTGTGTGTGTTGTGTGTGTGTTTGGGAGGGATATATCAATACATTTGTTAAATATAGATGGTGGTAGACATACATGTGTACGTTCACATAGTTACTTGAAAGTGTAGGTATTGCTTAATTAATTTTAGATATGCCTTGGCAAAAGTAAACTGTGTGCGTATAAAAACATGTAACTACAAATGAGCTTTCAGTGAACATTTTTGATTATCAATGCATGTATGAATGTGAACTTTTCAGATTGTGTTCTGTGTATGTTTTACAGTATTGTGTGAGTTTGTAAGCGTTTGCTGCCGCCATGCACTCCATTCTTTCGTTGATAATTCAATTTAGGCCTTTGAGGTTAATTTGGTTCACAGTTGAGGCTGCCGTTAATTAAAATGGCTGAAATGAGAAGAATGCCGTATGAGTAAAGCAGGTGTCACTTATATTTATTGGGAATGCAGTTTGCAAAGTGGAAGGCGTGGGGACAGAGTTCAATAGAAAGAAAGAGAAGGAGTATTAGTGCCTGTGTGCCAGAGAGAGAGAGAGGGGGGCAGACTAGAGGGGAGCTTTTATAAAGAAAAGAGTACAGTTACAGAGTATCAGGGAAAATGCGGGAAAAAGGAGAAAAAGGAGAAAAAGGAGAAATAAAAGAAGTAACCATAAAAATAATTAAAGGGGGTCGGGGAGGGGGACCACAATTAAATGAATAATAAAAAGAGTAGAAGTGAGAGACGATGATAATGACTTCAGATTTACTTATATAATACGCCAATTCTATGTTCGTATTTCTGTCTGTATGATGCCAAGGGGGATAACTTTCGTATTGTTACGCATGAGAAGATGTATCATTATTTCATTATTTGTAAAAAAACATGATTGTGCACGACAACGTTTGACCTTTGACACCACTAAGCCAATTGAATTAGCTCCTCACTGTCCTTTACATTGCAAGCTTTTACATAATTGCATTTGCAAAGTTACTCACATATTGTCGTCATTTTTTTTTGATGGCAAATGTCAAATAATAATAATAATAATAATAATAATAATAATGATGATGATGATGATGATGATGATGATAATAATGAACGAGACTATACAGACCACAGCACTACTGGGGGCTGCATGAATACTGAGGAGAGTGCTAGAAATATGAAATCTATTACCCTCAGCTGTTAGCAATGGCCTAACAGGGAGAGAATGGAAAAACAGTGGCGGGGGGTTACAAACCACGTTGCTGCTGTGATAGGCGAAGGGGATATGAGAGGTAGACCCAAGGAGACTTACTGTCACTCAGCCTTCAGCGATAACCACCGAGTGAAACTGTAAACCACAGCACTGCTATGGACTGTGAGATTTTGAAGAGGTGGGTCAGACACTAGAAGAGACTTGCTGTCACTCATCCTCAGCGTTGACCAACAGGCAACTGATGTGAGAATGCAAAATGAATAATAATGATAATAATAATAATAAAAGGGTCCTAAAACATAGGAATGTTTGGTCACTTGAAGAATAAGGGTGAAAAGGGAAGAGTGAAAGAAATAGAATTGGAAAGTTTTCATTAAGAGGAAATAACTTAGATCAACGTGGAAGATTTTGAAAATTATATTCCACAATAGAAACATGATCAAAGGAAAAAATGCATGTGTAAAATCCATAGTGAAATATTCGGGGCTCTTCCTAAATCGGGCAAGAAATGAACGGGAAATCGATGACTATGCACAAAACCTTAAAAACCAGGGTATTTCATTGATAAAGTGCACATGGAAAAGAGAGTGGGAAACTTACTCATTACCTGGGATGATTTAGTCGACTTTGCTATTTAATTTAAAAATTGCAAACGGAAGAGAGATAAAAGATTATAAAAACTAAAATCTGTAGTACAACTGACAAGAGGACAAACAGATGATCGGAGATCTCTAAGACAAAATGCCTAAAAGAGGAGACCACGACTCAGCAAAAACTTTAGAAAACTGAAAAATTCAGAGGAAATGACTTGAACACAGCTAAAAAAAGGACGATTAAAGTCAACAAATGAATGTTTAATAATGACAGCAAAGAGCAATCTTGTAAGACTAGTTTATGCTATTCAAGATAGAGATGAGACACAGAATAGTAAGTGTCGTTTATGCAACGTAGAGATAAGATTATCAATCAAATGGTTAGCAAATTCGACAAATTAGTTCAAAAAGAGTAAAAAGGGACATGACTGAGTAGGAATGATCAATCACTAGGATCAGTGCAAGGGATTGATATTTGGCAATGTGAACTAACGGTATATGCACTACCAAAAACATTCCTCGAGAATTAAAAAATGAATTGGGAAAGATTTATGGAATTTTGAAATCAAAACGGACTACCCAATCCAAGCCAGGAGACGATATCCAATTCAAATCGAGAAGAAGAAAAATTCATTAGATATTTGATGCACCTGTCCCATCACATCACTGATCAAAATTGAACGAAAGTGAAAAGCTCGAAAAATATCTGGACTTTGCCAGAAAACTGAAAGAATTGTGAAACATGAAAGTCACAGCTATACCCATCGATATTGGCACCCTTGGAGCCATCCCGTTGGTCGTAGCAAAAATATAAGAATTAGAAATCCGGAGTAAAAACTTAACAATTCAGATAAAAGCATTCCTAAAATCAGCGATGATACTGAAGAGAGTGCTGGAACAATGAGAAGATTTGCAGTCACTTGATCTCCACTGAAAGCCGCCAGTTACAAAATCTGTGAAAACGCAATGAATAATCATTTATATCGTTGTCATTATTTGTAATTATTGTGCATTCCATTAACATCTGATGTTTGTCCACAGATGCCAATTGTTATTGAGATACAATACTAGAATGATCAGTCCGGGTGCACTCAGTTGAGATTAAGTAACTGCAGATCAGCTCAATATTCTTGCTGTTTTTATCCGTTATGCTGGCGTCTTGGCAGTTTCCAAGTTCCTTCTATCTTTTTGCAAGGCTTTTCTCTTCTGAACTGTCCTAAGCATTTCAATATTAATAGGTATAATTGTTATTTTCCTAAACTAGTATTATCCCAATTCTCCGTCGAAAATCCAGATATTTATCAATCTTTATGCTTTCTCTCAATGCCAGTCTGTGTTCTGCTGGAGTGAAAATATCAAATAAAGGTTTTCCTTTATTTTTACACGAACTCCAGATCTGGTTTCCTAGCTTGGGTTTATTGTCTGTGTAGTAAAATGCTAGTCGTTTGCACAATTTCCAGTTGAGCACGGCTCCTACCCAGTCTTATATATTTTATATGCTTCAGTTTGCTACATTAAATATTGCTATCTCGAATTTCCAATTCCGCTCTATCTTGATCGTTGTGACGATTATATAGTCAGTCCAAATAAACTTGTTTTGAGCCACGATTCTCAGAGATTCAGCATTCATGTTCAAATGTCCTCCACGCAACCACATCCAAATCATCTGTTTTGCAATACTTTTTGTTTGTCTATTATTTTCTTCATGAAGTCATATTTCCTCCTGTTAGTATTCTGTGGGTTTTTTCTATCTTAACATTTTTTCCCTGAAGCAGTTTCGTTGATACTATTATCCTGTCATTGCTCTGTTGTGTTCAGTCTGTCAATCATTTGATTGTCCAGTCAACACAATATTTAGCCTTAGTGAGTCTTATTCCTTTCTTTGTTTTCTCGTCTCTTGTATGTGTGGTCTTATGTACGGACATTGATTCTCTTGTTCTCGATTGCCCTATTGTCCACGACAAGTATTGCTTGAACAATAAATTTATGGACAATGAAAGGAGACTTGAAGATACGGGCAGAAGACGGAGACAGGCATATAAGTTGGTGAGCTTAGTAAATTGGAACCGAGCGAGAAAAAAAGTGAGCCATTTTTACATGGCAAATCACAAGCCTAAGTTATGACATATCTCTCTCTTTCTCTCTCTTTCTCTCTCTCTGTCTGTCTCTGTCTGTCTCTCTCTCTCTCTCTCTCTCTGTTTCTTACACATACACGGACGCACACAAAAATTCAGAAGGATGGCGGAATATATAAATTATCGAAAGGTAGGATTGATAAGTAAGAAGTTTGGATTGAAAGAAACGGCGGTGGACAAAAAACCTTGATAGAAGGAAAGATAGAAAGAAAGAAAGAAAGAAGGGAAGAAAGAATGAAAGAAGGGAAGAAAGAAAGAAAGAAGGGAAGAAGAAAGACAAGACAGAAAGAAATAAAGTTTTATAATTTTTCAAATCAAAAAAGAAGACGAAAAGATGTACAAAGTTGAAGCATGGGAGGTCATAGGTTGGGTAATGGACGTGGTATGACTCATAAACTTATTATATTTATTCACCCGTCATATGATGTTGATTTGTCATTAATTGTTCAGAAGTAGAAGAAATTGAATGGGGGGGGGGAAGCAACGGTACAGAAAGGTGGGACATGGGGTGAAGGTAGTGTAAGCAACGACAAGAATTCAGAGAATCGTAACTGAAACTATTAACTAAAAGAAGCTTGCAAAAGAAGGAAATAAATTACATTGTTACATAGGCCTTGTGACGTTGCAACACCCATCACCCCCTCTCTCTGTCTCTTTCTCTCTCCCTCTGTCTCCTTCTCTCTCTCACTGAGGTTCCTGAGCTTTGTTTTATGTATGTGTGTGTGTGTGTGTGTGTGTGTGTGTGCACTTTTTATGCGCTTTACCGATCTCACCCCATTTCTTTCTTTCTTTCTTCTAACTCTCCCTTCCTCCACCCTAGGTTTTCCTTGCACTGCCTACCACGGCTACCCCTTACACCTCCCGTCCTCGGTAATCGCCACCCACCCGGCATACCAGCTGATAAATATATAAGCGGCTCTTAACAACACACTTCCTCGGGTCACTTTTGGACAAGCCTCATAGTGAAAGACTTCAAGTCACAGTAAGTACCGCTTGACGCATTAACTGCGCTTATTTTGTTCTATTTTCTCGAATATCTCAATACCTATCTTGCCTTTTACCCTTTTTTTATCATAATAGTACTGAGTAGATCTTTTTCTTTCTTTTTTTTTAAAAACAGATATTATATCCCAAGTTACAAACACGATGAATGGTGTCTATCATAGACATGAAAACGCGCTTTCTTAATTGTAAAATCGACGATATCACATCTGCATGCTTGTTAGCTATAAAACAAGTCTCACATTTATTATATGGCTATATTTTGTCGTATCTTAATAACAACCATTTATAAATTATTTTCTTTGTGGATTTAGCATTAACTCTAAAGCAAACAGGTGTGATGATAATTCTGACATAATATTAGTAAATTTCGTTGTTTAATCGTAATAATTGTGAACATAAGATTGAATCAAATATGATTTGAGGTTCAAAGGGGTTTGAAAAAAAACATACCTATAGTTGATTACGAAATTTTGTAGCATTATGTTCAGGTACAATTGCGCTGGAATAAAAGGTAGCTAATGAAAAGTTCTCGTGGTGCATTCTATGATTGTAATTAGAAAACTTGAAAATCATAAAAGTACTTCTATGGAATTACTTTCTGTAGACATTTCAGATCATGTATGAAATGTGGAGAAAATAAGAAGCAGTCGTTTTTGCAGAAATATTTGTTACTTCTTTGTCAAAATTATGTAAAGTAACATCAATAATTTGAATTCCCACGTTATGTTAACGGGTTTTTTTAATCTATTTCAATCATTTGTTTATGCACTTGATTCGATTTAGTTGCATAATTATCACACTTTTTAATAACCAGCAACTGTGATCCAGATAATACGAATAATACAATATCATTATTTGTCATCTTTCTAAAATGTCCATATATATATATATATATATATATATATATATATATATATATATATATATATATATATATATATGTAGTAGTAGTAGTAGTAGTAGAAACGCACCCTTATTCAAGGTTGAGCATTCTTTAGTAAGGTGACTCGTTCATTATAAGCTATGTAGTAATGCTTTTCCAACTTTGGAATGGAGCACTCTGGTAGATGGGGAATTGTGCGTCAGAAAATATATCGCTTGAATTCAGTCGTATGCGGTGTCTAGTTCTGCGTAGGGCAGAGGTAAAATGCAAGCCTCTGGGTCTGAAGCGAAGATTTTGATTCTACCTCGTGCTACTGAATGAAATAATTAATAGTCTATAGCCACACTGAAGAGTTGTAATACAACGAAACAGCTTCTGTGGATGACTCAATTAATAATTCTCTATATATATATGATCTCGGGTATTTCGTCCATAATTTCTTTTTTCATTGCACTATTCATTGGTGATATCTTTTTATGTCGTGAAATAGAAAGTCCCTGTGTCGACAGCAGCCATTTAGTGAATATCATTTATCAGTAATAGAACAATTATATTTTCATTTAAAATCAGAGTGAACAATGTGAAAAAGATTGAAGATATAAAAAGACAAATTTTATGATGGTTTCTGCACAATATATTTTATCATTTAAAGCATCAATTGTTTTTTAATACTGCTACTTTCACGCTAAAATGTCACATATTATTGTTGACTTTCGAAAGATCGCTATTTTAGCGTTTTGTTCCCTTTATCAAAAAATTGCTTCAACTAACCTTCATTGTTTTTAGGAAATGTATTAATTAAATGTCTCATAGATAATGTTGATTGAATTATTTTTCATTGTTTAGCAACATGACTACTAATAAAATAAATCATTGCAGCATTAGAAATTTATCATAGCGTGAACTAAGAATTACGGTTTTATACATATCTAACTATAGATATGAATTTCAATACAATTGATTTTGTTGGTTTTCCTCGATTCTCTCTCTCTCTCTCTCTCATATATATATACATATATACATATATATATATATATATATATATATATATATATATATATATATATATATATATATATATATATACGCATATCCTTCTTTCTCAAAGTCTATTTATGTTAATGATGTTTGAATCCAGTTATATCCATTTGAATTTTCATCGAAATTTTATTTATATTGAAATTGTAAAAGTTCCCGATTAGATCCGAAGTTTATCAAAAATTACAAAGAATAAATATGTTTACTAATTTCTCCAGTGTCAATGTTCATTTAAATTGAGAAGATAGCAAAAGATGTAAGCATATCGATCAGTGGGAACAGGTGGGACTTTTTGACAAACTTTTTTTAAAATTTCACCCCCCCCCCCTATACAACACTATTTGGGAAAGGAGTTGATACTGGCTAACATTAAGCAAGGTAATACTGCAACTCTGGGTAAGAATCTGGGACTTGGTCGCTGGTATCTTACAGTAAAAAGTTTTTAAAAGAGGACCAACGCTCTCTATTCTCCTCTATGTCTGTCTTTTCATTATTACAGCAATTCTTTTACGTTCGTTTTTCTATTATTTTTTTGATAACGTTTTCCTGACTTCTGCAAAAGCACATCATCATTATTCAGTCACTCTGTTCTGATTGCACTTGAACTTGTGGAGCTGAATATCGACATTGCAACCATCAGTGAGGTCTGCTTCCCAGATCAAGGCAATTAGAATAAGACGTAGTAGATTACAGCCTGTACTAGTCGGGCTGTCTCCCTGCAATAGAGGTCATGAAGAGGAACTCCATCGCATCAAAGTCCACTGACCTACCCAAGGATCATCCCGACCGTATCATCAGTACCCACCCTCAATTATACAGCAAGCAGGGTGAAAAAAAAACAAACAATTTCTCTAATGACCTAGGTTGCGTTATTACATATTCACCATCAACCAATAAAGCTATAATCCTTTGCAACTTCAATGCCAGAGAAGGCCGGGTCTTCGTCTCTTGGAAAAGTATTCTCTGGAAGAACGTTGCACTCTTTATGTTCGGCTCAGAACAGGACCTCTGCATAGCCAACGCAATATTCCAGAGGATAGGCTGAAGTGCATGTGGATGCAACCTCGCTCAAAAGACTGGAACATCATAGCATATATTCTGAGGCGTTGGAGTGACATAAAAGACCACAACCACACTGGAGTGGATGTCCAGTTCAGAGTCTCATACCGACTAACGATTTGTTCCCTATGAATCCAGCTTCGACTTCACACGAGACATGGAAAAGAAAGGCTAATTCTTATAGTGAATGTATTGATAAAGTGTGAAGGTTTCGTGGATGGCACTTGTTGAAATTAGGATAGAACAGCGAGGACAGACATCTTCCCCTTCCATTTGGTTACTGTAATATCTGTATAAATTAATGAAAACACCCATACTATTTACCCCTGACATTGATAATGGCTAACAGTATGGTCGGAAGCGCCAGATTCCAAATTATCGTATGCTAGTAAAATCTACATGTGAAACAAAGATACGTGCGTTATTTTGCACGTGAACAAGAAATGCTCATCAAATAAGGCCATATATATATATATATACATATATATATATATATATATATATATATATATATATATATATGTGTGTGTGTGTGTGTGTGTGTGTGTGTGTGTGTATGTGTGTGTGTGTATAGATAGATAGATAGATAGATAGATAGATAAATAGATATAGATATAGATATATAATTAAATTAAAAATCAATTAAATTAAATAACTTATAACATATACATATGGCATTATCTAATTATCTTTATATATGTATGTATGCATTTATGTACCTGTTTTCATAAAGATATATAAAGATAATGAAACTATCTTTATATATATATACATACATATATATATACATACATATATATAAATATATGTATATATATATATATATATATACATATATATATATATATATATATATATATATATATATATATATATATATATATATATATAAGATAATCAATCTACGCCATATGTAAGATGAAGTCATACCGTTATCAATATATATATATATATATATATATATATATATATATATATATATATATATACATATATATATATATATTTATATATATATATATAATCATATTTTAATAGCTTTATTGTTGGCAGTCAATATCTCATTACCAAGTAATGAACAGAAATATAGATTTAATCATTTTCTATGTTTGTTCATATCAACCCCGAATTCCTTTTTGTAATATCACTCAATCACTTAATTTTGCGTGATTGTGATATTACAACAAAAGCTTCAGATTAATTCATGCAACTCATTCGACTTGCTTTAGAAAAAAGTGGAAGCAACAGCCTAGGAAATTGATAATGGATTTCAATATCTGTTCTTTATATATATGTATGTATGTGCGTGTGTGTGTGTGTGTGTGTGTGCGTTTACATGTGTATTTGAAGTTATATTTTCCCATATATAAAATAATCAAATTATGCCGTATGTATGTATAAAAGCTAATTGAATTACGCTACACGCACACACACACACACACACACACACACACACATATATATATATATATATATATATATATATATATATATATATATATATATATTTATCTACTTGATATGGTGGAATACATTCAAAATAGTATCGAGATTATGAAGCAATATTGCAATACTGTTAATTATTTTTGTTAATAACCAAAATAAATGGCTGTTGATACTTTTTTGCCTGTAAAAATACAAATATATGTAAAATGATTGATAAATCTGAGTCTATATGCACGGATGTAATTAAACACGATAATTAATATACAAACATACAGGTGTTCGGGGATTTTTGGAATAGCATTATCAAATCTTGACTGCTTTATTGTTGGCAGTCTCATCACTTTTTTCAAAGTTTCAGATAATCATGTTAGTACAACGATTCTCGGAAAATTGTTATGCCTTGAATGTGACACGATAAAACGAGAAGAAAAGAAAGAGGAAATAAGAAAAGGATCCCTTAGGACTATGAAAAAAGTATTAGAGACCAAGCTGATTAGCAGAAATCAGATAGAAGGAATGGACACTTGGGTAGTATCGGTAATAAGATATACAGATCTATTTCTTGGATGGACAAAGGAAGATCTCCAATCAATGGACCGGCGAACACGAAAGCTTATGTAAATGCACAAGGTTTTACACCCCAGAGAAGGACACAGTCTATATGTGAAGAGGGGGAAAGGCGACTGAGGATTCGTCAGCATAGAGAACTGTATCCAAAAGATCAAAACAGGATTAGAATAGCATGTGCAAGTGAACAGTGAAGACATTATTTTTTTTAAAAAGCACCCGAACCAGTGCAACGAACAACAAAAAGATTTCAGGTAGCAAACGAAAGAGCAACACAGCAAACAAGGAAAGAAAAATGAAAACAAAAAAATCTATACGGGGAATTCAAAAGAAGATTACAATATGTCGCGGACGAGAGACCATGGACATGGGTATGCAATGGAAAATTGACACAGAACTGCATGGCAACACCAAACAAATGTATCAGCATAACCCAGAAATAGCCCTTGAAAATAGAAGCCACACATTTCTTTGGGACAATGACAACCAAAATGACCACCCCATCAAAGCGAGAAGATCAGACATAAAGAACCTACCAAATGAAATATGTGGCTGTTCCTACGGATCACAGAGTGAATACAAAAGAGAATGAAAAGGTAGGGAAATGCCAGGACCTGAACAAATTGGGATAAGTGTGGAATAATAAGGTCAGGGGAGTACAAGTTCACTTTGAACCGTACCAAAGACACTGAAAACAAAATTGGAGGGACTGGAGATGAAAGAAACTATTGAGACCACAACCCTAGTGGGGACAGCACGAATACTGAGGAGATTAGCGGAAATATAAGATCTACAAACTCAACTGTTTACAATGGCCCATATAAAATCTACAACCTCGACTGTTTGCAATGGTGCAACAGCCAAGAAAGGTCATTGTAGAGACGGTACAAACCACAGCACTGTTTTCATAGGCGATGATGATATGAGAGAAAGGCTGCAGACCAGAGGAGACTCACTTTCACGCAGCCTTCAGCAATAACTACCAGGCAACTGGTGTGGAAATGCAAATGATGATAAGGCGCTTGGTATTGGTCGTAAGGGGACTCAGGGGACATAGCTGATGTCAGCGAAGCGCATTTGGGAGCGCATGGTTCACTCTCAGAGCCAGACGCCAGCCATATGTTGTTCTGGAATGACGCCAGTTAGATGAGGGCTCCATCAATGAGTCAGCCATTCCAAGCAGATTCAAACCTGTGGGCCTGTTGGGTTGCCTCATATTCCCTGAGATTTCGGGTTGGACAATAAATTCGCCACCGTTGTCAGAGTGTATGCCCTCATCCTCCATGCTGACATAGGTGTCTGATGTGACCTATAGAATCTCCAGTTGTAAGTGGATCAGAAACTTGACGTAATTTGGGACTTCAACGTCAAGATAGGACACAACAACGGTAAAGGGAGGTCCAAGGGAAGCATGTCATCGGAAAGTGAAACGACAATGGTTGTCCGTGTACAACATCGGCTGTTTAAAACAAATACTCTGTTCAAACGGAAAGTACAATTTGAGGCCACCTACAGACACCCTCGTCCCAAACACTTGTCCCTCCAGGACTACACCCCGGTACGCTAGAGGGACATCATAGATGTGTTATGTATCAGTGGCACCGAGCACCGACTGCACCGCTGAACATAGACTGGTCAACTGCAAAGTTGCTTTCGCCTTCCGACACTCTATCAAAAGGAAAGACCTTTGAACCAGATTTGATGGCCCCAGATCACTGAAATGAATGTCATAAACTTCTCAACTAGGAAACCTCAGGATTGCTTTGACTAGTTAGGCGCAAAAAGACAAGAAATTCACGCAATAGGCCCATCGATCATGTTATTAAAAGCTTCTTTTAATAGGCCTGCAGCCATACACTTTAAAAAATAACCGATGGAATTCCTTTTCAAAAATCTGACGTATGCTGCCGTGATTGACTCCATCTATGAGAGAACAGAGAACAGGGAATAATTCCCACCACCAAATACAAAAACTGATGCGCTCCATCGATAGATCTATCCCCCTGATGGATAAGGAGTCCATCATGGTTAGGAGTCAAGCATTCAGAGCAGGAATCTTCGCTGGACCTGATCTCTAAAGCAGCTGGACTATGACTACTCACCAAACTACTTCAAGGGGGTTATTACCATGCCGAGACCCGGAAAGTCACCTGACAGTAATGGAGGTCTTCCAGCAAACCGGCATACAATTCCAACAAGGAAGTGGATGGGAAACTACATTTGCTATGTATCGAAGTAAAGATACCGGGACACCAGCTGCAATGGGCGGGACATGTAGCAAGGATAGAAAGTTTGCAACTACCAAACTGTCTTCATTGGCGGACTCTGTGCAATCGAAAGGCCTCTCCGTGAGCGCTTTGAAGACCGGCCCAAGAAGCAGTTTTCTCTGCCCTGCATTCATCATCACACGTGACCCTAACAAACAAGCGAGAGAAAAAAAGCTAACACCACCGTATTAACGTAACCAATGTTGAATTTGAAGCTGATAGATGGGCAGCTGCTTGGGGCAGGAGTCAAAAAAAGAAGGAGCAGACACCAGTAGCCAAAGGCTTCCTTGTCCTAAATGAGGATATATCAGTGCAACATAGCCGTATTGTAGCTTGTAAAAGATAGAGAGACCACCCCACCACAAGCAGAAAACATGTTAAGAACAATTCCCTTTCTACTATTCCAACTGATTGATACCGCTGTTAAAACACCTATTTTTTCTGCATTAATCAAGTTAAATAAAGAATCAATTTCGTCAATCCAGAGACCATGATATGATAATACGAATTATATGTGCCAATAATCGTCCTTTCATTATTTTGAATGCGATGCAGCCAATGATGAGTTTTTTCAATCTTTGTTAGACTATATTACATTTATTGGTAAACAAATGATATTTCCGAGACTTTTATTATTGCAGTTGATTATCCAGTTAGTGTGTGCAATCATTTCTAAACAAATATGTATTTTGTTTCTCCAAGATATCTTCAGTAAAAAAAAAGAATCGTTTCTTCAACCATCTCAATCGAACAATGCAATCATACGTCAGTTTCCGCCCAAGTGGCCAACGCCTGATCGCAGATACGTCTGAGGTCCCCATAAAACTTTTATAAAAATGTTTAAATTGAAAAGAGCACATTGCATCAAATTACATTTTTCTTATCTCAGTATACAAGACGCCCACATCCAGCATGAAATCACGATCTGAGCGGTTTTTTGTTTGTGTGTCTCTCATGGGCTAGGATCTGAAAATATATCTATGTAATTATTAGGTTTACCAGAAAGTAATATCCTCTTTATTTCAATCTGAAACACACACACACACACACACAAACACACACAAACACACACATATATATAGTTTTATCAATTCCATAATCGCAATCGTAATTCAAGACATTTGCCCATTTTAAAACCAACTCTTCAATCGTCACTTTGTAAAACGAAGCTCGCTTTGACGCGAAGAAGTCTGATAACCCATGTTTGAACTCATCGTTATTTTGGTGTAGGAATTGATATCTTATCTGGAGATAGCCATTGGTTCATCAGCTTTCTGTTAATGTACAGAAGCCATTTCACGTCCTCAGTAGAAATTCGTTAGAGAAACGGTTCCTTTCCCTGTCTGCTCTTCTAAACATTGTAGACTGATGAACGTTGACTACTGTTTCCAGATGCAAGTTTTGTCTCTTAACCTTTCTGCTCTGTTAAAGATGTTCTTGTACATGAAACCATGTCGAATTTACAAATTTTTTAAAATTCTTCATCAGTTTGAAGATGATCTCAGTTGAGCAAGAATTCAGTAGGTTGTTGTTCAGTTCCTCTGGCTTTCTGGAACGATGGATATTGTAAAGGTCGAAATGGTCCGAGCGGAATTAAATGGCATTTGCTGACATCTCATGCATTTGGATAAACACTGCGAATTCTTTCAGTGGTCGTTGTTTTATTATTACGTAGACGAAATCCATTGGGCATACAAATCCCGATAAAACCCACTCCGATTGTTTTGCCAATCATCTTGCATGATATTACCTGGAAAAAATGATATAATGATTTGAAAAAAAAATACTCAATTCATCGGGAAAATATTTATTGGGTTGTTGTCAGTTAAATACTCAGTAAATAACACTGAAGTCAGGATATATATAAGCGATATTACTTTTTATACCTCTAATATATTTCTGCAGGTACGTTATAGTACTGGATATCGAAGTACAGAGTAATACCGTAAAGTATTTACCTTTTATAAATTATTGTATTTAGACGTGAGTACCTACAATATTGAGATTTAGGCAATGTATTCGTCATAGCATCTTATGTTGTGTGAAACCCATGTTTTACTCAATTGCATAATTGTCGACTAACGCCCTAGTCGAGTTACGTCTATACTCACAGAACCTAATTCGGACGCATTGATGTATTCAAAATTAATCAATCAATTAATCAATCTATCATCAATAATATTCATTAACAAAAAGATATCATCAGACGAATGTTACGGTCAATATTTTTCCTCTTGTTTTATAGCTAAACAGTTATGGCCGATTTATTCAAGGGTAAGAAGCTTTTCCGCGGTGAAAAGCAGGTTGATCCATCCGAGCTGCAGAACAAGATTGTCGCCCTTTACTTCACGGCCAGTTGGTGCCCCCCATGCCGTCAATTCACTCCGCTGCTGAAAGATACTTATGAAGCTTTGGAAGGAGAACCTTTTGAAATCGTCTTCCTCACCTCTGATCGTTCCAGAGAGGACACTATGTTATATTATAACAACAATCATGGTCCATGGCTCTTGATGGAATTCAATGATCCCTACATTGAGTAAGTACTATTTTGACTACAACCAACTATTTTTATCTTTGCAGTTCAACATAAGACCGTCAGCAATCTGATTTTATAGTTCACGTAGCGATTTTGTTGGAGATTCTTATCGAAAGTTACAAAACAGAAACACAATCACGGTATTTATTTACAACTGAAGTTTTCGCTACAATGACTCTTGGATTTTTAACTAACGGTTAAAGCCGAATTTTCAGTATCATCATAACTGGTATTTAGATTATTTACTGTAATGGCTGAATTTTTTTGCAAGAATTGCCCTTGGCTTTTTAACTAGCACACAAACCGAATTTTCAGTTTTATCATAACAGGTATTAGGATTATTTACAGTACTGGCTACAATGATTTCCTTTATATTCGTTTGACTGCTTCTGTCTGTCTGTCCGTCCGTCTCTCTCTGTCTCTCTGTCTCTCTGTCCCTCTCTCTCTCTCTCTCTCTCTGTCTGTCTGTCTGTCTGTCTGTCTCTCTCTCTCTCTCTCTCTCTCTCTCTCTCTCTCTCTCTCTCTCTCTCTCTCTCTCTCAAACGTTTCAACCAGATTCACTGAACCTGGTTTATTAAATTTGCAACGTTGACGGATCATAGATATCTTCAATTACAATGTTACCAAATTCATTAATTTTATAACAATAGACTTCCAAGAGTTTAGCCGATAATGCTTTCTTACAGCTTTCAGTAGTTTCAGAATAAATTATGTATAAACATAGTTGTTAAAGCATTTTTCTATTTATTATTCAGCCGGATGTGAACTCGGGATAATGATCTTTATACTTTTTTGTCTATTCAGCCTGCCCCCATAATTTAATTATCTGTTTTTCAACGTGCTTGGTTGCACAACTTCACTGTTTTAGTGGACAAATATAGTAACTTTATTGATGGTTCTTTATAGAATATGAACTACTTTCCCTTTGTTCCACGTTTCTGCGCAATGATTTCTACATTTCTCAATAAGATTCAAAGAATTGCCAATCAAAACTTTGGATTAGACTAAAATTCAGTTTTCCGTCGGCTTCTAAGTTTACATTAATAATAATGATGATAATAATTATAATAATAATAATAAAAATAATAATAAATATTATTATTATTATTATTATTATTATTATTATTATTATTATTATTATTATTATTATTATTATTATTCCATCTCACACCAGTTGCCTGGTGGTTACCGCTGGAGGTTGAGTGACAGCAAGTCTCCTCAAGTACCCAGCCCTCCTCTCCTCATTCTCATAGATCACAATTATACTGTGGTTTACAGTTTCACACTGGTTGCCCGGTGGTCCATGCTGAAGGCTGAGTGACAATAAGTCTCCTCAGGTCTTCAGCCAATATTTCTTCCCTCCTCCCCCTACCATACCAGTGCTGTGGTTCTCATTTCCACTTTCATTTTCTTTCCTCTGTTGTTGTTGTTGTTGTTATTATTATTATTATTATTATTATTATTATTATTATTATTATTATTGCAATTTCATACCACTTGCCTGGTGGTTGTCGCTGGATACTGAATGACAGAAAGTCTCCTCAAGTCTTTCAGGCCCCCCCCCTCTCGACTTTCTAACAGCCTGCAGCAGTGCTGTGGTTCGTGTAATACCCACATGTTGCTTGGTGTTTGTCACTGAAGGTCAAGTGACAGTAAGTCTCCTCAGGCCCTTCTCTCATATAATACTTACATACCTCTGCAGCGCTATGCCTCATGTCGTCTAGACCATGCTCTTTTCATTCTGGCTGACAACTGGAGGTTGTAGATCTCATATTTTGAGTACCCTCCCCCAAGCGTTGTTGCAGACACCAGTTGTGTTGTGGTGTGCAATGTCTCAAACCTTCCAATTATCCCCAACTCCTTTAATTTTGCTTTCAGTGTCTTTTGCATAGTTCCTAGTCCATTTACTTTTATTGATACTTCCCACACTTTCATGTTCTCTCCTTTTTCAGCTTTTTGCAAAGTCCTGGTATTTCTCTAGCTTTTCACTCTCCTACATATTCACTCTATGATCAGCAGGCACCGTCATGTCTATTATTTGACTAGTTCTCTTTTCCTTGCCAACGACTACCATGTTTGGTCTTCTCGCTTAGGTTGGGTGATCAGCTTTGATGTCGAAATCCCAGGATAATTTGTAGCTCCTATTTTCAAGGACAGTCTCCGGTATGTGCTGATACAATCCGTCCGCATCTTCGGAGTCCTTTCCTTAATTCCCAGTTGCTACCCTGCCATGTCTGTGTTTGTACACTCTCTGGGCTAGTTTATTTCATTCACTGGTCATGTAGTTTACAGTCTCAACCTTTTCTCTTCATTGCTGGCATTTGGGGGAGGGATTCTGTCGATTTTTGCCTCGGCATAGTTAGTCGTGATACAGTTGTTTGCGACTGCTATGATGAGGTCTTCAATTTCACTTTTCAGGATGCCTTTAAGTGCCTATTCCTATGATCTCTGGCCTGTAATATTTTGTATCTGCTTTTTGAATTTATTGTGTATTTTTTCTGCTCCCATCTTTCTTTCCTTGATGTCTGCTTCGGTATTCCCTCAGTTGCTACTTTCCAATTGTTTGCACGGCTCCCGGCACTTTTTTTTATAATGTTTACTTTTTTGCACATCCTTTTATATTCCTGTTTTAGCCTTTTGAGACAGGGTATATTATGCCTCTGTTGCCATCTATATGTGTCATCTCTGGGGTGTGAAGACTTGTGCATCGTCACAAGCTTCCTCTTCGCTGGTCCATAGATTGGATCCCTTCCTTTGCCCAGCTAAAAAATGGACCTGTGTATCTTACTACAGATATTTCCTATGTGTTCATTCATTTTGGCTGCTTTCTACTATTTAGTTTATTTTTTTATATTTTTATTCCCCCCACCCATTCTTTTCTTATTTTCTCTTTCATTTCTTCCCGTTTTATTGCGTCACGTTCAAGAATTCCTAAGTATCTATATTGGTCCTGTGTTGTCAATGCTCTGTCTTATTTTTTGGTTGTTTGTTTTGAGTTATTTGGGGTTATTTTTTTGTCTGGCTCTTTGATTCTTGCTGCAACTGCAGGCCTTCCTCTTCACACTACCCTTAGTGTGCATTTTTCTGTTTCGAACTCAATTCCTTTGTCATTTCAATGTTCTTTTACTTTGTTGCTCTTGTCTGTTTTTGTTTTTGTCCTTTCTGCAAATATGTGGTGCTTAACTTTTACTTATGTTCCGGAGTATCGGTATCTTTTGCCTCTTTCAAAATTCTGTTGAGTGGCATCATGGTTAATAAAAATAGTAGTGGCTTAAGAGGGTTCTACTGAAAATACATTCATTCTTACCTCTGCTAAGTTTTCTCCTATTGCTGTCAAGAGTACCTTTCTGTTTTTCATGAAGTTGGCTATGATTCTCGCCATCTGTTTGCTGATCTTTATAATCCTGAGACATTCCAGTATCAAGCTATGTGGGATAATGTCGTATGTTTTTATTACAGTTGATCCATCTCCTATCAATATTTTTTTATTTTTTGTTTGTTTGCTTTTTAATACTTATTTTAGGACCTTCTGGTCAATGTAGAGCAAGTCATTCAGCCTTTTGGTTCCTTTCCAGCATCCTCTCTATTCTTCTCGTAATAAACCACTTCTATCCATGGAAATATATATCTTCTTTGCTATCAGTCAAGTCAAGATTTTCTACATTGGTGGTAGGCACAGGATTGGTCTATAACTGCTAACTTGGTTCCATTTCTCAGTGTCTTTTTTAATGGAGGTCATTCTACTTTTTGTCATCCCGTCTGGGACCTTGCCTTCACCTAAGCAACCTCAGAGTTGGGGGTGAGTTTGATGGTGAATTTCCTAAACCAATATTTGTGGATCCTACCCGGTTCTGGTGCTTACCATTTGTCTTTTTCCTCAAGGTGTTATCCAACGTTGTTTCATTCAATTCAATTTGTTCTCCCTCGTTTGCCCCGCTGCACTCTTTCAATATTATCAAACCATTCTGAAGTCTAGTTGTGTCCTTTGAGGTATCCCCATATATCGTCGCAAAAGTTATTTGTCTCTGTGGCCTCCAGTTTTAAGCCCTGTCTCCTTTCTCTGTTAAGGTCTCGGTAAAATTTTCCTTCTGTTCTTTTGAAAAGTGTGGTTCTGTGTGTATTGGATGGTCCTCTGTCTATATTTCTTTAGTCTTACTTCCTTTGCTAATCTTATCTGATGTATTATTTCCATTATCGCCTTAATTATCATTTAAACCTATGAAAAATATGTATGTGTGTATGTATGTATGCATGTATGTATTTATGTACATTGAATTGCAATAGTGCTCTTGATCGACCCTGGCTGGGCCACTTTGTTGAGGGTGTCCAATATTTAAAGATTACCCTTCATCAGTAGAAAACATCATTGATGGTGTGCTGAGTTGCAGAATGATGTATGTCAAGAAATTTATAGAAAATATCAATTTTGAATTAAATATATCTATAAAAGTGGGTGCATAAGCATCTATATTGAAGTAGTCCTGTGTTTAGTATAATTTATCAGAAATGAATGAAATTGTTTAGTTGCTTTTTTAATCAATACCAATAAAAGGGAAGTTGTTATTGAACGTACACTTAATATATTTTCTGTTTTGTGTCTATATAGGGAGCTGAAAACCAAATACAAAGTCACTGGCATTCCCAAGTTGATTATAGTTGACCGCAGAGGAGAGGTCATTTCCCTGACCGGACGTGAAGATATCCAGGAAAAGCAAGCCGCGGCCTTCAAGGAATGGAAGGATGCGAAATGTTCTTAACTTTAAATTCCAACAAATGCTCACCTAGAAATTTGTTGTTTTGTTGTTTTTTTTTCTATTAAAGACAGAAAAAGGGGAAACAAATCCAGCTCACCCCAAGAAAAACCACAAAACAACAACATAACAACGAATGTTTCCGTAACTGTTTAAAGTGGACGAACGTATGAAGTATTTATATTTCATACGTTGATTTTCCTTTTAAAAAAATAGCATCGGCACTATAGAGGGAAATGTATTTATCTTTATGTATCTATAAACACGATTTACTAATCTAAATTATTCTTAGATAGGTATCATTTCAAGTAATTTAATTTTGAGTGGAAAATGTACCGTTTCTTTTTTCAGGGACGGATGTTCCTATACACAAGAAACAATTTTATTTCAGGAAATCAATTATATTTAACTGATATTTTTTATATCCGACATGAAAACAAAATGTTCCATTAAACTTTATTTTATTTTTTGTTTTCACCATTTTCTTTTAAAAAAATCATTCTATCCTTCTTTCACCTACTGTTTGCCATCAGAATTTATATGCAATTGGTAATAGAATAAAGGTTTCTTGTTTAATCAACACATTTTTGTATTTTCTCTTATTAGGTTGTACCAAATGAAATATTGGATTTTGGCAAAGATAGTAAAACGCTATATTTAAAAAAAACGGACACTTTTCTAATCAAAAATGTGTGACGATTGTCGTAAGGGGACCATTTTCATCAAGTAATGACACGTTCCAGAAGTGGGTTATAATTGCTGCAAACTAGCAGTGACCAACACACTTCAAAACTGGAAAGCTCTCAGAGAGTGCGTACCTCTTCCAAGACAATCATCACTGGAAAAACTGAATAAAAATCACTTCACCTACGGCTACTATACAGGGAGTGGGTAACAGTAAAACATTTTGTTGATCCGATTCAAAATTTAATTAATTCTCCCTTTGACAACAGCCCACCCTCCTTCAATATTTCATTGAAATTCATTAAGAATTCATGGTGATATCGTGTAGACGGTCAGACAGTCGAGAATGAAGATATACATCTTTTTTCTGATTTTTAAATGACAGAAAAGTGTCCTAGGAGGAATTCCAGGGTTTGCTGGCTACTCAGATTGGTCTACGATAATCTTCCACAATTTTTATCTCGTCATTGATGACGTTTTAGGTTTTCTTCGGAATTCATTTCCAATATTTTTACCTTTTGGGTAAAATTTCTGAAACCACCATTTATTGCTCACTCGTTAGTGGTTCATTCTCCAAATGCCAACTTGATGTCTCTCCCTGCTTCAGCTCATACTAAAATAGTAGTCGAATATGCTCCAAAGACAACATATTTTTAAGGTTGAAAAATTTAAGCTCCTTATAAATGAATCATTTGAAAAGCGAGGCACAACAGACGAATACCAAGAGTTACAATACTAATATATATAGTGTAAGAATTTATTCGATTTTGTTTTGAAAGAAATAAGCCATGAATAGTAGTAAATCTGACATCTAATGTTCTTATTTCTATTATTATTCGGACCATCCTCATCTTGGTTGTTTTTCATACAACGTTTCGGCCGTTGTACTCTACGACCTTCATCAGGTATCCTCTGGTAATAATAATAGAAATAATAATAATACCTCATCTCAAAAATTTAGAGATATACTGTTTAATGTTCTGTAACCCAATATTTTCACATGCATTTATTCTATCTTAAAAAAACACTTCGATTACCGACTTTAAGAAGGACGTTAAAAGTCGTGGCACCAAGAATTACAACGCATTAGTGAGACAATGAGTGACATACTTTATTGATGTACACACCATTAGTTCTGTATAACTGGGACTGGTAATACGTAAGTATAGATCAGGAATGGGTCTTTGGTGTCTGATCAAAGATGCAACTAGCATGACGTGACGACTAATGTTTTTGAGAAGTTAGCAATTTCAACCAATACTTCCGATCAGTGAAATAACAGGAAGGAATTAGACGGTTAGTTCCAGTCAACTGAAAAGTAGCTCAATTATTTATGTTGTGATGGCAGGAGAAAGAGATTATCATCTTCATTTTTCTTAATTCGAGTAAATCACGCAAACATTGTGTCCGTAGCAGGACGAGATAAAGAAAAAAAATTGTAATGTCACACATTTTCAAACGCTAAAGGCGAATGAAGCAAAACAATCGGACTGACTTAATGAGAGAAATCGATTTGATCGAACAGCGTCTACTATACAAGTTGATAATGTCACGTAGCTGAATTTAGCCATAACCTCAACCCTCACTCGCAGTCTTTTCAATTTTTCTCTTATGAAATATGTTGGGGTTTTTTTTACCGACTTTATAGGAGAAATCGATTTAATCGAACAGCGTCTGCTACACAAGTTGATAATGTCACGAAGCTGAACTTGGCCATAACCTCAACACTCGCACGCTGTCTTTTCAAAAAGTTTCCTGGTGAAATTTCTAGCATTCCATAACATTCACACTTTTCAAAATCAATATTGAAAGATATTCAGAACATAGAACAACACTCGGAAAGAGAGACTGATCATACCTCGCTACACAATTTTTGTTCTTGAGTAGTCTGTGTTTTTATCTGATTGATTATGGGTAAAAAGTACAGAAAATAGCTATTTTGCTTTTGTGGCAAGAATTATGATACTCATAAGTAATCGTTTTTCTTACTTTTTGTGATCAAAAATGTGCAAATTTATCCGTTGTCCAATTGCAAAATAGGTGGATTTCAAGTTGTCATTGTCCTGGTCACAAAAGCAAAGTTTGAGGAGAAGAATTGATATTTAGTATACCATAAAATTTTATACATAATTTTATTTCAATTTTATACATAAAATAAAACTTATTACTCAGAAACAAAAATATGTAAAAATAAACGTTGCATAGTGTTATAAAACTAACAAGAACAGCTTACGAGGAATGTTCTAGCAGGCGTGTAAGTGTGCATACGCGTTTATCTAACTTATCATTAAGGAATTATCATCGTCCTTTGTAATTCAACAAAAGGCAGATAAAAGATGTAATCTGCTCTAGCGGTTTCTGTTACTACTTACCTATTGTGATAAGAACCTTTAGATGATTAATGATTATTTTCTTGTAAAAATATCCCTCGTGACCTTATTTCAATAGCATCAATCGAGAGGAGATGATACTAAGTATTGGAAATGTACGCGTAAATGAATTTCTAATCGACGAATTTTATTACTTATTAGAAAACAGAAAGTCTTTTTCGCTAAATGTTTACATGTTTCCATCATCAATCTTGATTTTCTCAAAAATCACGATTTTGTATCATTTTTCTGTTAGTATGTGCTCTCAAAAGCACCAATATTTCTGACCCATCAAAACTGTGATCTGATCAAAACCTTTTTCCGGTATGTATTTGATTATAGGCTGCAAATTTGCTTCTAGCAACAACAAATCGAATAATAGAGGGACTGTTTAGTATAGTAGAACATCGACGTACTGAGTGCAATTTGGTTATAAACTTATTTAGCACCAATATTGTTTTGGTTGGGATCTACCAGCCAATAAAAGGAGATCAATCCAATTTAAGGAATTCATCGAACAGTAATGCTTAAGTTGTAACCATTTCGCTAGAGACCAAACTCTTCAAAATTAGAAGTAGGTAGATAGTAAAAAGGCAGAAAACTAGACGTCTTTTATAAGAAATCCTGACAGGAATATCTTCAAGAACGAATGTTTTTTGCAGCAGCAAAAATCGACCCAATAGAAAGACTGATGGATCCTTTCATTAAAAGTTCGAAAGAAGCCAACAAAGCGCTCTCGGCTACGAACATTCAAAGAACCACACAGATGAGATTTGATATCTTACAATTATCTTTCTAAAAGTAATGCATTCAAAGGAGAATCTCAAACCAACGAAAGGGTGCCAGGAATTATATCTGTTTACCTGTCCCCGCCCCCACACACACACCATTCTCTCCACCTACATAGGCTATTCTGGGCCATTCTTTATCGTATAACACCAGCAGTTCAATACATATGTTGTTTGAAGTTAGATTGTTCAGTTTTGCCAAATCAAGTAAAGACATTACTTTTTTCTTGAAGAAAATAAGTTGGAGAATCACAGAGCCCTGATTCAGATGTGGAAATAGAGATTATACGAACTTAATAATATGGACTTGACCTCAAACAAAACTTGTAAAAGACAGTTCCATCTTTCTGGTTCTCCGTTTTAAATCTTGAACTTTTTTTTCTTCTACCTTTAAACTCTTTTAGAAAATTAGAATGCAGTTACTGAATCTCTCCTACTCGATAGAATATATCTTAAAATAGCAAGTTGATACCCAAAAAGTAACTTGAACTATTTTTTAATTACTCTTTGTTTCAAGGGTTATAGTGAAGATTAAACGTATAATTGGAACTAGTTGCTTCTATCATCATCATCACCATCAGCAGTCTTTTGGCGTCCGTCATTAGACACAGACCTTCCCCAAGATTTGCCAGACTTATCACAGGCATCGCGGAGAAAATACGTACTGAATTTTATTTTTTTAGCTCTTCACGCCATCTTACTTTCTTCTGACTACAATTCGCAAATCATATCTGAGGATCCACGTGAAGTCCAGCGGTTGTCTGGCATTTTTGCTTCATGACCAGCCCAATACCATTTGAGTCTTCTTATCTCAGACTCCTGTCTTTTCTCTAATATACTGTGTCATCTTATGATATTTCCATGTGGGGTTGAGCATGATTCTCTCATGTGCACATTGCATTATTCTAAGTTCGAGCTCCATAGGTGACCATCAGGAGGATGCATTGATTGTATATCCTTTCTTCTTAGGACTAGTGAGATGTTTGTGTTATTGAAAGTTGACCTTGCTACACCGAAAGCTTGCCATCCTAGTACGATTCTTCGATTTATTCCTTCTCCTTCCTCAAAAGATAATAAGAACTTCTCGTATAAGAAAAAGCAGTATTGTTAAGTAGAAAACAAAATTATTAATAATTACAAACGCATCGTATATCATACAAGCAACTCGAAGGTAATAACAGTTACACCAACAATAGTTATAAGTCAAATGTGTAAAATATTTAAAACGATAAATATATGCTGAACAGATGCAATTGTCTTATAACTTACATATGGAAAATGTTTTACAAGAATACAAAAGTTTACGATTGTAGAGGGATACTTGCCAAGGCGACAGAAAAGGGAACGAGCAACACAGAAATGGTTTGATTAAGGAAATAAAATTGTAGATAATTTGTTTTCCGATATTGCAATCTGGAAAATAAACTGGCAGATTTATCTCCCTTCTAGTAGCATTGCTATGTTTAACAAAGCTACCAACACTGGATTTTTCAAGCCTGGGTTTTTGATATCAGTCTTGGTTTTAAATTCTCTTTTAACTATGTTTTCCCGTATATTAAAGTTTGTCAAGGTTTTTGATACTTGGATTTGTTGAGTAAAAAAGAAACGACAATGTATTGGATAACATCGTAAAAAACAATCAAATACCAAGACTTAAATCAAAAACTCAGATTTGGCTTGAAAAATCCAGTGATGGTAGCCTTGTTACACATAGCAACGCCACGAACGAGAAGGGAGATAAATCAGCCCAAAAGAATGCAGTCGATTCAACTTTTTCCATCATATACTGGCACTCCTGCCACGGGAGGGAAAGTTGTGTTGATGTTCCTCCCACCACGGAACATTTAGCCAACCTCGATATCATTAGACATTTAATGTGACTATTTAAAGAATGTATTTAAAACCTTCACACGCAGAGGTACGTTTACGAACACCTTATACATATTCAAATATATATGAAGCTTTAATATGATATTCTGTTTCAGGATATCTGATCAGTAAGTACTGAATAGCATTTACAAATATCTGCTTCCACATAAGTATGCTGAATTCAAATATACTTATAAAAGTGTGCATAGGTATATATATAGTCACCCTAAAGAGTTGTAACACAACGATACAGCTGTCTGTGGATAGCAAAATTATCAATTATCGTTATAATCAACGCTCCTTTCTTTAGGGTAAAGCACTCGTCTACTATAAGCTACTATAACAATGCTCTTCCAACTCAGGAATGAGCACTCTGGTGGATGGAGAATTGTGCGTAAGTAAATATATCGCTCACTTTGGTTGTAGGGCAGAGGTAGAGCATCTGCCGCTTGATCTGAAGAGAGGGTTTCAACCCTACCTAGCGGTACTGGATTGTCTGTAGCCACACTGAAGAGTTGTAATACAACGAAACAGCTGTCTGTGGATGACACTATTATTAATGTGTGTGTCTGTGTGTGTCTGTGTGTGTGTCTGTGCGGGTGCAGACACCTATGTTAAAAACTATCTAGTGATAGATAGATATGCATATGGACTTTTGTACAGAAAGAATTTTATATATATGTCTATTAGCAGATGAATAGGAAAGTACGCATACATACATACATACACATACATAACAAGGAGAGGAAGAGTGATGGTTACTGAAGCGGTTGTATAATGTAATCCGTGTGTTATGAATGATGTTTACTCTTGTTGCACCTCATAAATGTTTATTTAAAATTTGGATAAGACGTCTGTGCACTCAAGTGAACAGACTCTTTTGAAAAATTACCAAATTTACTCGCAAATGTACATTTTACTCTGAGCACAATCAAAATTCTATTTCTTTTAGTCTGCTTCATACTTTAGCTCAAAGAATTCCTTCTTGGATAAGCACCACTTTTCATAACTTTCATTCGTACTTGATCTGGACATACCACACACACACACATTGATTCATTATCATCGAAATATTTCTTAATGTTCCATATAACTTACAAGATTACAAATACCTCACACAAATATACACGCATGCACACACACACACACACATGCACACAAACACACACTACAAAGAGAAATGAGCATAAATATTTCTCTCTCTTTTTTATTCTCGATCCATCGCCCTTATGATATATTTATGATAAGTCCTTTTGATTGGCTGAATCATTCAGTCTCTTAACTCTAAATTTAGAAGACTTACATCAGGTGAATGTCACATCCGGCATAACGTTTTTTTTTACCCTACTTCCTACTTTATACTATGTTCGCGCTTTTAAATGTTCTTTTTTTTATCTCTCACAATGAATTGCTACTCGACTTCAACGAGTTTGATTGAGAACTTTCATTCTTTAAGAAAGCTTCACAAGACCAAACTTTAGAAACTACAATGTGTATTCCATCGTCAAATAAATTAAACATTCCGCCTCTCGAAATCCCAAGTTTTTACTAATACCTAGATTTCACTCATGCTTTTTTTACTCATCATTATGTCAATCTTCAAATCGTCAACCATTAGAACTAACCTGATACAATCATGAAAATTCAAGCAAAAACGGATATGACCAATGCATAAGAATCGTGTTTGAACTCTCCTATAAGGTGAGCAACCTTCCGTAGATTTTCTGGTGAAAGTTCTTCTCGGGTAGATGAAATGAAGAAATTTTGATTATTCAATAGAGATGGGAGAAGCCCAGCTGCAAGAGTCACCAGTCGATTTGTTGAAAATACTATAACACGATAGAAAACCGATAGCTTCGTCTATTCATTCGCCAATCGACAAATGGCATCACAGATCTTTGCTTTTGGTTCCTTTTCAATTTTTGTTTCAATCATTTTTACAGTATATTAAACAACCGTAGCCATCAAAGATGGGTTTTTGTGTTCGTTTATGTATTTATGTATTCCAGCATTCCTAGCCTTACAGACTTGAAAATTTGCCTCAGGACCCTACCGAGTCCCTTCTAAAAATATTCTGTTTTTTTTTTTTTTCCTGTTGTTTGCTTTTCAGAAAAAAAAGTTCGTTCTTTTTCAATCTGTGGAGGGGGGGATTATGCTGACAGGTTTATTGATAATATCTAGATTCTACATATTTTTCATTACTCTATTTTAGATGTTTTCCAGCGGAAAAGCCCAGTGATGTCATAAATAGAATTTATTCTGACCATATTTATTCTTTGATCGAATTTTCTTACATGACTTTAAAATGTTGGCGCTGCAGTTGTTCAATTATTGACTGTGATGGCAAGTTTCTTTAAAATTCGATTTTATTATTACTAGTTATCCCCTGACCCGCAAGAAAAGATAGAAGAACAGAAAAAATCACAATGTTTGTTATTGTGGAACTTCTCAATCTCTGTGTGAAAATCATGGGTATATTTGAATTTGTAAAAGGTGATTTTTCACAAAATAAATTACTGACAGCTTTCAGTCGAAGAGTCCACTGTCTCAAATGGTGACAAGGAGATATTTTTATCTGCAAAATGGTTACCTTTAAATGGAGGAGCATATTTACGAATAAAAAACAAAAAATTTACCCAATTCAATATGCGGAAGCGTCCCGATGGAGTGCGCATGCGTCAGCTTAGTGATCCATCCAAATTTCAAATCTGGTCGAGACTAAGACGTTATACCTACAAGTTTTCTATCACCACCACTCAGCTGAATGCAAGTCCAGCGGGAGACACTTCCTTCCCAATCACACAGCTTAGAGTGAACTCAATTAGCTGCACAAAGAAATTTTGTCGTAAAGAAGAGTTTTCAACACACTTGGCTCATATCGGGGAGTGAATCCTTGATCTTCTGCGTGTGAGGTAGATGTTCTAATCATTGATCATCGTTATCATCATCAGGGTCAGTCGTTGGACATAGACCTCCCCCGCCCGAGGATTCGACATATTTCTCTACCATGGTTTTTTTTCCCTTATATACTGTGCTATCTTATGATCTCTCAATGTGGGGTTGAGAATGATTCTTATTTCTGCACGTTGCATCATTCTCATCTCGATAGTCAATCTTTTCAGTAGATTTCATGTTCCACCTCCATAGGTGACTATCGGTAGGATGCATTAATTGTATACCCTTCTTTTTATTTTTTTAATTATTTTTTCTACGCCCTCCGAAAGGATATCCATTACGTGTTTAATTAATTTTAATTGGTATTTTCGTTATATCCCGTCTGATTGCTTAGACAGGATATCCGGTCGGAAACCTCTCGAATAAAAAATATCCTTTTCTTCTACTCTGCAGTTGGCAAATATTTCTATGAGGTTTACATTCATCCATTGACTGCAGCAGATGGAGTTTCTTTACCCAGAGGACCTATCTCGATTATCATTGGTTTATCTACAGATCCTGTTTTCCATTAAGTCCGGTTGATAAAGGTCGATTAAATATGATCTTAGCACTCTGACCTTCAATCTCTCTCTCTCTCTCTCTCTCTTTCTCTCTCTCTCTCTCTCTATATATATATCTATATATATATATATATATATATATATATATATATATATATATATATACTTTCTCATCATCCCAATTCTTTTCATTTTTCTACTCTTTACTTTTGATTCAGATTCCATCTCTTCATTTTTGGCTTATTCGACGGTCTCCAACTACCTCCATTTTCACTCTCCCTCCTTTTTCCATTACCATCACCCCCTCCATCTGTTCCTTTTTTCGACACAAGGCTACCCCCTTTTCTTACCTGTCTCCCCCCTCTCTCTCTCTTTCTTTCCTATCTTTCCTCGCTTTTCTCTGTGTTTGTTGTACCATCATCTCTATTTCTTTTTCTCTTTACTCTCCTCTAACTTGATTTTTCCATAGCCTGCATTCTTTCGTTTTTAAATAGACCTCTCTTTTTTATTATTCGCTATACTGCCACTGTCTGTGTTCCTTCTTCCATGAAGATAGGAAAATCATTTCATCTAATACAAACCTCATGCAAATTGTACAATATTCTCCAAGCTTTAACATAAAATAAATCAACAAATTTAACTTTGCCGTTAAAGAGTTACTAGTTGGTTTTCAAAGCTTTGCACCTGAATAACACGAAATGTAAACCTGAAATAATTAAAAGACGACAATAAAAACAGAAGCATCAGTCTCTGAAGGGTCAGCTCGGCACTAAAACTTTCAAATAGCTTTCCCGTGGTTGCAACAGTAATAAATTAATTACCTTTATAGTAAACGGACTCCTCAAACAATATTTGACCGTTCCTCATTATCCAGGTATGACACTCTTTATAACGTTCGAAGAATGATTCTACCGGGTCCGAATTTCTGGCTTCCTTCAGTTGTAAAAGACTTAGCGCTTAAAATACAACTTTTTCTTCTGAATTTACATGTGAAGCTTAATGTTTCCATCTCGAAATTGTACCCTGGAAAATTGTATTTGGTGCGTTGATATGGACACTTTCGTTGAGAAGGGGACCCTTTTCCTTGGTGAATAATACAATGCTTGTAAAATCCTCGCTACGTGTTCACTCACACCCACACACACACTCATATGCATACATGTATATATACCTATATATGATTACAAATCGTATCATATCATATTGAAACTATTTGGAATGATCTCCCGTTATTACGCAGTGAATATATCATTTGGCCAAGACAAAAGAATAAATAATAAAAGAAAATGTAAATGCAGGAATCCGACCAGGCGACCAATAAGGCAGTCACTTCAACCATTAAGAGACCCATTCTATTCAATAGTTTATTTTATCCTAGTTGTCGGGGCAAAATGATACATTCACTGTGTAATAATGGGGGATCATTCTGAATAGAGTTTCAATTTGATACAACGTAATTTATAATTATTCTGTCGCATCATGTATCCATTTCCTTATGATACATGTATATGTATATATATGTAATATAGTAGTAAGTATATATATATATATATATATATATATATATATATATATATATATATATATTACTCACAATAAGTCAAGTAGCATATATATATATAAAATATTTATATATATATATATATGTATATATATATATATATATATATATATATATATATATATATATATTCTGGCAACCTATGGCCCCTGTGAGACCCACTACTTCTGCTACGATGATATCCATGAGAGTACCAACAAAGACTTTACAGCAGACAGAACTTAGTCCTAACTCATCATGGTGACCCAAAAGGAATCCTCTTCCTTGATTTCCATGTGTGCTTCCAAAGCGAAATATCTCATTTGTTTCCTACGGAAACCTTCTAACCACTGAAAGGTACTCACAGGCTACTGACGATTGAAACACTTCCAAAAAAATGTTTAGCATACTTATTAATTCACTTATGAATGAATTAATTGATTAACTAAGTCTCTGTATACTTCTATTCCTGATTCTGTCTCATTCTTTATCATTCTAATATATATATATATATATATATATATATATATATATATGTGTGTGTGTGTGTGTGTGTGTGTATATATTCGAGATTTGTCCAAAAAGTTTCCACCTATTTCCATAAGTCGAAACCCAGCTGCGTGACCTTGATGTTACTTGGAAACCCATCAAAGCACACTTTACTTGGCAGACCGTCTGCTTTACTCAATTGGCAGTGAGGCATGACTGACATGAACGTTCTCTAAAAATGCTGCATTCGGAACCACAATACATGATTAAATGCAAGCAATGAGGTTTTTCTATTATGAACCCAAGCCATATGAGCAAAATTTGTGTTCATTCAACTATTCATAAACAGTACTGTATAAAGCTACATGAGGATTTTACACGCGCCCTTTGAAGATCAACCTGAAAGATAATCGACACAACATCAACATATGATCACGTGGAGAAATACAGCTTCTTGACCTGAAGGGGGATAATGTTGACACGAACGTTTTTGTCAGTTTTCAACAGAATCACTTGATAAGGCTATAGTGGCATATCATCTAGATATTGTATTCGTTATTCAGAAAGAGTTTTTTATAAGTGACAGCAATAATAATAATAATAATAATAATAATAATAATAATAATAATAATAATAATTATAATAATAATAATAATACTTGTTTTGTCGAGCATTCTTTCTTTTTTCCCGTATTTTAAAATTCATTGAATTCACAACGGGTGGTCTCTTAGAATATGCATACGTTAACCTGTCTACTTTCACTTAGTTATTTCATTCCTCTCAGAGTGCATTCTGGGCGATCGGGTCCACTGGAGAGTCAGCTGTCGGTGGGTATTCTGCCATGAAACTGCTATGCATGTTTTAATGATTTAACTAAAAACATTCGACCTTTACTAGAAAAGAACGCTGTAGGGACAAGTCATTTATAGCATATGGACAAATCATATTGGTTCTTAAGAATCCATACCAACTGGAGAGGTAATCATGCAAATAACACCGGATCTTGCCCTGGCATCGTATACAGGAATATGTTAAGCCGGGAGAGAAATACATAAAGTTGATCTATCTGACATTATCAGCCGTCTGCATTAATCTCAGTATCTCCGAAGTGAAATTATGTAATGACTTATATTTTTACTCCACATCTAAATTAGAGCATGAAGAGAATCTACCTACCAAATGTATGATGGAACCTGTATATTTTTTGCGTATATATATATATATATATATAAACATTTTTTTCAGTGACCATGATTTAAGGGTCTCATCTAAGTATATAGTACGTAATTTCAAACTGATCCGATAGAAACAGAGTTTTGATTTGAAACTGCATGGAAAGATTTATTTCTTGTAGTCTGCAATGTGCAGTGTATTCGTGAAATATCTTTCCTTCAATAAGCGTATATGCTATTTTCTTTGCTTGCTGGCGCTTACGAATCTCATTGGTTAATTTAATCATGACATATCACGACATAGTAATGGAGATTATGTCTTAGAAACTCTTTATGTCTGATCATATATTAAAACACCTTGAGTTAAGTTGAGCCAAGTCTTGCAATTAGGATACTCGAATTATAAAAAATTACCCAATAAAATAGCTTTAGGCTCCTTAGTACCGATCCCTATTTACCCAAACCCGTCATTTTTTGCGGGCATATGTTTTTATACGTATAATAAGCTAAGTAGTATTACACGCTTCAGCTTTTTATCCAATAGATGTTATGCGATAATGCTCGCAAAATAGTGAATATAACCAATGAATTGCATAATTTTCAACATTATCCTAGAGAGCGATCAGAGTTCCCTCTTCTGCACCATCAGCTGGGATGTTATGACGTAATGAAAAGTGCCCCACGAACAATAGGGGCCTTCCTCATAGAAAAAAAAACAATTCCAAGGAATTTCACTGAATATACAGGATGACCTTATCTGTGTTGAAAAAAAAGGTGTAATATCTAATTTTTAACTAATTGAATGACAAAAGCAAGAAAGTCAGCCTACATATGAACTTCAGCAAAAGCAAAGGTCATATACAATAATCATGTCGGAAACAGTGATCAGAACCGAAGATGCAAAACTGGAGAAAGTAGACCCCTACATCTACCCAAGACAACAAATCTCAATGAAATTCACCAAAAACAAGATCAAGAGTAACTCTAGGATGACAAACCTTCGGCAGAGCAAGCTTAACCTTCAAAATCAAGAAGATCTCATCAATCCTAAAAAGAGAATGCAAAACTGGAGAAAGTAAATCACTACATCTACCGAAGACAACGAATCTCCATGAAATTCTTCAAAGACGAAATCAAGAGTAACTTTAGGATGGCAAGCCTTCGGCAGAGCAAGCTTAACCTTCAAAAGCAAGATCTCATTAATCCTAAAAAGAAGGGTATACAACCAATGCATCCTCCCGCAAACTGAGAACCTTTCAATATGCACATAAAAGAATCATGCTCCAGCTCACACGTACAGATCACAAAACAGCACAATATAACTGGGGAAAAAACTGAGATAAAATACTAAATGGATAGACGAAGTAGACAAATACAGAAATTATTGGTTCGGCGACGCCAGAAGTGTTGCAAATCCTGGGGAAGGTCTGTGTCCAACAACGGACGTTGGAGGACTGATGGTGATGAAACTGACAACACTGAGCAAAGGATGTAACAGCAACTGATGCTAGAGCTGCTAGTGCATCTAAAAAAACCTTGATTTTGCAGTCAGTTAAAATTGACAGATTCTTTGCATCTTCTTGTCTTGAGTTATTTTGTCTCCTCTTCATCACATCACTTTTAGGAATAGCCTCATGTGTTTTCTGTGGGAAAAATTCCCTTGTCTGACTAACTTCAAACTATCATCTATATATATGTACATCTATGGTTTGTCTTTCATTTTTCTTGTTATTTTTATCGAGACGACAAATACGTTAAAATCCATTATGACATCATAATGAAAATATTATTACAAGATATGAACGGCATCATGACATAAAAATTAAAGTATTATGACATCATAATAACGGCATTACATATATGTCTAAAAGCGGAAACTGGCTTGGCGTTTGAATTGACCTAAAGCCAAAAGGTTCAATCGAAAAAAACTGTTAAGATCGACTCGGACAAGACAATGGACTGAAAAGCAAAGTCACTATAACATTCTTCCCTCTCCCAAAACAGTCATAAGAGTCAACGGCCCCTGACGGCTGGTGGTTATGGCCAGCTGGACGCAGTTGTAATGCCGATGCCAATGAGGGTTAACTGAGGCATGTTATGGTTCTCTGCATAAGTAATGAAAAGTCATGTAATGGTTGCTGAAGACTTGTCCTTTGATCAAATCAAGCTTGCTCTAATGTCATCGTGACACTGATAGCAGGGACAAGAGCCACCCTAAACCCGACCATGTCAAACAGGCCGATATGGGGAAGCAAGTAAACAACACCCCATAAACCAGCCAAGTGGGGGCTTCGTATTGATCTATAAGAGGAAATAGCCATGAAATTATTTTCAAAATCATGTAAGTATATGCGTTGGAATACTTAAATTAATATTCATTTAATCTATGAATTACAACATTATTTGGAAGTAAAAATTAAGTCATTCAAATTATCCTCATTTACCTTTACGAAACTCGTCTTAACGGTTTGGCTACAAATACTATACCAGCAGGCGTCGCTCAAATAATATAATATTCCTTATTTCTCCAGTTGTTACCATGCGACCATTCAACGGTCGGAGAAATCAAATTATCAAATTACATTGATTCAATTACATTGACTTAAAACATTAAAGTATCAAATTACAGTCTTATTCGGTTGTACTTTACTTCCATACTGTATATAACAACTTCAAATGAATGTGAATATATCATATTCTTTTCATTAAATGAATCAAAACGTTTGCTTTGTTTCATTAATTTTTGCCTTCGGTATAAAAAAA
>OY735210.1:55915541-55993041 GCA_963457665.1 Thysanoteuthis rhombus
TGTTCCGTCTCACTGTTTAATCTGAAATGTCAACGAGTGTGTTTTTTTCATCCATCTTTCGTTGGTTTCTGCTAAACAAGCCAATGTTGTCATTGGTTATGAGTGGTTGAAAACGCCCCACTCCCCGCCTCGTTTTGAGTATTTCCATGTCTATATTATTTCAATCTAGAAAAAAACATTTATATTTAGTTTTAATGTAAGTTATCTTTCTTTTTGAAACATTATTAAATATCTATGATGTATGTACAAGTATCATGGCGAATTCAGGATAATTCTTTTTGCTCGAATCTTCTTTAATTTTGACATATTATCTTGAATTGAAGTAGCCATAATTGCTAAAGTTGAATGGAAGTAGCCATGTTATAGCTATCTGCAAAATATATTTTATTGGCTGGAAATGGTACTAAATTGTGGCTAATAAATTTGAAAATTGGCATTCCCCAAGGTCATAAGCATCAATCTGATCTATTGTTTTAGGCTCACTCTGTTTTCTCATTTCGGGGTAGGGACACAATGATTTTCGTAGTAATCACAGTATGTGAAACGTTTTGGTATCATTTGGAAGGCTTCCCCAAGAGCTTCCCAGATATATAAGTATGACGAAAAATGATTACCGTTGAAAATTTTTGCTACAAGTTGAACTTTTACTTTTGGCACCTTTGTGAACTGTTTCATATTTTTCTAGTTCTCAACATTATTCCTTCTTTGCTGCGTTGGGTGTTCTCTTTTCAGTTTTCTTTTTCTTCATTGAATTATCATGGTTTTTCTTTCCTATTTCTTCTTTTCTCATTGCACAAAGCCTGCAAAATTATATCTATGCTTCGTTAGTATATCCTTTTTGTGCCACCGCTGGTGCATCTTATCTCTAGTTGTTTTACTGATATCTCATACAGGGTTCTTTCTGGGCGTCAATGCTGCCAACGTATTTGCTTACCTGCTCCTGAATTTGGCACATTAGAATCTTGCTTCTTTAGTTTTTCAGGACAATATTTGTAAGATAGAGAAGTTTATTTGGGCTCCTTAGTCATTCACTAGGCATCAGATGTACTGATAAGCACTACTGCTAGTTTTCCAATGTGTAGTATATATATCATATTACATCCCTATATCGTTTATTTGTCTATTTGTACTTTTTGGAGATGTTTACACATGAGAGGAGACTCGTGTTGGAAGTCCAGCATGCTAATTCGGAAAACAACTTCCATCTGAGAATTGCAAAATACATCAAGTAACCGGGGTACTAACCAATGTATTTGACATTATCATCAGAACGTTAGAAAAAGTAATAATGTCTGCAGGCTGGCTTTAGAAGAAGCTACTCGACTATTGACTATTTCCATTCTATAAATCAACTAAAAGAGAAACTCTTGAAATCCACTAGGTCATTAATGCTACCATATAAAAAGGCATAAAACCCGAATATGTCCGAGTCTGGTAATATATCTACCACCAAAGCAGTTCCTTTTTTGTGCTTTATAAAAATAAAAAGAGGTGAGACTAGGTAATACCAGCACACCCAAACTCATCACAACCTGCCTAGAGATGATGATCTAAGGCCTTAATTTGGTCTATAAAAGAACCAGAATAGACGGCAAATACCTGTGTGACCTCTGATTTTCTAAAGACGTCTTCTGTTTTGCTGAGATCCTTCATGATCTCTAATTGTGCAATAAGGTTGGTCTTCCCATTAACTCCAATAAAACAAATGTCATATACAACAAACATATTGAGGAGAAAAACACAACGATCAAAATCGAAAACACAGTGCTGACGAAGTAGACCACTTTATCTACCTAAGACTACAAATTTCTATGAAATCCTCAAAAGAAGACAAAATCAAGCAAAAAATTACTGTAGGATGCCAAGCTCTCGGTAGAGCAAACTCAACCTTCAAGAAAAAAAGAATTCGATAGTCCTAAAGATAAGTAGACAACCAAAGCATTTGCCATGATGTACAAATATGGAGCCAAAACAAGGAACCTCAGCGAAAGAATAACCCTCAAACTGAGAACCATGCAATGTTCACTGGAGAGAATCATGCTCGACATGACATGGACAGATCATAAGACAGCACAAAATATTACAGAAAAAAACATCACAGAATCCTTCAGAAAACTCAAATGATACTAGGCCGGTCATGATGCAAGAATATCAGACAACCTGGACATCGCAACTCACCATTCGGATCCCCAGAGATCATATGCAGAACCGAGACCAGCAAAATATAAGATGGCGTGACAAACTGCACGAGTTCAGAAAGTATTGACTGAGCGACACTCAGGATAGACAGGTCTGTCCAATCCTGGGAAAGGTCTATGTCAATCGACGTCTGCTAATAGGCAATGAGTTATTTCTCTCCCAACAGCCCCTCACTGAACCAACACCATTTCATCTTTGGTGAATGACCAGCACAGATTCTGATTACATTATACATTTATTCATGGTTTTAGTCGAGTTTCTGTCATAGTGTCGTCTCAAGGCGATAAATCTTCCTTTAGTGACGTTGCCAATTATGATGAATACGAAACGATCGCGATGACACTGATGATGAAAAAGATGCTGCTGATGGTAAAGATGCTGGAAACTGTTCAGATAAGTTCGTGAAAGAAATTGTGTTATTGAGTAACTTTTCAGCTTGAACTAGATCAATTGGGATGGAGATATGATCCTTTCATAGTATAGGTAAAACATAATTACCGAGAATGTTGTATTAACTTGTATATTAGTGATCAGGTATGATATTTGCAGGCATCTATTGACAGGTCTGGTTAGTCACCCGATAGAGGAAGCGTCACCAGACCAACGACTTTTGGCAGTAAAAATTGGAAAGGGGTGAACATTGAATTGGTTACTTTTCCTGCTTGCTTTTGGTGGTGATCAAAAGAAAGTTCGAAATTGAAAAAAAAAAGCGTTAAGCCTGCCGGACACAAATTAAGGGACCAATTCAGCATGAATTAAACCGTGCAGCCTGTTTGTGCGATTGATACATAGCCGGGCAGACCGACTTGAAAACTGAAGAAACCTATGTTGATGTTGACTATGCTGGGGCTGACAGTTTTGATCGATGACACCTAATAAATTCAAGATGTAAATAACGTACTTTTCACGCATTTCATGTTAACTGTTAAATAAAACTCAAGCGGTACTTTCCTGTGCATTGTTTATTCGAATATATATTATTTTCCGGTTGCTCAGATAGTGTTATGGTTGTTATGTCTGCCTTAATCGCAGATCCTTAGTTTAATTACTCGGTATGAGAGAGGGATGTAAAAAAAAATATTCATTAGGACCAATACCCCATTGCACTCACCAGCTGTGGGGATTAGGATGGAAGAATCCCTTCGATGGATTAGCATTCTGCCAGAGGGGTGGTCATAATAAATTGTTGGTATAAAGTCCTGGTCTCGGCCAAACTTAACACTTGCAAGAATCAATGAGCTGGCATATGCATCAGAAACTAGGACTTCGACACTGGCTGTCATAATCAATTAGGGGTTCCCTCTTTGGAGACGTGACGCTTTTTAAATTCTATTCCTAACTATAGGTCTCTAAATTCCTTTTTGTTTGGAGCATTCTTCAGATTTCATCCATCAGCTGATTCTCCAGTAAATTTATATCCTCTGCAAATAATTTCATTGCTATGCTGAAGAGTAACAGGGATAGGGGATCTCCCTGGAAATTACTGCCCCAGTTAGCGTTAGTCTTTAATTTTCCCTTTCATATGTTGTGAATACAAACATCTCTTCTGAAATTGTTAACATGTTTAGACATTCCAATATCCACCGTAAGTCTATCTATGCTATTCTTTAGTTTTATTTTTCTTCCTTTCAGATTTTTTTTTATCTATGAATCAGAGTTCACTTGTTCATCTGGTTTATTTTCGGCTTTTTACAGCTTCTCAAGTCAGAGCTTCCGGCTTTCTAGCGGGTATACTTATTCGGTAAGTTGCCCCATTCAGATTTTCCACCTCATAAGCAGTTACGTTATGGGTTTGTAATTACTTACAAATGTCCCTTGGGGGGCTTCTTAGTTAATAAGATTCGTTTATCCCTTCTTCGTCTTACTGAAAATTCTTGCTCCCTTCAGGCATTTACGTATTTATTGGGCTATTCTTTCGTGTAAGGCCGTGAATTTCTTGAACGAGAGGACTTGCCTTAAATCTTTTTTAGGCCACAAATAGTTTAAGCTATATTGAAATCTCTAGGCTTTGGGGGAAAATATTAATATCAGAATGCTATGCTTTGCGGCATTTTTTCTTTGTAGTATCCTAAGTTTCTGCTCGTTGTTCTCGTCCTGGCATTTGTTTTGAAAAAATATTTTCGTAACATCTGTACCACGCTTCGAGAGACACACAGTTTCCTGGTTCTTATTTGAACTTGTTTATAGAGATCACCATAGCGACTGAAGTATGGCTTGAACTAGTTCTGATTGACATCTGTTGAAACATTTTTTTCTATAATCTTGTTTGTTGCTGGTGTATTTAATATCAACTTCCTCATCATAATTTGTTTTTGTGACTTCAAAACCCAAAATCTTTATATCATTATATTTTTCTCGTCGCTGATAGTAATTGCTGCTATTCCCCCGTCTCCTCTTTACGTTGATAATAGTTATATGCCCGACGGCTGTTATATTTCGAGAGATGTTATACTTTTTAGCTGATCCATTGTAACCAAGTTATGGTTGTACTTTCGGGTGTTTACTGAATATGTTATATCTGTTTGATACTAAGGTTTGTTAGTATTGGACTAGGCTGTTACACTCAATACGCTAAATCAATGAGTTTTTCACCCGTTACCGATACGGACTTCGTCTAAATGCTATGATTGCCAATGATTTATTCGTAAATCTCGAAACATATTCTATCAGATTACACAACACATATTTTACAATGCACACTAATCTTGTTTGCTGCTTGAGTATTTTATCCCAACTCCATCTTGAAATCTTCAAAATTTGTTTTTATAAGTTTTATTCCCGAGATTATTCGCTTATGGAGCTGAATCATGGATCCTAATCAAAAGACAGATCATCAAATTGAGAACTATGCAACATGCATATGAAAGAATTACGCTGGGCCTCACTTGGAGAGACCACAAGACAGCACAGTACACCTGGAAAAAGACAGGAGTCAGGGACATCATAGAATCCATTAAAAAGCTCAACGGGCAGTAGGCTGGCCATGATGCACGAAGGCAGAAAACTGATGGACATCGTGACTCACGACATGGATCCCCCAAGATCACACGCGGAACCGAGGCCGACAGAATATCAGATGGAGAGACGAGCTAGACAAATTCAGAAAGTACTGGCTCCGCAACGCCAATGATACAGAAGTGTGGCAAATCCTTGGGATAGTCTAAGTCCAACGACCTACGTTGAAAGACATGATGATGATGATGATGATGATGATGATGATGATGATGATGACTCTATGTACGACACAAGGTACAAAACAATAATTCATAGTACATAATGTTACTCTAGTTCTAACATACACTTCTGACGGTGTTATAATAGCATAGTAGTGAAAGGATGTCAGCAGTGGTAGCTGTCATAAGAGTTTTATTTAGTTTTGATACAAAAAAAGCATTGGCATAAGGACAGTTTGCGGGATGGGAGGGAGTTTTTGGTCTTCTGTTGACTATCTTACTCTTAACTAGATCCTTTCGTGACCCATATATTCTCAAAATATCCCTTCAGCATAAGAATTCATCCTTCTCTTCCAGTCCTAAAATTTACCTCATTTGCTCTATGGGGCTTAAACTAATCCCCCGATGAGTGTGTTCTTATATTTACAATCCCATGATGATGGGGAAGGGGTGAAAAATTCTGATGTTAAAATATACAAATAAAGGCACAAGTTAGTGTGAGACCCTCCCAATCCACACTATTGGGAAAACCACCCGCTGTTCTCCGGTATTTTTTCTAAAAACAAGAGGGTCGATCACTAAAGAGGGGACAAGGATAAAAGTTGGAGAAAAAAATACGGATTGGTTCTGGGAGAAAATGTAAATGTAGATTTAAAAAAAAAGGTTGGTGTGAAAATATTTAGGAGATGGGTCTCCTGGAAAAGGGAAGCCACTCAGACTGGCTAAGAATACTTGCCTTAACCAGGAACAGGGTTCCTGGAAGAGAACCCGGATTGCATTCGCCATGTATCTGTGGAAAAACGAAATCTTATCAGGCTCTTTTCAGTTGAACTAAGCTTTCTGCACGTACTGACCTTCCGTTGTAATCTATGCGGCACAATCTTTTCCTATCTCATCTAATTTTCACGTTCAACTGATGTATGAAGAAGTCGGTCAGATGAGAAAAAAGATTCGTTCTGATAGATCTCCTTCTGTCGCATCGTCCATATCATCATTCTTGCCACGGTAAGCAACGTGAGAAACAATTCGTCTCACCCCAGTCCACGGGGGCGTCATTTTGTCACACACATACGTGACGTCTAGTATGATCTTCAGATGAAGTTCGAGACGAGCCGTCACCTCATTGACGTTGATCCTGTGCGGGCGGACCTTGTCGCAGTAGAAGAAGGCGTGCCAGGCCGTTTCTTCTATGTCATTGTTACAACGGGGACAATCGGGCAAATCTGCCCAGCCAACTCTGAATGTCCAGACACTAAGTGGTAACGCATTTTGAACCGATCATATGGCGAGAGAAAAATCATATTGAGATAATCAACACCTGGCACCTTATACTACCCAGAGTGGAGCTCCCTTTCCGACATACAAAGTTGTTCTCTGCGCAGCTCAGAACCAGCCCCCTCTACTGAATCCCGATACAGTATCTTTCTAGGCCATGAAAGTTCGCTGGACCAAGGAAGTTGGCTTAATGCCTGACGACACCCGCTAGGGAATTGTGTTTCTCCCCCTGGGTTTAAGGCGGCCCTCGGGTCTGAGAAGCGTGGCGGAGATTTGGGAAGGCTCTCCTAATCTTCCGCTTCCACGCTGGCTTCTCCATTGAAATGTGATTCAGGAATGCCAACTTTTCGACGTGTCGATGACTCGCTGAGTGTGGCAGATCCAAACTGTTGGATTCAGACTAGTCTGCAAACCATTGGATTACCTCCCTTGTACAGAAGGGGGAAAGAATAGTTGCCTATGTGCCAACATTTGCTTCCCAGGCTTTGGAAGTACAGCCAAACTGTAAGGGATCTGATCAAGATGAAGGTAGGAGTTTGAATAGGTGCGTGGGAGTTTCGAACGCTTCAAGGTAATGAAGTTGTCAGATAAGATAAGTACATTTTCAATTAATCGGAATCTACTTATCATTATGAAAGTAAGCATTCACGAGGTCTTAACTAGCTAAGTCTTTCCGAAATAGGGTGGGATTTATTATTTAATACCATTGCTAGCTTCTGGAGAGAAGGATTCAAGTCCATTTCACCATAAAAATCTATGCCTTGAAATAACTGTCTCAATTTTGAAAAAGAAACCGTACGTCAATTCGAAACTGTTCTTTCATACATTGGCACACATTCGAAAGTTTATAGTACAATCTTCTGTGAACAAACGAGGGGCAAATTTTGAAGAAATACTGTTCAATTTTATGTCATTTGCTGACATTTGCTTGCATGAATTCTCAAATAAACTAATCAGCGACAACGATATGCATAGATTGCTTGGTGCACTCTTTCAAGATTCGCTTCATTTTGGCTGGTTGGAGGTCGGTCAAACCGTGTTTAGCGTTCGAGTGACATTTCACCGCATCTGAAATGCAAATATCACTCGCACACTTACGCTTCATCTAAAACTTCTCATCTAAAAGCGTCCTTAAGCATTACAACAGTTTCAAAACACCGATTCTCGCCCAAAGAAAACAAAACTCCATGCAAACCACTTTGTTCTTTGTTCAGCCATGGTGAAACTCACCAAACCTGCTTGCAGGAAAAAAACAACAGGAAACAAATCAGTCAATCTAGAAAGCCACCACGTGGCTCACTGGATCAGAATTGTATCAACTCGTGACACCCAGCAGCACAAAAACAAACTACCTCCAATTCGTGAGCCAGATTTGAATTCTGATTGTGGTTCTTATTTCTTTTTCTTTCTTTCTTTTTTTAATTAAACGTGATTCAAAGAACGCAATCAATAGAAGTAATTAATAGTTTTCTTTTCTTGATTTTCCAAAAGAATTAAGAGAAATAAAACTTTTTCCAGCATTTTTATCATATAATTGCATTTCATGCTTCACTCTATATCTATAATGGTATTTTGTTTGTTTTTTTAAATTGATTTGTTGTTCTAGAATTTGTTGTTACAAGTGGGAAAAATCATCATTAAAAGTAACGATATAATGCTCCCTCTGCTACAATGTAACCACCACAATGCTAAACCGGGGACTTAATTTCCAACATTTCTCACTTCCCTTTGATATGATATTATTTTGTATGAGTTCTCTTATTTCTTTTCAATTTTAATATCATCCGGCTCGCACCATTTTTAACTTCTGTTCCTATTTCTGTAAAAATGATACTAATGGAGTATCCACCCCAGCATTATAGTTGATTTGTAAATAGAACCCCCTCGCAAAACATTGAACTCTTCCCAAAACTATAACAACATTTTGGATGGTTTCAAATCGAATTGGACCTGAGATTGAAAGAAGATTTATTGAGTGAGAACTATTTCAAATACGTGAAATAGGAAATTACCTAATTTCATGTTGTACTTCAATTACTGAATGCAAATAACCTTAAAATTCAAGCTATCTAAATTTGAATTTTTTTTTTTTTGATAATTATTAAAGGACTATAAGGACCATCAATTATTCTTTCCTTGGGCAGATATATGAAAAATATTAGAACAGTATTATCGTATTATTTGCAGCAGAATCTAACTTCACACCTACTTTCGTATTGTATATATAATAGGTGAATTCAAAGATGTCATTTTGGCCAAGTTGGTGAGAGAGCCGCCTAGCTAACACTTGTCACAATTCAAATCATGATAAAGAAATTCTATCAATCAGTTTGGGTTAACGAGACAGAATAAACAAACATAGCAGTGTTTAACCCCTACCCCACTCAAATTAGGTGAGGGATGTTTTTGTTACGGGAGAAGAACAGAGTCAAATCAAACTTGGACTAAAGTTTGACAAACTTGCTTTTAGCTGCTTTTAACCAAATTTTGTCTTTAAAATACGAAATTCAAAAAAAGTTGCCTACACACATTTTTTCAGATTAACCTCTGTACATTTTCGAGGTAAAATGATGTCAGAAAATGATTTTAATGATTTTTAAAAAGTAACCTTCAAAAAAAAAAAGTAACCTTCAATCATTAACTTGTATCCCACTTAGGCAACCCTGTCCCGCTTATACAACAAACATGGCGAAAACATATCTAGAAAATCTTTATACATTCCAAAGTTATACTGAAAATGAGGTAATCGTTGCTTACACGAGAGTAAATAGTAATTACTCTATGATGTATTTAGTTACTATATTTTATACCCATGAAGGAAAGAAAAAGCAAAATTACTTGCTTCAGGATAAAACACTATGATTCTCAAGCTACTCACAATAACCATACTAACTGCACATGTAAAAGATCTCAGAAGAATGGTCTATCGATTGATGAAGATCCCATCTTTATACCATCATCAGTGTCTGAGTTATCCAACTTCAAAAAGTAAGAGTGACGGATCGGGCTGTTGGGTTAGATCTGAACGAATTTCTGAAACACGTCTTATCGAATGGTGAAAACTGCAGCATTCTATCGTCAATAATCTCCAATATATGAGGCAGTTCTATGCCAACTTCATTTGATAAAAGCAACCTAATTTCCTTCCCAGTCGCAATAAGGTTAATTCAGGAGTCAATGATTAGAATACCAAAGTATATTTTGGCTAGTCAAAAACAGATTTCATTAAAATGCATTTATTCTATTTTGAAAACGTCTCAACCAATCTGAGATAAATCGAACGATATTGCTGCAATATTTATAGCGGGTTTCAATGTTTTGAAATAATCGACAGGAATATCAAAAATTTCATGGAATTTTCATACTCTCAAAAACATGACGTGTCTGCTGAAAACTTGGACACAATAGGATCGAACAAGAACACAGAACGAGACCTGAACAGATTCGACATGTCGTCCAAATTTAAATCTGAAAGTGACTTCTATTTGGCTAGTAGAGTTGAGTATTGGAGGCCTCTGAGAGTCATCTCTAGGATCCCACCAATTTGACTTATGAGTTAGACTAATAGAAAGTTGACATCAACATTTTGGAAATACAGTTTGGGATCGAACAAATAGAATACATATATATATATATATATATATATATATATATATATATAAATATCAAAGTTCCAAACCAATCTAATGGAGGACATCTGCTTCACGTAAACTTGTTCGGCAATTTTGGAAAACAGGAAACTTCGAGGATTATCTACCACTTCGACTCCTAGACTAAGCTTTGATAAGTAATTACTCTATTAAACTTATTTGTTGCCCTCTGGCCCTATGCCTTTCGGGTCCCAAGGCTTGGGCCTATTCAGCATAATAATTGATACGCCACGGGGTTCAGTATAAGTGGATTCGCAAAACAATGTGGTCTGCAAGTGCCATGTTTCAATTAATTCGAAAATGGAATACTGGAATAGCAAGTTTCCTTGGAAGTAAATGAGGATTGAACTAAATTGCGAAAAAAGGTTTCTATTCATCAATCTGCTTTGATTATCGGTGGTCTTGGAGTTTAGGGCTAATGGAATCCAACCACACGAGTTGATTCTTTTGACACGGTACAACAATCAACAAGATTTTCAAGTGTTCACTTAAAATATCTACAACTTAGCTAGACAACCATAACAGATCGCTTATGCATGTATGAGTGTATTTATCATCGTTTTTCGCTTATACCCTAATTTTGATGGGTTAGATACACACTGAATACATATATACCTACCAAAGCTTCGATCTGCCTGAAATTCCACAATCGTCAACAATCTAGGTATTCACCAGGCTCGACGTGATTTTACGAGAACCGGTACATCCAACGTAATTTGTCCGTATTTACTTACCCTTGGGCTGAAGATCCTCAATCCTACTTCTCGTGCTGAGTGTTCAGCGGTGCAGCATTGAGTACCATTTTGAAAATCTTTTGTATGAATCGGTCGTAGATTTAAACTACAGCCCACCTAACCGGAGGCAAACACTCTACTGGTGGTCGTTGTGGTGGTTTATGTAAAACCATCGTTCTCCTACTTACATAGCCAGCATCAAACAGTGACGAGAGAAGTGGAAGTTGTCTAGATAAGATTTATAAAACCATTTTACGGGCAAGCAAATGGGGATGTAGACAATAAATCCTCTTACAGGAAAAACAGATGTTCGTGTTACTTTGACTGAGCTAACTACTTTTTCCTTGAGGGGTTGACGACATCAATTCCTTTTCATTGATTAGTGAACGACCCCAGTGCTTCCTGGATGGACACCCTATTTCCTCCTCCAGGGGTAGTGAGGATTTTTCCGTAAGAAAATGCCGTTTTTTTTTTTTTTCAGAGAAAACGTCAATATTGTGACAGAAGACTTTTCCCCAGTGAGCTCAAATGTTTTTTTCACATTCATGGATCCAACAGTAAATGATAATAATTCAATGGGAAAATATTGCTCACGTAATATTCCAATTAAATAATGTAGAAAAAATGAGGATTATTCGAAATATCATTTGCAGAAATCGATAACTGAAAAAGCCATCTAACTTGTTATTTTATTTTCCCATTTTCTTCTTTAAAAAAACATGATACAAGATACAGATTCGATTTCCTTACTAGTATCGATATCATTACCAATCCACACTGATGTTATTTGAAATGCCCAGTGGAAAATATTTTTATTTATGAGGAACAGCTTCGTATTATTGATATTTGATTATGGATTATCGATATTTTCAACTCTTCAAAGTAATCCGTTATTCAGTTCTCTTGAAAAATTTTTCTAAATAGTGAACTCGAATAAAAGGGAAGTAACCGAAATACTCCAGAGCCCTGGTTTCGAACAAATTCACAGATACATTTGAATTTCTATGGAACTATTTTTAAAGAAGAAATAATATCGAATTTTTCTAAGTTGATAAGTTTATAGTTTCAAATGGTTGGAAGGAGATACTTTGTTTCATTCAGTATAACTCTGGAATGTATTAGGATTATCCTGAGTGAGAAAGTGAAGTCTCGTGGACAGAAAGCCAGCAAAATCATACTGTTTATTATATAAACATATTAACAGTGTGCATTGGTATCAGACTGAGAGATCTGATGAGGTTCGAACCAACTAACGACAGCCTGCAAGATAACTCTGCTGATCATTGCTATACTGATCTGTTTTTTGTTTTAATTTTATTTTTATTTAATTATTTGTGTGTGTGCACGCATGCGCGTGCGTGTGTGTAAGCACGCATGCGTGCGTGTGTGTGTGTGTGTGTGTGTGTGCACGTGCACGCGTGTGTGTGTGGGGGATCCACTCGGTAGACCTTGTGGGAAAACATCCATGGATAAATTTAGATTGAAAGGTTTGTTCGTTTTTCTCTCTCAGAAAAAATACAAAATTATTTTGCCGGGAATAGAGCATAGTTCGGTCAAATTTACTAGTAAAATGTGACCCTCTCTCATCATGGATGAGTCTAGTGTCACGACCAATGAACTATGGAAAGCACACTGTTCATTATTAAAGTAGATTATGAATTTGACGGAAGATAAAATTGAATGTTTAATTAACAAATTGTTTCCAAGAGATTTTTCAAACATCTCCTAATCTTTTGTACATGAAAAATTTACTTTTTTATTGTGCAATTAGTCACAGTACACATTATTCTCTTAGCTGTATTGTTGTTGAAAAAGCTAATTCCTTTTTCGAACACTTTACATTCTCTATTTACGAATTTTACTCAAATTAAAAATAAAAAAAATAGCTCTATGTTTTCTTGCTATTTTCCAAACTTTAATCTAGTCATACTTCTACTGATGTTTTTGTTTATACCTTTTTCATCTGATACTTTGTCTTTCAATAATTAAATTTGGTTTAAAGAACTGAAAAAGTGATTAATTAATTACTCATTTTTGGCTGGAAGCATTCCACTGCAAAAAAAGATTGTCAATCATTGTTTAGAAATGAAAAAAGATTACTTTATAAAATGTCGTCTCCGATTCTATGAGTTGACACGTGCATTATTCTGTCAACAGAATCATTTGTGACAACTAGTTTTTAGGAGGCCTTCCTTCAATTCATTGTCAGTTTCAAAATCCCGGTTTTTAATTTGAACACCGACCCCAATTGCTAGGAGCAATTCGGAACTGTTTAAGTCAGATTTTGATAATTTGAGATTAATTCATACTTACTCATCAAAAATGCGTGTCTTTTCTATATTCACTCCCTCCCCCACTCTCTTCCTCTCATTATATATTGTGTATATCATCATTATCATCATTATCTATTACAATTCCACGGCTTGATAAGAGCCATTCCTATTTCCTCCAATGTCGGCCTTGATTGCGCTAACCCCAACCGTATCTTATGGGCAACCTTTCTATCTCGTTCATCTATCTTGGGTCTGGTCTCTTTCTAATATGTTCACTGTCCCATGGGCACTAATCGGTTATCCTTTTGGTCCATCTGGTATCATTCCTTCTCGTTATATGTTGTATTACAATTCTTCGGTGTGGCTAGAGACTATCCATTATCCTATCCAGTACCACGAGGCTGGATTGAAACCTTCGCTTCAGGCCGGTATCCAACATCTGCTAAATAACTGAACGGTCAGTAATGCTGAATTTGAGCGATATATATTTATTTAGCTTATATTCCCCATCCACCAGAATGCTCTATTCCTGTGGAAGAGCATTGCATAAGCTCACAATGAACGAGTTACCTCACTTAAAGTGCCCAACCCTGAAAAGAGGAGCGTTAATTATTGTAATCTGTGCAAAGAGAATTCCAACCTTTGTTGGTGTCATGTGACCTTCGGTTGACTTGAAGCGAACTAGACTCAATCCGACCACGGGATGGTAGCTGAGCTCAGGTGAACTAAGATAACCTTTCAAGAATCCCAATTTCCTACAAGACAAGGCAGAACGTTGCCGGCACTTTGGAAGAAAAAACGATTGGCATCATTTAAGGACCAGACAAATCTATGGAAGGTCTGTGATGTGTAGTACAGTTCTATAAGGACTGTGAGGAAAAAGGCTTTTCAGTTTGGTTTTCGTGTTTACAAACCTCTGAAGGTGCCTAGACTAACAGAGGTGATAAAAAAAAATGGTTGTCTTGGATGAAGGCTCATCAATACTGGTCATTTGAAGACTGGAAGAAGGTAAGTATTGATATCAATTCATAAATCTTGTATATAAATTACAATTAGTATTATCTATCAAGATATTCTTACCATAAGATCCTGATCTTGTAATTAACTTGAAAATAACTAGCATGTTCATGATGAATCTTGTATATTCTCATTTTTACTTCATGACTGCAAGTCAAGTATTTCTTTAACCTATAACAAAGACATATGGACAGTACTGGGACTGCACAGTCCACCTTGTCTTTGAGTTTTTGTCTCAACTTTCTGACAGAGGACACAACTTTTCACTCTTTTCAATCTCTTTTTAATGTTGAATACACGTCTCCTTGATATTGCGACCTTTTTAAAAATTTCATTGAAACTAAAAGAGTTATATTTCTAATAAAATTCAAACTGGCAACTTTCCCTTTGGCTCAAATCGTTACCAGATTTGATAATGGCAATATTAGACAAACATCTAAGGTTATCACAACTACGAGAGTAACATTTTTGATTGAGACCTGTTACTATAAATGAGGTTAAATGGACACATTGTAGGAAACGTGAAGTCTTAAAAGGGTTGCTGATTCACCTGAGCTCACCCATTATCCTGGAGTAGGATCAACTCAAGTTTACACGAGGCTAACATGAAGTCATAAATGGTTGAAATTCTAAATGAATGAAGAATCCAAAATGAATGAAAACATGCTAAAAAGGGGGGGTTACAATAAGATAAATCTATTTTGAAAAAGTGTACAATAATTTTGTCAATATATATATATATATATATATATATATATATATATATATATATATACAAAGCGTGTGTGTGTGTGTGTGTTCACAAATTCAGGGAGAAGAGGGCTTAATGATCTTTTCAAGTAAGTAAGAAGGAAATTTGAAAAAATCAAATTTCTGGATTTCCTTATAGCTTTTCAACTCATCAATACAAACGTTGGGTCAGGTATTCAATCATGCAATAACCTGCTTGATATGGCAGATATTTAATAAGTACACGTCAGTGTGGCATAAGGACAATCCAGCTTAACTTGTTAACACAAAGAAAGACGTCAACAAATGAGCCTGCCAGATTAACGTATTAATCGACTAATGAGTCGTCTTTTGGCTCTGGCCTTTGGAAATGTGCACAGAACATCACGTGGTTGCAAACAATCTTGAAACCTGTATTTCTTTCTGATAGTTTTACTCTTGAAACACGTTCTCCCGTAGCGGCATGATGGGAAATAGAGTGTATTCAGGCATAATTAGCTTCATTAGCTAGAATTATTTTGCGTTCAAAACCCTAGAAAAGTAATTATTTGAACTCGGATCAAATAGGTAGCTGTATAAGATGTGGAAAGACAATTGCATCGCCATTAAATTGAAAATTGAATTATGAAGATGCCTAACTTGGTGCATTTCAAAGGCCAGATTTAGATATAGAAGAAGTGCTCCAAGGAATATTGAGGTGACAAAAGAAGCCATCGCGTACAGTTGGAGAAACAAATTATGAAGACTTCATAAGCAATTAATCGATATTTAATGAGGACAGCGGTTTGAAGTTGAGAAGAGACAGTTGTTCAGCACGAAATCTCTCCCCTGAGTAGAACGAAAAAGACAGTAATGGCCGATGCGTGTTAACAAATCAACCACTATTTTCTAACGGTTAACATAATTTTGAAGAAGTTGGCGATTCATTAAATTTGCTCTGATTTTTCCAACGTAATACTAATTTAAACGTATCTGTTTGTTTAATCTATTATGACATGCTATACAGACAGAAATATGTACTCATACCATCTGAATTTCATTAATCTTTCAGGAAATTCAGTTATTTTTTCCGATACTCATATGCACCCTTACACTTTAAAAAAGCGATTACAATACTTTGTCAGTGAACATGGAAAAAGGGAAATTTGGCGCAGAACTTATTTTGATAGCATATGTATATATGAGCATATCAGTCTCCTGAGCAGCTAAAAATGCCAGTGTTTTTGTTTTTTTGTAGTTCATTGTAATATCGTTTTGAATGGAGGCTTTTAAGGTTGATACATCGTAGTTACCGTCAGGTTGCGAAAGGTACTACATCATATTTTCAGCCTACTGCAAAGAAAACATTCCTGTAAATGCAAAATTATAATTGATAAAGTAGCCAATTAATACACTAATAATTAGATTTACTGGCTGAAAATATCCACCCTACGGGTGTTTATCCCAAGCTATATTGAGTCTTCAGTTGTAAAGTCTCGAATCAAGTAACAATTAGATTTTTGATTCATATAGCTCAGGACCATCATCTTCCGGCTGTTTTTTTGTTTTGTTTTGTTTTTTGTTTTTTCAAGTAATGCAGGTTGGTGTAGGCTGACCGTCTTTTAATGCTCACGCTGCACCTCACCTCAAAACTCCATAGCACAGGCCTGAGAGAAATCACAAGCATAAATACGTGTATATATCAAGGACGCGCCGTCCAAGTAGGCAAGGTGTGCAGTGCCTACCCTCAGTAAAATTATGAATAAAGTAATTGTGATTCAATGTACTAAATATTATTTCATATTTTCATTTCGGACATAATTCCCCAGTACTTTCAACCCCAGAATATATGATACGCGTAATGTGACACGCTGCTCAATTTGATAAGCAACCTTGGCCTCTGCTATAGCCAGCCGTCTGGTGTTTATAGTAAGAGAGAGTGTTTCTCACAACGTCTACGTCTAAATTATAAACATATTGTCTTCGATTTGAAACGGAGTAAGTCGTTATAGAATTGTTGCTTGCATTTTTGAAAAAGGTTTTAGAAGAAATATCAGTTGAATAATTTTCAGTGCCAAATATACCCTTGCATTTTAAGCATCTACTAATATTCAGCTGACAAATGATATTCAATAAAACCTTTGGTATTCATTCACTGATTGCAAAATTTATTCATTCAAATAATCGTAAAAGCAAATTAGTGGAATTATCTTTTTACGTATGACCCTAGCCGTTATTAAATTTCATGGCATCTCGATTAATATTGACCAGAACCGAGAGGTGCTTATGTTGTAAAAAAAATAGCACCAAAGAATTCAAATCAATATTTATTTTCTTTCTAAATTTAGTCCGATTAAGGTTGATTAATGCATTGATCATGGAACATTTAGAATCGCAATATACGCTTGAATAATTCTTTGTGTGGCAACCTTTCATTTTTTTTTTCTGTTAGAATTCGTCGTAGATTCTCAGTTTGTGGATGCTCATCTTTAAAATTCACTTTACAAAGGTTGACCAACTGCATATCCTGGGTAATTACTCATGACACGTGCTTAGTATGTACAATGATGTTATCAGAAACTTTTGACTTTTGACAAATGGTTTAGGGTGGCAACCATTTAAAAGGCAACTTTGTCTAGCCTCCATGAAATATACTTTCAGGGTCCTATACTATGATATCCAATATATCCTTCTTCAGCCATAATTGACGTTGCTTTCATCATATTTTGATCGATCTTTGAACTTTACAGTATCATCAAACAATATCGGGAAACAGATTTTTTCCAAAAAGACAGCGTGGTACAACATTTTAAACAGTTATAAACGGAGTGAACGCTATCCAACGCACGTACAAATCCATGTAGCTGCTGTTAGATTGTATTGTCTTTCAACAGGTCAAAACGAATACCATGGATTCCAAAAGTTCGAGCACGTTGGGCCTCGGAAAACTTCAACAAATGCTATTGGCTGAGAGCTGTAATGTTTAGAGTTATATGTAATCCTTCAAACAGTAAGTCTCTTGTTTGAATTCGTATTGTAGCTCATTGTGGATATCTTCTCTTTCTTAGAAGTAGCCGAAGTATTCGAAGCACCCATACAGTTGATTTGCAGCTGTGTTCGTATCTAAACAAATACACGACTTCCAAGATCAAATTTTATGGCGGGCTGGTGCTCAACAGATCAATGAAACATCTTTCAGAGAACCTTACCTTCTCACAGATTTGTTGGGTGACTAACCTCAGGAATCACATGTTCTACCTCAACTAGTAAAGTCTTATGTATGTTTATTTGCATTCTCTCAAACCAGTCAATCCTGTTATTATCACTAACTCTGAGATACTTTTGTGGAATGGATATCAGTAAGCCATGAGTCTCTGAATTATTCTGCAGTTAGGCATTAATAAGGCCCTGGAAAACATCACTGCATAAGTAGGAATTTCCATACGTTTTTAACCCCGATTTCAAACACACCCAAAGTTCTGTCATTTCAACAATGAAATGTGCAAAATGGTGTTTTTTCCTGATTAGAAACCATCAACTAAAATTTTGAACATAGGTTTCTTCAGTTTCTAAGCTGAACTGTCTTTCTGTCTGGTTATATATATATATATATATATATATATATATATATATATATATATATGTATCCTGCGTACAGACTGCAGCTATGGAGCTTCACTTTACTACTTTTCGCGTCTACAAAAACATTTTACCAATTGTTTTTTTAAATTCTACTCTTAAATAGGCTTTTAGTGTATGGTTTAGTCTGCAATGTAAAATCAGTCCCCCAGTTTGTTGTCTGGCAGTATTGATACTTAATTTTTGGCATTTGGGACTTTCTCTTAGTGATCACTGCCCAACAAAAGACGAGTGAATTTTCAACACGGAATGCTATTAAAAGGCATTGGTTGCATAAGGGTTTCCATTGAGTGTCTAACCAGACCTATTATTGGGATACCTGTCGTATAAGCATGCATATAGAAAGAGTAATAAAAACTTGAAACCAGAGCGATGGAAGATACAGGTTGCCGCTTTTAAAAATCTATAATGGTCATCAATATTCACGTTGGGAAATATAGATTGTTCAGCTTTGTGTGCTGTGTCTCATTTACTACCTATTTCCACGTCTGTAATTACCACCAAGAAAAAAGTATTATGGAAACACACCACATGAAATAGATGATGGCTACAGCCAAATTATCTATTGAAAACTATCCATACTTTAGAATGGATGGATTACTATTCCTGAGTGAAAGCAAATTTTGTCATCATAGAAATTCAATTATACTCCAGCTATAACCTGTCAATTATACTTCGAACGAGAAAAAATATTCGCTTTCACTCGAACCTACATCATCCAAACACCACTATATCAATCATCAATACAGTTTTACATTTATAACTGTAAATGATTTACGGCAGTTATTTTTTTTTACAAGGCTAATCTAAACATTAATGCAAATGAACCGTATTGTACATAAATTGTCAATTCTAAAGCTTTGCAAATTGCTAGCACTAAATAATGACTTCGGAGAAGAGAAATGAAAGCTAAATAATGATATTTGTGTGTCACACTAACAAAACAGTAATTTCCACGAGTTTGTAATTGTGCATTGGCAGTAATAACACAACTCCAGTGTTTGAGATGAGTGATAATTAACTAAAACAAGATAGCTGATGCGGAAAAAGAAGACTTGAAAATGAACAAGCTTAATTGCTGCAGGGTCACATTCCACCTCTACTTCTAGTCCGACTGAGGATGATTACATCAGCTTCATTGAATATGTAAAGTAATTTTTTTTTCAAATACAAAAGTATATATTTGTCGTACTGAGGAAATAAGCCCTTTCGTATCTGTAGGATATATTTTTATACATATGTAAGACTTGTCAGCTTAGTTCAGTCAGTAAGAGAGCCAGCTGCCAATCATTGGGTCATGATTCCAAATCATAGTAGAGAAATGCAATTTTTTTATAAGAATGGAAAAAGCCTTCGCGTATTTCTAACACCAATTTCCGCAGATATGTAAGTCTTATCAATTTAGGTCAGTCGGTAAGTGAGCTGATTACTAACCAGTTAGTGGTTGCAGAATGTCAATTTTACGCATCAGATTGGTTCAACGAGATAGACGAACAGTGGAGAACTTACTACCCGAAATTTGATGAGGGTTGATGTTGTTATTGTTTTTGTTACGCTTGTGAAACAAAGGCCACTCCTGACTTGGACTGGAGTTTGACTATAAACCAAAATCTTTTCAAAGTCCCAGATTGGCGAATCACATTACTACACTCTCTTTGAGGAAAAAATAATGTTTTTGTTAACAGCTAGGTATTAGGAAAAATCTTCGGGGCACACATCTCGCTTGATAGTTAACAATGCAAAATTAAACTCGTGGCGAGGGATATGTAATTGAATTAGGAAAAGAATGTGTTTTGAACAGTGGAATTGTATTTCACACCTCATTAATATAAATGAAGGAAATACGTCAGCTAACGTAACATGAAATTGTATGAATTCAGGTACGGAAGGGAAAAAAACATGTTAATATTTAAGATGATATTTTTGTGCTTACTAAAAATGACAAGACTGCTCTCTTCTTGGTGTTTCTTAGTTGGTCGGTTTCGTTGCTCTGTCGACACAATTGACCAAAAAGAGCTTCATTGACCATTACGATTCTAATGAGCTGATCACTTGTAGCAAAACAAGGAAGTGTTCCAACTAATCTAAAATAATACTTCCTCCCAGATGAATAGCTGATCAATGATGTCAACAGATCAGTTTCGTCTCCGATCAAAGTGCACAGCAAAGAAATAGATAGGATCAAATACCAACGGATCAATTTCTACTCAATTGATTAACAAGAACAGAGTTCAAATGATGTGTCCACGTACCACTGAGAGGACAATGGCGGAATAGGGGGCACTCGGAAGACAAGATGGAGAGACGAACTAGACAAGTTCAGAAAGTATTGGCTCCACGACGCCCACGATAGGGAAGTGTGGCGAATCCAGGGGGAGATCTATTTTCAATGACGGATGTTAAAAGACCAATGATGATGATCATGATAATGATGGGGAACTATGGATAAAGATGACAGCTCAGATAAACTGTGGATAAGGAGGCCTCTGAAATAGAAAACAACGGATAAGGGACCTGCTGAGAGGGAATTATAGTATGAAATATAGGATTCGCCTATGGAGCCGAGGTACACATAATCATCAGCCCACGATTGGCAGAGGGCCTTTCCCATCTCCTTACGTACAAGTAGTTCTTTTATATTCATTCTGTTTGGATTGTTTACATTTAGCGATTGTATTAGGCATTATAGAGGCCGTTGATAAAACATCGTGTAACTATGTGCAACTACTTTAAATACGCCAAAGCAAGTATTGATACGAATACTTTTATAAACTTATATACATATATATATATATTGTGTCATCCACAGTCAGCTGTTTAGCTGTATTACACCTCTTCAGTTTGGCTATAGACTCTCCATTATCTCATCCAGTGACGCGAGGCAGAATTGTACACTTCACTTCACATCCGGAGGCCGATATCCTACCTCTGGACAACGGAACTGGACAGTCAGTAAGGCTGAATTTAAGCGATATATCTATTTACACAGAAATTCCTCATCCACCAGAGTGCTCTATCCCTATGGAAGAGCATTGCATATATATATATATATATATATATATATATATATATATATTGTGTCATCCACAGGCAGCTGTTTCGATGTATCACATCTCTTCAGTGTGGCTATAGACTTTCCATTATCCCACCCATTACCGTGAGGCAGAATTGAAAGCCCCGCATCAAACCCGAAGGCTGATATCCTATATAATAATTGGCCAGATTTTTTATCGGCTAAATAATATATAAACTTGGTGTGGATTTATATCGTCAAAATAACAAATAAAGAAAAATGAAAGAGGCACGTGAGATACAGCTTGTAAAAACTTAGAGACAAATACACGTGAATCGTGATGATGGATAATTTGTCAAATCACAGTTGTGACTTCTACTCATGAAAAAATTATGGGAACAACACACGTTCTTTTCTTGATCTGCAATTTTTTAAATTTTGAAATATTGTAATTTTAACGTTAAAATGACTTTTACAAGGAGACGTGATAGTGATGCACGCAAGGAATGGTAGTTCTGAGAGAAAAAAATGTTTGATTCGTTAGCTTTTATTCAATTTACTTGCAAGGAAAAGTGTAAAGACATCGAAACAATTTCTCAAACTGTAGCGATTATTTTGTATTGAGGAGTTCAATGCTAACAAGGATATTTACATTCAGTGCAGAGCTCAAGAGATTCTGCATTGGTCGGGTGTACTGAAATGCAGTTCATGCATTTGCATCACGGCTGCTGAAGCAGGGAACATCTTTTTAGTCGACATACTTCTATCAGAAAAAAACGATTTTGATCTATAATCTCATGCTTGTGGACACTGATGGCATTATCTTTTATTTATCACGGGAAGTGGTTTTCAAAAAAGAGTGAATAAGAAAGAAATGTTGGATACATCTAAAAAAAATATGCAGATAATCAATGACAACAATAACAGACTAGTATTCACTAAAATACGCTGACAAACAATGACAAGTGAATATTTCAAGATATTTTCAAGTTTTGAAGATCCTTCTGCCGCTCATGTAGAACACCCATAAAAATCGATCTCAAAATTTCCTTGATTAATATCACTAATGGATATGTTTTCACCGAAGTATGACATTTTTATACATTTTATATTATAGAATTGATCAGAAAACTCAAAGATTGGTTTTTCTCGATGAATTTCACAACCCACGTTGTTATTTAACAGGATTATTGTGATATTCATGTTCTCCACGATTAATAGTGGTCGCTTGTTTGGCATCACTTATCTCTAATCGCTACGCAGAAAGATTTCCCCTCTTTAACGTTAGGTGTTGCAGCATTACAAAGTATTACACTGGGCCAGATTCAGCTCCCCCAAACTGTACATCATTTATGGTAGTAATTGACAGTACCATTTTATAGTTTTATTGATTTCATATTTTTTCAGTTATTCATAATAAACATCAAAAAATTCAATCAGATATTCTTTTTATTTCAGATCATCGTCATGAAAATTCTTACGCGCTGTGTAGGCAAGAGCTAATGTTGTGATATCGGCATACACCGATATCATGGAACTGATCTGCCAAATTAGCAGCCTTCCCCCATGGAAAGAGATGTTATATCAGCCACTTATTCCTACTGTGAAATTTATTGAACAAGACTCAGTACACAATTCTAATATTTATACTTAATGTTCATGGTCTAATCTATAAAATTATGGCTCAGCAAGAGGCATTTTTAACCCATATATTGCCGCAAATTGAATTCATAAAAATATTGGGAAACGATGTTTATAATGGAAATGATTATTAAAAGCATGCGCTAATGTTAACATTCTTGCTGTTCATTTCCTTGAAGAAAAGTCGTTGGATTCGAAAGGCACGCGATTAACTGATCATCTTGCTTTAAAGAAAGAAAATAAAAAGGAAAACCACTGACGAAATAGAAGTTGAGCCTCAGCGTAAGATGTTGTCTATCGGGATTGCTCACCCACTTTTTTGTTGCCGATATTTCCGACATTCGATATGTGAATGCCCAACGGGCAGAGTTAATTAGTTTCAGCCTTTCATCAGCTTAACACTGCAAATACTCAACATGGTTATCACTCGATAAGCAGAACTGATTTTCAAAGAAATTCTCGAAATTTTCCTGCTTTCCCCGTCAAAGGAAAAGGGAGAAAAAAAAGATGAAATCCAGTTTTATTTATTTTTTTATAACTCGTCGTGTAATAAAATTTCGGAATTTAAAATATTGACAAAAGGTATTTGACAAATGTATTTCGCGATACAAACTGTTGGTCTAAGAAAGTTGGAAAACTATTAAAGTTGAATTATTGGCTCAGTTCATTCAATGTGCGACCATATGAAACTTTCAGTTATTTTCAATTTTCTGATTCGTTCGTTTTTAAAGATTGATTTCATGATTCTTCTCATTTAGCCGAAACTGCTACGCCCAGGCAGTTGATCAACACAATTGCATGTTTACATAGATAATCAATTTACATAAATGAGATTCGGTCATGTAAAAAGTTTCTCTGATTTATGAAATGAAAGAAAAGAGATTTTTTCAGCCCCAACTTTACTTAACAACATATTTATTAAGCATAGATTAGCTCGAACTGTTTTTCTCATTTTTTGAACGTTTCAGCCGTTGTTCTTCAGGGGGAGGGTCGTAAATGGGTAATGTTTGGAATGCCGGGACGAGGGTCCCTTTTCGAAGCGTGGGAACAGAATGTGCTCATTCCACTGTCTGTTCTCAGGTGGAAGAGCTCCCTAATCATGTTGATGTTTATTATTGGCGTTATACGAGTGTTTATGATAAAGGGTTACAATGGCCGAAACGGTGTGTTCAAAAGAAGAATACTTTCATACTGCCGGAATTATTCATCATCATCATCATCATCATCATCATCATCATCATCATCAGTCACTTGACGTAGACCTTCCCTAGGATCCGCCATGCTTCACTATCAAGGGCGTCCGGGAGCCAGTACTTTCTGAATTTGTCAAGCTCGTCTTTCCATCTAATACTCTGCCGGCCTCGGTTGCGCATATGATCTTTGGGGACCCATGTCATGAGTCGTGATGTCCATCGATTGCCTGGAATTCTTGCCATATGGCCAGCTCATTGTCATTTGGGTTTTGTGATGGATTCTATAATGTCCCTGACGCCTGCCTTCTCCCAGATGAATTGCGCTGTCTCGTGGTCTCTCCATGTGAGGTTGAGCATAATTCTCTCATGTGTGCATTGCATGCTTCTCAGTTTGCGAGTCTGTCTCTTGGTTAGGTTCCATGTTTCAGCTCCATAAGTGACTATTGGGAGGATACATCGGTTGTATTGCCTTTTTAGGATTAATGGGATCTTCTTGTTTTTTTATGTAGAGTTTGGTATATTTCTCAACAAAGTACTGCTCTTTTGCAGTCTTCCAGATAATTGATTTTTTTCATTAAAAAAACTCTGTAAAGACCTGAATGAATGGGAATCAAGAAGTAAAATACATGCTTAATATGTTGGCTGAGTGAAAACTCCCCAGCCCAACTGGAACATATGTTTCCTGGTCATCAACAAAACGCACAGTACTTTGAAACTAGCAGTTCTTGTTCAAATTCTTATAAATGTCACGTATTGAATTGAAAAACTATATAAACCCTCAACCCATAAAATGGACATTGAAATATCTTCAAAATCTCTTGGATGATGTAAAAAAAACATACCACCGCAAAGTATTCATGTGATGAGGGTTGAATTTTAATGATGTAATTATTGAAAACCAGAATTCTTCAAGTTTTTTAACAAACGTCCTCATCATAAAAGGCTTTTTGTGAGCTCTATAAAATAGATTGAAAGTTTTTATATCAATATCTCCTCAATGCTAGATCTTAATACTCATTCAACAACAAATGTAATTTCATCGGAAAAGAACATTTACACAAAATCTTCACATTATAGCAGGAATCTACTTTTTATAATTATTTTTAGTCTTTTGCAAAGGAATTGGAAATCAAGATTGTTCTATAGACTTTTATGGTATTACCTTATAGTAAACCATACTTCGGAGATTTTTGAACGGTTGGAATGAAAGTTGTTTACAGATACTGCAGAAGAATACATACATGTTGAGAAATGTATGTCATATTACTTACATGCGCATAGAAGTGGTATTTGTGCTGATATCTGTTATAATTCTATCCTTAGTTATTTTTTACTCTAAACTTCGCATAACCAACGATAAAATCTAAAACAAAAGACGTACAAAGAATCAATTTCTCCGCTAATTGTACGACTGGTGACATAGATCAACTCCAAACTCCACACAAGGTTTTTTCAATTTAAAATCACTCATTAATCCTGAGAAATTTCTTACGAAATCTCTATTCAGAAACTCAGTTCGCAATGTAATAATATGCAAGCATTTTTGCGCCCTGATTCCTTATTTTCATATCATAATACTCGACAGTGATTTTCCAGATTTTTATTTCAAGGTTCATGCTGTTGTGTCTGCTGCCCAGTTGCCGATTTAATATTATATTTTTTTTAAAAAGGGAACGCAGAAAACCATAGTATAGATTAGTGACGCAAGACTGCTAGCAGACATCCATCAGTTCCTGGAGATTGAGAATCTGGCGCCTCGTTTTCAAAATGAAGAGTAAAAAGAGAAATAAAAAAAGCGAATCAAGTTGCAAGCCACAGATGGTTAAAGATCATACTAAAATGAATAATGCAAATATTGATCTAAAAAAAGTTTGGATAAACGTTGAAAATATTCCAGTGAAGGAATTTTAATTAATGAAAGAAATGTAATTTGTTAGATTTATATAATGTATCCATATCTAAAATCTTTATGTAAAATTGAAAGAAGTTTTCGGGTGATTACTGAACCAAGCAATGAATGACTAAATAAATGCCTTGAACCAGTGGGAAAAGATGGTGCCTGATAAAAAAAAACTGAAGGTTTTTTTAAAATCACTTGGTGATTATTATGTACCAAGTTCAAAACGATTAATCGAAGTTCAAAAAATACATTACAATGCCAATATAGTCTACTGCGGTTTCAATGATTGCTTTTATAATATAAAATACTTGTATTTTATTCGTTCTATGACCAAAGAGGATCCTCAGAATTCCATGTTCGACTACATTAACAGAATCCATGTTGTCCTTCAGGGTATTTCAGTGGGCAAGTATGACCTGCTTGAAGTGGGGCCCATCTCCTCTCAGAATATCACATTGCAGGTAATATTAAGCAATAAAACAGAACCACTGATCTGATTGTCTACCATCGTGGCATCCTAATGACAATACCATAGTCAAAATGACTGGCAATGAAACTGTGTGCCCCGAGCGATTTAAATTAATGCCTTACACAAGATGATCAGAGCAGAAGTGACCTCAGTTTCGCAGTGTTTTGACGATTTCAGAATCGATAATTTTTATATCCCGCCGTATTTCTATTAAAACTTCCACGCGTACAAAATTTGAATTAATGCCACTTTCAATTATTAAATATTTTGGTTGAATCTCAAAGTAGATTTATACTAATTCTCGCTTCTAAGTGCCGATCTTTCGCGTAACGTGTAAATGAGTCAGAGATTAGGGTCTATCAACCAAAAATGAAAGTTCCGTTGGATGTGCCAATATCATCGGCACCCCTCTCCTGTGGGTGCCGTGAAGTCAATATTCTCTGAACCTATCCAGTCCTTCTCACCATCAAATATTCTACAAGCTTTGATTCAGCGTTTGATCTCTGGAGATCCATGTTGTGAGTTGTGATGTCCATCGGTTGTCTGCCATTCTTTCAATATGGCCAGCACATTAGAATTTGAGTTTCCTAATCGTTTCTATGATGTCTTTGACTCCTGTTTTTCCCCTAATATACTATGCTGTCTTGTGGTTTATCCATGTGATGTTAAGCATGATTCTCTCTTGACACGTTGCATGGTTCTCAGCTCCGTACGTGCCAATGGGAGAATGCATTTTATTGTATTCTCTTCTTTCAAGGACTAATGGGATTTCTCTTGTTATTGAAGGTTTTGCTTGCTCTACCGAAGTCTTGCCATCCTAGAGTGATTCTTCGTAAATATAAGTAATGATAAATGCACATTTTTTTTCATTTGGAATATGAGTGCATGTGGTAAACTAGATTAAATATGTAACTCTTTTTATGAATTCGGTTATTCTGACTTTATTGTAATGACCGTTAACTAGATGATGAATTTGCGTTGTTTCCAGTCTCTAGACTAAATGCTCATTAATCCCACGGAATAATAATATAAGGTGAACCATTGAAAACTGTTAATCGATGAACGACATATATCGTAATTTCATGCATTTATTCATAGGAAACAGATTTTATTCATCACCAACTATCTCTCAGTCAATGTGCATGTAACTTGTTTTGTGCAGAATTACGCAGTATTGATTCTGCGTGCTGACCTTCAACGTAATGAATGGTATCAGCAAACATCAAAGTTCTTGCAATTATGTATTATCATACAATTGTAATGATTTGCATTCAGTACTTAATGTACTCACGGGTTATTCGGTGTTTATAAACATTGTATTCCTCGTGAACTACATACCTAACAAACGTGATTAGAAATGATCAATAAATAGCAACCGTTATATGGAGTACCAAACATGGAAATCAAATACAGGTGTTTTTTTGTACAACAAAAGTCAAGTCAAGTGAAGAATCATTGGATATTTTGAAAAATGAAATCTGCAACTAATAAAGTTTCAGAATCTGCTTTAGAAGCAATGCAAGTCACAACCTATATCATATCTTAATATATAAAACGTCGTGTTTTATTGTTGTCTTTTTTTTTCTTTTGATGCAAGAGATGAGAAATACCAAAATGCGCTTTCTTCCGAAAAACAGAACATTTAGTCGCTGTGGTAAGGAATCGACGGATGAAAAAATACCGTCGATCTATTGTTGATAAACAATACCACTTTGTACACCAGTCCTGAAGGAAAATGTCCTATACGAGGCCATAATGAGTTATGTATTGTAAGCAATGATTACATCGATTAGTTTAGAATTTTCCAAAAGAAGGCCGTGGAAATCCACGAAGTCATCGTTGCAATCATACAACAAGCTAACAACCTTGTATGTGTAAGAGTTCTGCAAAAATATCTACCGATTCAGCAGCTTTTTCATCAGGCTATATAAAGACTCAAGTCCTCTCCAGTGGTATAAGAGGGCACCAGCTCATCCAAAATCTACACCATCTGTTTCTTAAGGATCCTCCAAAATTTGGCAGATGCCTAATTAATCTAAGATTTGCTGACAAAATTATACATTTTGTCGAGAACCTTCATGACCTTCAGATAATCAAAATCGAAAGTGCAGAACTGACTAAAAAAGAAAACTACATCTGTCTGGGACGACAATTTTCCATGAAATCCTCAACAGAAAGAGAAATCAAGCCAAAAAATTACTCTAGAATCGCAAGCTTTCGGTAGAACTAGCTCAATATTTAAGAACAAAAAATGAAGATATCACAAGACTGCACACTACATTAGAGGAAAGAAGGGGTCAGAAAATATCATGGAATCCATTAAAAAAAAACAAATGGTAAAAAGTGGGCCATGTTGCAAGAATACCAGAACAACACTGGGTTCCATGACTCACAAAGTGAATCCCCGAAGCTGATATGTGAAACTGTGACCTGCAAAAAATATGATGGCGTGGCGATTTAGAAAGGTTCATGAGATATGGCGCTGCAATGCCCGCGACAGAGATCTGGAGAATCTCAGGGAAGGTAAATGTCCAACGACAGATGCTGAAAGACTGATGATGATAATGATGAATTCACACATCCTTAATCATAATGCTGCCAGGGGTAAATACAATTCGAAATCGTTGTAGAACATTAAAGATTGCTTCGAATTGGGTAATCGGGGAAATAGAAAAACAACTGTTGCGTTAAAACAGATTATCTGATGAAATTGTGCTTTTTTAATGCTTATGGACGGGCTGAAAAGTTGTGATAAAAAGCAATTGAAATTCAAGTGAAAGAAATACTAATCAGAAAACTAATATTGAGAATGCATCGTCTAATCATAAATTCAAGTATAGATTAGATATTCCACTTTCAAAATATTTTATATCAAATACTTTGATTAAATTGAGTGAAAGTCATTTAAAAGCTTTACTCGGATTTCATCAGCTTAAAACGATTTGTCTTAAACGAATATTAATACCTCATATCAAACCTTAATTAGCAAACCGTTACTGATAACGCTGGCGTTAAGATGAGATCTGCAGAAATAACTGAAAGTCAGCTATAAGCATTCACACAAAAAATTATCCCAGTTAGCATATTTGTGTTTAATATAAGGTTTCGATGCAAATATGATTGTGATTTTTGTTATTTTAAACTCATACTCATTTGCAATAAACTATCATCCAATTATATTCGTATAATATATCATTTTCAACCTGAACGTTCCCTTTTCACAATTTGTTCTGGTTCATCGGAGGCTGTCAATTTTCACAGTTTATTTGGTTTATTTTGGGCTGGATGGAAGCAAATTTGAAGTGGTTTATTGTATGAGTTTGAAATTTGACGTTAATCAGCGGAAACTACTCGTAATATAAAGTATTTGAGCAGGGGACCGTCAATGAACGTCCAATTCAACATTGATTTTTTTTTAATTCGGAACAGAGATGGGAGCATTGAAGATGTGAACGTCTTTCGGTAACTAAAAACATCCGATTGAGAGGCAGACAAACGCGAAACAAAAAAGTGGTTGCAAAAGAAATAATGTTGTCCAATCAACAGTTGTTCGGCATTTGTACCAAATCCTCCGTACATCCAGGAGAAGAGAAAGGTCAAGGACATCATAGAATCCGTTAAAAATCTCAAATGGCAGTGGACTGGCCATGTTGCAAGAATGGCAGACAACCGACTCACGACATGCGCAACCGAGGCCGGCAGAATATTAGATAGAGAGACGAGCTAGACAAATTCAGAAAGTACTGCCTCTGCAACGCCCATGATAGAGAAGTGTGGCGAATCCTGGGGAAGGTCTATCCAAAGACGGACGTTAAAAGACTGATGATGATGATGATGATGATGATGTGGTATTTTATTAGACACTTTTCATTTGTCTCCCAGCGAGAATGTATTGAAAAATGTATTTTTAGAATACATAGATTCTTTAATGTAAAATGTTACTAATCCCGTATCTCGTACTGTCAAACCCCCTTTTTTCTCAAAAAAGATGGAAGAAAAGGGAAGAAATTCCGATAAGAAACAAGCAACTCCTTCCAAGATTGGAAGATTCTCTTTTTTCCTTTTTTCGATATAGTCACTAGCATCATATTTATTGAATGCAAGATGTTCAACATCAAGTAAATTCAAAACTTAATCAGGACTGCCCCGTCGAGGAACACCAGCCCTTAGGAGTGACCAAATAAACGACAAATGTCTATTACTCAAGTGCAACCTCTGTGGACTCTTACTAAGTTAAAAACTTTAAAATAAGGGAGAGTTATGAACTAACTACTTGTAGAATTGAAGCTGTAAGCATAGTGCAATAATTCACAGACAGCAGAGAGAAAGATCTACGCAAGTAAGGAGTTAAATGCATTGGTGCTAAACTAAGCCAGAACACCTCTTATATCAATACTTTAATCCTTACGAGCTGTCAAAACCGAAAATCGTAGCTATTAAACCACTGAACGAAAAATTCTTTCAGTAAACAGTATGTCCGATTTTATGCCCTACAGCACAACAAACACCCACATCTATCAAGATACAATGGGTGCTAAGAGCCGGTGGAGCTCTCACGCTACTCTTTGTGACATTAGCTGTGACCAATCCAGCAGACCCCTTGGAACACGTCGTAGGCCAGCTTGGCAGGCCAACACTCCCCATGATTCATATAATCAAAGTTACACCAGTGGCTCCTGCTGGGGTCTCGGTCCCAAAACGCTCAGTCGCATTATTTGCCTTGTGTGGGGATGATGTGCTCCAGCTGTGACTACTCAAGCCCAGACCAGGCCCTAAAGCCACCACCAAGAAAATGACCCCAGACATTTGCACCTACAACGTCAGAACACTCTCAACCAAACTGATTTGGAAAATTAAATCATGAATATCGAGAGGGGCATTATTGGTAACAGCGAAGTGAGACGACTCAGAGTGAAACTAATCGAAATAAAGAGCTGACATCTTCTTTACAGTTACGGAAAAAAGCAAAACAAAGCGAAGAAGGTTTCCTCATCAATGAGGAACTCAACGACAACGTAGCTGGCTTCAAAGAAATCGCTGACTGCATAGCTTGCGTCACCGTACAGCTCTCAAGGAGATACAGAATACATATCATCCAAGTCTACAAAACCACTTCGCAGTTAACCACAGAGGATATAAGTAACTTCTACGTTGACTTGAACTTCCTACTCCAAGATACGTGAAAATATTTCAATGTTATTATTGTTAGACAACGCACAAATAAGACAAGGAAATGGACGCTACGTTGGTAAGTTCGGATATAAAGTACGGAACGAGAGTGGCGGGGAAACCTTATGAACTTCGCAACTACGAACGGATTGAAAATTATAAACACCTTCTCCAAGAGAAAAAAATGGATTTAGAACAACCCCAACCATAAAACCAAGAACGAAATAGACTACATCCTAGTGGACAAAAGCGACATGGTCAAAGATATCCAGGTCCTAAATCAAGTCAACGTAGGAACGACAGAATCTTAAGATGTAAAATTCGAATGAAGACCAACAATTAACGTAGGAGAATATTCCTCACCAAGCCACAACCACTCAATGTGCCAAAAGATTCTTTATGCATGAACTGAAAAACAGATACAAACTTCTTACCGAACCAGGAGAAACACCACCAACAAAAACATCAACGAATTCAACAACAAATCAACTGCCTCTCTAAGCGAAGTTGTCACTATGGCTAAACTAAAGAGCTCATAAAACATGTAAAATCTCCGAAGAAACCAAAAACCTCATGGAAAAATGCAGAAATCTCTAGCTAACAACAATAAAAAGAAAATTGAAGCAACTGAACTAAATGAAATCATCCAAAAGAAATGAAGAGATGTCAAAAAAGACAATATAGAAGACAAACGGTGGACATCACGACTCACAACATGGATATATATATATATACATATATATATATATATATATATATATATATATATATATATATATATATATAGTCTATAAAGCTATACAGCTTCAAACACTTTTTAAAACATTTTAGTAAAACTGTACGTCATTTCTGTCACTGACTTCCCTATATTTGTTAATGTAATGTCATTCTCTTTACTGCTTTTATTATTTTACGCATAATTTGAGATTATGGTATTATGTATGATTCTTTCTTGGGATCATCAGGTGTTCATTAAGTAACCGTTTTGGGGATTTAAAAACAAAACAGTTATGTAAACATGACTCGTTGGCAGCATTGATCAAACCCTCCCTTTAATTGCTTATGTCATATTTCATGTAGTTCAGTATTTGATATTTGGTATTATCATAATGTATTGCATGTGGCTCTTATTTTATTCTACACGTCGTTGAATGTGTGTATATATATATATATATATATATATATATATATATATATATATATATATATATATATATATATATATATATATATCCTAAAATAAATCTGCTGAAGTTACTTTGTGTCCCTCTGGGCCCATCCTTGTCGTTAGCTAATTTTCTGCAGTTGTGGTAAGCACTGTTTTCATTGCTAGAATTGGAATTCGTTTCTATTCAGGAAAGTCCCATGGAACTAATTATTGCATTTCAGCTGTGACCGAACGCTTTCCCCCTCTATGATAGAAACTTTGTAATAAATGGTCATTTATTACTGGTTACTGGTAGCTGAGTTATTTAAATCTGGATAGACAGTCCGTCGAGCACAAAAGTAAAGCTGGGAAGATTCCAAAAGTTATCAGCTTTAACATAGGGTTACTGCCGATGGAAACTTGATATATTATTTAGGAAGGAAAAAAAACTTATTTAAACAATTGGCGACTTTGACATAGCTATAGACTAATGAGATTCCTGAAGCCTACTGATCTCGAATGACAGAAAAAAACGTTTTAAACTGAAGAGTCAATTCTTATATCCTCGGGCAAAAATCAATACGCATTTCAAATGAACAGATTGATAGTTTGATAATAAAAATAGTTCAATTGTGAAGGCTGCATAGTTTCTGCGCTTCGTAAGACAATCGTATTTTTCTATCAAGTGTAAATGTCATTTCCTCTCCAGCTGTTTGGAATAGAATTGACTTTTTTTCCATTATGATATGCAAATTATTTCGGACAAGGCCTAAATGATAATAAACGGGAGAGGTTGATCAATACCTAAGTCTAAATTGCATATTTTTGTTTGCGTTTTGTTAACTCGCGGAGATACTTATCAAAATATATAAAGAGTTTCTTATACTTGAATCAGTTGAACACCTACCTAATTTAGAGTTGGTCTTTCATGTGACAGCAAAATAGCTCTTCTCCGATCACCAAGACTTCTAATTGTATCTTTTGCATTCTGGTGTCAGGATGTAAATAGCAGGTCCCTCAACTCTCAGTGGATTCGATCTTCATTGGATCTCCTTCTTTGATGATCTATCGCAAAACAACTATGTTGATATATAGCAATGATGAGTATGCTAAATTTCGCTTGCCGTTGTTAGATTCTCATGGGATCACACACTATAGATGGTTTGATACAAACAAAAAAAACGGACAAGGACGTACGTTTTGAAGCAATGATCAGCGAGCTAGTCTTGCTGGCTGTCAGTGGTTTTGATTAGATCTACCAATCTCAAAGATCCGATACCAAACTGTGCCAAGTTATTAAATCATTAAAAATGACGGACCAGAACGTATGTTGTTTGTGGGTTCGATCTCCATTGGATATTTCACTATTAGCTGATACCAAAATGTGCTAAATGATAAACCATGTATAAAAACAATGGATCAGGATATTTAGGCTTCTGATCTTTTCCGGGTACGGCCACCTGCTTCACGTTGAGGAATTAAAGGTTTTCCTGGATTGCAGGCGAGAGGACAGGAATTGGTAAACTGGTTCTTACCTGGAGCAGGACACAGTAAGATTCGTTGTCGCCAGGAGCGAGACTAAACGAACTGGAATGTTGCAGTTCTTTCATCGACATCATTTTTGCTTCAATAATTTTGGTCTAAAATCACTTCAGTCTAAAGACACTTTACTCTAAAATCAATAAAAGTCCATCTGATGGGTTTTATTGGGGGTGCAGGTCGTTAATTTGTCGACAGGAACTTTCTCTTAATTTGTCTATAAAGTGGCAATTTTGCCAAAAAAAGACAGACATTTGTTGCGAAATTTGCTGATAGGAATGGCTGGGAGGTGAGTGCAGAGGAGATGCACCCCTTCGGTACGCCCCTGGCACTTGCAGCGAAAGACAAAATAATCAACAAGCAGTGAAATAAAAATGATGAGGGGTGTTTAATGTTCGGAGTTAAAAATTAGCCTGTGTTTTTTCTTAGGAGTTCCGAGAAAGGTCGATATAAAGTTGTCTTCTTTTATTAATTTTGACTACTTATTTACCACCATCTCAATTTTTTGTTGCATTTGCACTTTTATCACTTTGAGTAATTTTGATTGTACGGCAACAACTGAATAGCACAGTTGGGAAAAAAGAGTAAACATCTAATGAGAATCGAAATCAAACATACCATAAGATAAGTAGTAGTAGTAGTAATATCATTACCATTATTATTATTATCATTATTATCATTTTTATTATTATTATTATTATTATTATTATTATTATTATTATCATCATCATCACTATAATTATTATTATTATCATTATTATTATAACTACTATAATTATTATAATTATCATTATTATTATTATTTTTATTATAATTATTATTTTTATTATAATTATTATTTTTATTATTATTATATTTTTTTTCTATCATTTTTATTATTTTTATTATTATTATTAATTTTATCTTTATTATTACTATAATTATTATTATCATTATCATTATCATCATCATCATCATCATCATCATCATCATTATTTTTATTATTTTTATTATTATTATATTTTTATTACTATTATTATTATTATCATTATTATTTTTATGATCATTATTAGGACCCCTGTCGGAGAATGTGAGTGTGCATTTGGTGCTGCAAAAGCAGCGCTGCCTAGAATCAGGCAAATTACCGAAGAGAGCTACATGGAAAAAATTATGAGCGTTTTTGCTGACCTCGAATCTTCTGGATGAAAGGAATATCCTTAGATGGTTTCTGTCGCCGGAGACAAACATTTGCTCATTTTCGTGGCTTAATTGAGACTGATGGTTACACCTTAGCGACGCGACGCCTTATCTAGATTTCAATCAAAGGGCTGGCCCATAAAAGAGGCCAGCTGTCTGTGGTCAAACAGGATTGCAGCAGTCGCTACTTCTTACTCAGGGAGGCCTAGTCTACTTTTGTTCTGGGAATACTTCAAGTCCATTTCACTTCGCCTTATGTCTTGCATCAGCAATGTTGCGTTTTCGACAGCGTCCGGAGGCCGTGGAACCCGGACGTTTTGTAAAGTAAAAAATGAAAAATAAAGACACCAATTTTTCTATAAACACGGCATTTTTCTTCTTTTTCGTCTTCAAAATTTTTCATTTTTACCTCCAACACAAAAATCATACGTCCTACCCTTCGGTTCCTAAAACTTTTTCTCCAAGGCCCTCACAACACAAAGGGTGTTTGAATAGATGCCGCGACCAGGATTGTACCTACAATCTAAATGCTTAAACTTTGAATAAACCACGAGGAACACCACGGTACCAAACCGATGTCACTAAACGAGGAAACATTAAAAACGTGTGACCACAGGTGTCAGCATGAACACAACGAGACGAAGGAAGACGAGACGAACCCTAGTAGGTAGGTGCATTTCTTTCTTTGGGTTTTTCTTCTTATGACCATAGACCCTAATACTCTCAAGAACATGACAGTACATCTGATTGATAAGATGCAATCATAAGGTGACAGGTTTAGTATCTGATGGGAAAAAAGAGGGAAATATCTAAAGATGAAGAGAAATATTTCATGACTGCACGAATAAGAGAGAAAGAAATATGGGTGGCCTATCAATCAAGTGACTGTTGGGGAGAGGGCTGAAGACCTCGTAAAAAAAAGATACGAGGTAATAAAAGCGATGCGTCAGCTCCGAGTGTGGAACAAGTACGGGCGAATTCAAATACGGAGGCTTTTCTGGGTGAAATTAGTGAGCCTTGAAACAGAACGATTAGTTGATGTATTTAGAAAAGAAATATAATTTCAGTCACTGCTGATTAAACAGGATCCCCCGACAAAAGAAGAAGCTGCACTGGTGGAATTTTCCATCTTATCTCAGACTAAAAGGGTGGGGTTCGATGAAAATATGTAATTAGACCACCGCAGACGATAAGTGGAAGTAGAGGCTGTAGATAGGAATAGAAAAACAACTAGGTACTCAGTGTACTAAGTAGGTAGCGGGGTTATGGAATCAAAAAGAAGAAACTAATATAGAACCAATCAACTGCCCGGTCGAAGAAATTTCAACCAAACGTATATCCACTTATTGACAATGTAGCTGCAAAGGTCACAGTCTCAGGACTTTTGGGGATTTTAAAACCGAGTGTAAAGTTCAGCAAACTCGATCACTGGATGTTAAAAACGGCGCACGAATGAAAACAATCTGAGTTGAATTTATTCAAAGCAATAACGATACAATGTAAGTATTTACTTGTTTTTTCTTTCATTATTTCTCTTGTTTCTTTTCATTTGTGCACCGTTTTAACATCAATTGAGCGATGGTATGAAACTCTACAATTTACAATAAGGACCACCTCCCCTATATTATGCAAAAATATATATATATATTCAAATTCTTATTTATTTAAGCTCCATTCTACAAACCAAAAGAGAGATTATTCATGCAAGCCAGACCTTCGTGACAATGGTGGAAATTACATGCCCACCTTATCATCGGGGTTAGATTGTTAACAAAACCCCTCCTTCCCAAACCCTCCAAAATAACCATTTTTTTTTTTCAAAACAGAGGAATTCCCTGGGCACCCTCATAGTCATAGATCGAGAGCTCAAAAAACTACTCGCGAAAACTTTTTTTCCGATTCTTAAGAGGCCAGAAGCTGAGACCCTTCTCCCTAACAGCTGCTCATTATTTTCATTAAAAAAAAAACGACATAAAAAAATATGACACAAAAACATATGTTTTATATTTTAGAGTTTTTACATGTGTCCACACATCTCAATAAGACACTTTTCGGTCGGTCGTTCGGTCGGTCCAAGTAACGTTGAGCAACAAAAATACGAAGGAATGAAAAGGTGTGATGTCATTTAGAATTTATGACGTCATTAAGACAACATCCTCCGATTAATTTTTTACCAGCTGCTGATGATGCCTTAATAAAATGTCCAAGGTCTGCAATTTTCAAATAAGGCATTTACGATTTCTATTGAAAACGATACTTGTAGAATATTTCCATGTCACAATATTTTACAAGTATGATAATCAATTGACTCAAAGAGATACTTCTTCTTCTTCTTCTTCTTCTTCTTCTTCTTCTTCTTCTTCTTCTTCTTCTTCTTCTTCTTCTTCTTCTTCTTCTTCTTCTTACCACGGAAGGCGGGCACATAGTTGAACTTAAGGTTCTTGTTTTAAATTTTTTAAGTAATACTCGAAAGTGCGTAATTAATCACCTTTTGTACAATTTTCATTTTACAGAAATTGAATTTGATTAAATTGAGTTAAGATCATTTTTTTTTTGTTTTGTTTTTTCATTTTAGCTGAAAAAGAAGAAAATGTTTAATTTATGCTTTCAATCCGTTGGTCCTTTGAACCATCTGGAAATTTATTAGTTTTTAAAAAGAAAACGTTTTAAATCTTTGACAAGGAATGTTCTATTTACTATGTAACTATAATGATGCTTTCACCTGCTTCCTGCCATTTCTTTCTAGGTACAGCTTTTATGAATTATCTTCCCTTCTTCAAGTAACTTTCTTCAATACAATCAATCCTCATCAAAGTGGTCCCCATGGTCAATTTTAAAATTTCACTCCGTTGTCACTCAATGTTGATGTACCTTCCAGTGAACCTCCCTCAACCACCGTTTCTCTATCGGTGACCCCGCTATCCGCTGTTTCCCTTTCAGTGGTACGTGGACACATTAGAATCTTTATTAGGCGGAATGGATAACTATGCATGAGCTCACTTACACATCTCAATTTTCTCCAATCCAAAGAAGACCATTTATGACTTACAGAAAATGTATTTAGCCAGCTCTGCAAGCGTAGTCTTAAGCTAAAATAATGTTGTTGTTTTTTCATCGAAGAGGTTCATTACTCAAGATTTACCATCAATAATGAAGGCATCAAACCATGTAAGGATAATATAGAAGCTATTAGTTTACATACACCTAAAATTGTCGTGAACGTACGTAGTTTTATCGGAATGTGCTCCTAGTATTGACTATTTATTGCAAATTTATTGAGTATTTCTGAACCCTTGATAGAATTAGCAAGAAAATACGCTTGATTTAAGTGGACAAAAGGCTCAATTAGCCTACTTCTTTTTTTTAAGGATAGTTCAGCTGAAGCGTTGATGCTAGCTTATTCGGACCTAAATATACCCTACAACCTGTTTACAGATGCCTTGAATTTCGCAGTCAGTGCATGTCCATCACCAACTCAATTTGAAGAACCAATCTATTTTATTTCACGTAGATTAAGTGATACGCAGTCTCGCTGGCCCACAATCGAGGAAGAGGCGTCCGCCATATTCTATTCCACAGATCTAGATCGCTACCTACAGACGCTACATCTGACCAGGAAAGGCTTCTTTCAAATTCCATTTAACCACAGATTATCCAAGTCCGTTTTCCCCGCTATGTGTCTTGCATCGGCAAGAACTTCAACTCTTTTATTCTCCCATCACCATTTGTCAAAGACGCAAACTATTTGGCATTTTGATCAGGTGGGTAGTGGTAGTCGATAAAGAGTTAAGCGCATACCCAAATCAATGGTATTGACCACAGAACTTTCGGTAGCCAGCATTTGTGTGTGTATGTGTGTGTGTGTGTGTGGTGCCCCAAAATGGCGCATGCATCGACGTCATTGATGACGTGGAATACTTACAATTCCATTACGCCGACTTTTCTAACCTGTGTAATGTGTCCATCTAATAAATACGGACTGATTTACTTCCGCAGCGTCTACGTACGGCTGCCCGGCTCGATTATCTTCCGTCGTCTGTTTCCAGCGCTTTTGATTTTCGACGATGAAGCCAAGTTCAAAGAATTAAGAAAGAATGCGACCGAAAAGGAAATTGCTAGATTGAATATTAATGCCTGCCTGCTATTGCTCAAACCAGACAGATATTACTTCTCGAATGAATCATATTGAATAAATGGTGTTAGTTTCGAATACAGCAGTTCATTTTTTTAAAATATGTATTAACAGGCGATCCCACATTATTGGGGGGCACGGCACATTCTTCCTCACTGTTTTGTGTGAGAAAAAATATCATAAAAATTATCATCAGTGAAATTTTGACAAAAAGAAACATTCGACAAAACGTGTGGGGTTGTTTCCATTTTGGCAGTTGTTCCACCGAGTGTGAGTTATCAGTCCCGAAAGATTGCCATAAAAATGCCAATAGCAATAAAAAAAAAAATGTTGATGCTGTCGAGAATGACTTTGAATGATTTTTTCGATTAGACTTGATATATACTTAATGGATTTTGTCACAACTTATCGCGGATGCCCTCACAAGAACAACGGCAACAACCGAACCATAGCAATAAATAAAATGTTGATATTGTCTAAAGAATGACTGAAAAGTTTATTATTAGGACCCACATGTTATAATTCAGAATATTTTATAGTGCAGGCAACAGATAATGATATCTCATCCAAACGTCGCTTATGTGCGTGGAGTGAAAAACTGTAAGAAAAAATAACATGTATGTTCAAAATTTAAAGATAAAATGCAAAATTTACTTTCAGGTTTAATGCCAAATTCATTTATTATGTTTTATATAAGAGCATTATGATTGCGATGTTCCATTCTTCTGGGAATTTACTTTGTTTGAAGCATCAGTTAAATAGGATGGCTAGATTTCTAGTTGTGACTTTACCAGCTTTTTTGAGTAGGTCGATGATGATATTATCTGGTCCAGGGGACCTTTCCTCCCTTTGTTTGCTTGATGTTTTACTCCACTTCCCGTGGAGTAACTCGTGAGAAATCTCCAAACTGGTTGCTCGTGATTTGTATATTTTGTTCTTTCTGCGTTCCTTGCCTGGAGGATTTTTGTAAAATCCTGGGCACACTCAACAATCCAGTCCCTATCCATCGTTAGATCTCCATTAGCTTCAAGCAGACTGGTTATTTATTTTCTCCTTGCGTTAATAGTTTGGTTAATAACTTTCGAAAACTTCTTTGAAGACTGCAGTCGTGTATTTTCTTTTATCTTCATTTCGTTTCTTTTCTTATGTAGTTCGGCTACTTCGATCTTCGAGATTCTTGCGTTTTTCTATGAGATTCTTGGTCTCTTCTGAGATTTTTCTAAAAATTTATTTGCCAATCTGTTTGAACATATTTGCAGCTTCTATTAGAGAAGTTGTTATTTCATTATCTTTTTTTCTTCATCAGTGACTTTCCATATACAAGATATTGATATCATAGAGAACATGTGGGTGCATATCAAGGCCAAAATATGGGAAAGAGTATGAGATATATGGAACATAACTGAGGTGCATACTGTAAACAATTATTGGGCAGCTCGACCGAACGGTTCAATTTTCTGAAAAAAGAAAATGAAGAAAAAGCTACCCCATGTTAAAACATACCCAACAAACACTACATGTGCAGTAGTGTAACATTGTCGAATATTTTACCTATACTAATTAAATATAAAAAGTAATAACAAATAATAATATTAAAGGCTTGGCTAATTTGGTGGGTTCAGGTGTGCTTATTTGCCCTACGGATTGGAAAATATGCAGATAACATCTCTCTCTCTCTCTCTCTCTCTCTCTCTCTCTCTCTCTCTCTCTCTCTCTCTCTCTAATCTTGCTGTACCGGATAGATTTAGCGAAAGGGATTGATTCACTTAGGGAAAATAATCAAATAGTTTCTGTATATCTCTGGATCTTACCTTAGTTTTTAGATCAAATACGTCTTTCTATTTCATTACAGCAAGTTATTTTTCTATTTTTCTATTTTTTTTTTTCCAGAATCAATAAACCCTCATAAAGGAGAGATTGATGAACTTGAGGAACTATCTTAAAAATCAGTACTAAAAATTCGGAATTTCATTTGGGCAAGATAAAGGACCCTTTATGCTGATGGAAAACCCTGGACTTTCTAAGCCGCCGAGCAGGCCTGATGACGTATTTACCAGTTACTTTAATGGAGTCTAGCACAGAATCACAAAAGTGAAGCATGCAGTCATTATCAAACTGATCACATTTTTTCAAAATACGGTATTAAATATTTGCGACGATCCTGATTATTAAAATAATAAACGATTCGTATCAGATAAATATATTTTGACACCAATCCTTCATTTATACATGTTTGGTTAAATACAACAGACAATGAACATTTTGCGAATTTTCTTATAATTTTTTTCTCATTTTAATTTTTTTATGGAATTGGCAAATACTTTGAAAATGGGTAGTTGCATTGCCGAAAGCGATTGTCATGATAGCAGTTTTGGACAATTATTACACTCTATGAATGTAAACATACGTCGTGTCTAACTATATATATATATATGTATATATATATATATATATTTGATAAGATGTGGATTCTACCTAGAGAGGGCAGAAGCATGAATTAGTGTAGCGAATCCACATCTAAGTAAATATTTCCAGCTCTGCTCTAAAACAACTTGAATTTTGCAGTATAAAATTGAATGTATCGAGTACTGTATGAAATAGATCTATCACATATCAAATGTTGCTTTATATCACGCTATATTGTTAACCTAATCTGTACCAGATATATATATATATATATATATATGTGTGTGTGTGTGTGTGTGTGTGTGTGTGTGTGTGTGTGACCTCCAACTAATGCTAGATTGACTAAACAAAGAAAGCAAGAATGTTGACCTACACATGAACTTCAGTAAAAGAAAGGTCATGTGCAACAACCACTCAGAGATAAAGAACACAACTGTCAAAATTGGAGATGCATATCCGGAGAAAGTAGACCACTGCGTCTACCATGGACAAAAAATCTCTATGAAATCCGCAAAAGAAGAAATCAAGCGAAGTATCACTATAAGGTGGCAAGCTTTCGCTAGAGCAAGCTCAACCTTCAAAAAAAGAAGATCCCATTAATCCCGAAAAGAAAAGTATGGTACCAATGCATCGCCCCGATAGTCACTTATGGAGCTGAAACATGGAACCTAACCAAAAGACAGACCTGCAAACTGAGAAGCGTGCAACGTGCGCATAAGAGAATCATGCTCAACCTTCCGTTGAGAGATCACAAGACAGCGCAGTACATCAAGGAGAAAACAGAAGTCCTAGACATCAAAGAATCGACTAGAAAACTTAAAGGGTAATGGGCTGGTCATATTGCAAGAATGGCAGACAACCAATGGACATCACGACTCACAACATGGATCCCCAGAGATAACATGCAAAGCCGAGGACGGTAGGATACAGCATGGGGAGACGGACTAGACAAATTCGGAAAATAGTGGCTCCGCGATGCCTACGATAGAGATAAGTTGCGAATCCTGGTGAATGTCCAACGACAGACGATAAAAGACTAATGATGATGATGATGATGATGATACATATAAAGTAAAGTTTTTTTTCAATGGCTCATTACAGATCATACACGCTGCATCACTTTAAAATGATTTGTAAATGAATTGTTAGAATCATATTCTTTTTGGCCTCATATGCCCACTCAGATATTTCAACTCATATATTTGGGAGGTAGGCCCAACCTGTGAAGTTATTGGCCAGTCTGGCACAGCTTCCTAGTGGTCAGTTATTTAACGGGAGGGGTCAGAAGAAGCTAGGCCAGGTGTCTTCAGATTTTACAATATTGATACTGTTCTAGGTATTTCAATTTACTTTAATGAGGTTTGTTTCATTTTGTTAATTCTCTTATTCGTTTATTTTATTTTATTCATCTATTTGTTAGTATTAGTTCGAGTCTCCGCCCTGACATTCGCCCTTTTCCCTTCAGCTACATTGTGTAAGGTTACAGCTTCGAGTTGAAGGTCTTCAATAAAGCCTGCTCATATATTTGCAGTCCGAATTTTAGGTCAACCCTCAATCTCCCTTACTCCTTAAGTGGTGACCTGAAAGTATAGGTTCAAATTTGGGTCACTGTATGGACACTTGCCCTTTTCCATTTATTTACCAAGTGTAAGGTTACCGATTCGATTCGGGTCTAACATAGGGTAGGTCTAACATGTAAAGACTGTAGATGTACTATCCCACCTTACCACCCTACGTGCCGTAGTCCTGAGCTTATGAATTGAAATTTCGGCACTATAGCTCCCTTCAACCAGGATTTATTCTACCAACCTGTATTTCATTTGAAATATTTTAGTAAAAACTATGTTTCATGTACACAAAGCTCACCTACCTCTGATCTGGAGTTCAGTAGCTTACTTCTATTCTTATACGTTACAATTTTTAATTTTTCTTCTAAGCACGGTTCACATCTCGAGATAAGACTCTTACATATTTTAGTTTTTTTTTTTCACTAACCTTCAGTTGATAACCGGTCGTTTTGTTTTTTAATCTTCTTTCAACTTCCATGAATGAATTGAGGGTGCCGTCCCCTTGCGTCTATACTCTTTAGTAAAAGAGGCTTTTTAGTTCGAAAATCTAGCCTTAAACTCTGGTTTAGTGATTCCATTATACTTTCTCGTCAGTAGGGTTTTCTGATATCGAAATCTTTGCTATGTCCACAATATTTTTGGTATAGCACATATTCCTCAGATCCTTTGCAATTGTTTCCTTTTGTCTTATAGTTGCTTAATTCTCTATTTGTTTCATAATATAATAATGATTTATAATATTTTCATCAAAATTGTCAATGCAACTAAACCCTATCACAATGTTGTTTATGTAGAGCATTTTATGTAACTTATTACTGCTTGGAACGTGCTTTTTAACTAATTCAATAGATTTTTTACCTCTAATGGTTTTTACCTGTTTATTATAAGGTGGGGTGAACCAAATAACATTTCTAGCTCTTGTCCTTTTTATCTATGTTTTTCGATTTCTTTAAATTTTCATTGAATTCTAATTCATTTTTATTGTATCCTCTTTTCTCTAGAGCTTTTTTAGTATTCTGAAACGTTTTTTTTTAAATACTTTCTTGTTCGTGTTAACCTAGTGTTAACTGATGAGGGAATCTGAATATCAATGGTAAGTGGTTCGATTTTATATTCACATATAGAGGTCAACCGTTGGGTTTGGTACAGTTTTCGTAAGTTTCGCAATTTAGATTAAATGTGACATCTAAAAAAAATGCAATCCTTGTATTAGCCTTAACTTCGATTTTGAAACCTATTTCCCAATAATTCCTTTTTTTAATTTTATATCCTTTGTGCCCACTGCAGCTTTTTTTTTTCAACGAAAAAACCGTCATCTCTCTCGAGTCCTATATCTCTAATTTCTACATTAGTGCTATTTGTTAATTCATGAAAATATAAAGCCCAACCTGATCTGAAATTTGTGCTCTATCATGTGCACTCATGTCTGCCCGGCAAATTGGTCGGCGGAGTTGAAAATTCCGAATAGGTATATGAGGTTAAAAATATCACAAACCATTCATTTGAAAATCTTTTTTTTTTTCAGCGAAACGGAATGTACAATCTGTAATGAGCCATTGAAAAATCGGATTTGCGTGCGCATTCCTCTTTATTTTACTATCTTGCTTGTTTCGTTTATCAAAATCTGATCGTACTCATTCACACACCTACTAACATTTGCAATAATCTTACTACTAATGATAGTAATCTCAAACATCTGCTCAAAGTGTACGCACGTATGCTAATCTTTACGCATAAATCAAGTCATAACTGAACCCTCCCAAAACTAGTCAATACGTCATAACCATAATCGTGCCCCCACCCTAGTATTTTGTCTACTTTATTGCTAAATTTAAGTGGTAGGAGTCATTTTATAGCTTACTGTATTAAAAAGCTATCGGAGTGTGGTTAACCGCCATTTCATTTTATTTTATTTATTTAAGCATGGGTTACTTGAATAAATGAAAACAGAAATTTAATTATGAGCAACACTCGAAAAGGTGTTGAGTGAAATGGGGAACAGGGAAAAGAACAGTGGAAACTATTAAAATAAAGTACAGAGCGATAATTCGTATGAGAAATAATAGTTCGCTGACGAATGTTAACACTTCAGATGACATGAATATTACTGGAGATTAATGATCCCCTTGTTTAGTTTTATACTTGTTCTCAAAACAATTACAAGAATACCACTAAGAATTACAACAATAAACTCTACCATTAATTTAATCGCATGATTTATGATCATCTTCGCCTGCAACATTGAAGAGGTATTCGTATTCGGTCGCGTCTTTCGGTCTGTCTGTCAGTCTGTCAGTCTGTCCGTCGGTCTCTCTAAGATATATCTCCAAATGTACTCTATGAATTCCAATGAGATTTTGAGGTGCGACTGGGCAAAGGAAAACAAAGAAGAGTGGGTTAAATTTGGGTGGGTTAGATCATTGCAAAATTACTTCCCCTGTCAGTGGCTTGGCAGAGGTACGCACTCTCTGAGTTGTTTCTGGTTTTGAGAGAGATTTTCACGTTATATAGAGTGATGGAAAGTTACTAAATTTTCCGAAATCGAACATTGTAATTGATGAAATCTCTTCAGTCCCAGCGTCATCTCATTACTTGTGTTTCACGTCAGAACTCTTCAGAAAAAAATTGAACGAGAAAGATTAGATCATAAGAATACGCATGCATATTAAGGGTCAGAAAGGAGGGAGCATTAAGAAAGTAAGAGGCCGGTGTTTGAATTTGAAGCTTACCAAGAAACTCGTGGAACCAACGATAGAGATTGGAGACAAAACGCGAGTGAAAATGAAAGAAAAATGAGCCTGGATCAAAGTCCACTCCTACTTTCATTTCCTTGCATATTTGTGACATAGATTTCCGTGGATATGTAAAACTTCCAGTTTGGCTTCGTTGGAAAGAGTGCCGCCTATCGATCGATTGCTAATGGTTTCAAATTACGGCAGGGAATCGCTGATTTTTATGTATTGGCTTGGTTTAACGTGTTGGGACGGACAAACAGTGAAGTATTCACTCTCATAAAGTATTCGAAGATTGTTGTTGATGTTTTTATGCAAGGAAAACAGAATCAACTCCAGCTTCCGACTTAGAGTTTGACAAAAAATCAAAGCAGTGAGTGGAGCAAGATATGATCGGAAGTTTGAGCCAAAAAGAGACTAGGGAAAATGAGAAAACATTGATACCGAAGAAGAAATGGAGAATAAAAAAGGGATTAAAGTGTGTTTTACATATATATATATATATATATATACATATACAGATATATATATATAAGCTCTACTCTAAATCATCTCAATGTTTAATGTCAGATGTATCGAGCACTTTATGAAATGAACCCATCACACATCGAATATTGCATTATATTATACTATATCATATTGTATTCCTGATTTGTATTATATATATATATATATATATATATATATATATATAGATAGATAGATAGATAGATAGATAGATAGAGAGATAGAGAGATAGATAGATAGAGAGAGAGAGAGAGGGCAATATATAGGAGATTTCGACAATGTAAAAGGATGAGAGAGACAAAGAAAGGGAGAGGGGTTCAAGGAAGAAAGAGTGAGAGTGAATGGCAAAGATATAAGTAAAAGAGAATGGATGATAAAGAGGGAAATGGAAAGAGAACAAAATAACGGAAAGAAAGAAAGAAATAGATGATCAGAGATTATAGAGCTTGATAGAGATGAAGAGATGGTTGGGACTGAGAAGTTAAACGAGAAGGGACTGTATCAACAGAGAGGGGAGAAAAAGAAAAGAAAGTAAAATGTATAAAACTATCTGTCGAATAGATTCGGAATCCATAGCAACAGAATAGAAGAACTATGATTGTAATTGCAGAGGCCAACTAAAAAGAGATAATTAAAACAGACGACAGCGTATTTGTGCAAAAGGGCGCATAAAACGAGTCACATTCTGAGATGCCTTATCTGGAGACGACCTCAGGCCAAAGTAGTTTGACACTGAAACAGTAAAACGTTGATCTCTTTAGAAACGCTTCTGCCACGTTGCACAGCAACGTTTCATGCGAATACGTTGCGTTGGTGAAAATGGTTTTGTTTATATAGGGATTTTGAATGACTACTGCATCGATGTATTTCGACGTTCATACGGCAGAGAAAATCGAAACGTGTCACGGATTTTACAAGCACAACGCAGTACGTTTGGAAAGTCGGTTCTTTTTTCAGGATAATACAATGTCATTTCCCTTTCCTTTTTGGGTCTTCATCGACAAGAATCCTAAATTGGTCTGTCAGGTGGCATAGCAGACAGGACAGCGTTCGGCATTCATTGTTATCAATGAGGTATTTATATGAACTTTTCAATACAGATTTTATAAGTATGTAAAACAAGTGATGACCCTAAAACCAGTCAGTAGAGAGCCAATGAAATTAGTTGTAAAAAGGGATGGCTTCTTTATTCTGAGTTTTTATTGACTTGAGAGAACAAGAAGCAGAGAGATACGTACATGGACATCGGGGGAACGAGTTCATACAACTTTCATCATCATCATCATCATCATCAGTCTTTTAGCGTCCGTCGTTGGACATAGACCTTCCCCAGGATTTGCCACACTTCTCTATCATGGGCGTCACGGAGCCAGTACTTCCTGAACTTGTCTAGCTCGTCTCTCCATCTAACATTTTGCCGGCCTCAGTTGCGCATGTGGTCTCGGGGAATCCATGTTGTGAGTTGTGATGTCCATCGATTGTCTGCCATTCTTGCAACAATTTTTTATGGATTCTATGATGTCTCTAACTCTTGTCTTTTCTCGGATGTACTGTGCTGTTTTGTGGTCTCTCCATGTGAGGCCCAGCATTATTCTTTCATGTACACGTTGCATGGTTCTCAATTTACGGGTCTGTCTCTTGGTTAAGTTCCATGTTTCAGCTCCATAAGTGACTATTGGGAGGATGCATTGGTTATACACCCTTCTCATACAATTTTACTAAATGATTAATATCTTCGCAAGTAATTTGTCTGGGGTGGTATTCAGGCAACAAGATATTAATGATTTGGGGGTGGATCGGTCCATAGATTGAAAGTCTTCATCATCAATATTCATAAACTTAGATGCAGAAAAGGAAAAGTGTTCAAGGACAAAAACAGGCGATAAAGACTTATGTGTTTTTGTTGGTCATCTAACATTGATACCCGTACGTGTGTGCATCTATATTCACATCAGTGCGTACATGTGTGTGTGTGTGTGTGTGTGTGTGCGTGTGTGTGTATCTGTATTCATTGTGCATGGCTTGGTTTATGTGTATATACGTGCATGTGTGCATGTGTGTGTATAAAAAAAATGAAGCCCCTACAATATCCTTGATTTTCCCTTCTTTGCAAAAGATTTTGTTGATACTCCATTTTGTAGAAAATTTATGCGTGTGTAGATCTTTCTAAAGCATATCATTTTTTTTTTCATAAGAACGGAATCCTTCCTCTTATGCAAAAATTCAATTATGATTTTCACAATTCATGAGATTTTAAATGATTCTAGAATATACCCGAAACTGCAAGAGAAATTATTGTCTTTCATTCCAAAGCTAAAAGTGTACGAGTGACAATAAAGAATTTCCCGAAAGAGTGTAATCAATTTTCAACTGTAAAAAAAAAGAAAATCAGCTGATGAAAACATCATTGGAATTATATAACCGCTGAGCTGTTTTTTCCTAGCTTTTTACGCAATTGCGATATCAGTAGTGGCCGTACAAGATTCTAAAAAGCTACAACGCCAGACTCTCCCTCAAGTTCCGAATATAGAATGCGTTGGTCGTTTCATTTGATTTTCATATTTCATTCATATTTATCGATTAGTATTCTAGGATGGCAAGCCTTTGGCAGAGCAATCTCAACCTTCAAAAATAAGAAGATCCCATTAATCCTAAATAGACGGATGTATAACCGATGCATCCTCCCAATAGTCACTTATGGAGCTGAAACATGGAACCTAACCAAGAGACAGATCCGCAAATTGAGAACCATGCAACGTGCACATGGAAGAATTATGCTGGGCCTCACATGGAGAGACTACAAGATATCACAGTACATCCGGGAAAAGACAAGAGTCAGGGATATCATAGAATCCATTAAAAATCTCAAATGGCAGTGGGCTGGCCATGTTGCAAGCAAGAATGGCGGACAACCGATGGACTACGCGCCTCACGACAGACAAGTTCAGAAAGTACTTGCTCTGCGACGCCCATAATAGAGAAGTGTGGCGAATCGTGGGGAAGGTCTATGTCTAACAACAGACATCAAAAGACTGATGATGATGATGATGATGATGATGATGATGATGATGATGATGATGATATGCATACATAGCAACAGTTGCTGTGTTGATACTCATTTTGCCAGATATATAACGCAGCAATGCTTCTGAGCAAATTTACCTAATTTATCTCAGATATACATGGGATGATGTATAATGATTGGAATACCATTGGAATACTAAACAACTCTTTGACTACATAATTCTAGAATCTTACATCTACTCACTCCGATTGGTTTGATACTGCATTGACAATACCTATGGGCGTGACTAACTGACACCACTACATTTTCCAAGGGGATATTTTTTCATGTAGGTCTACGTATTGTAAAATGTGTTTTTGCAATCCCTTTGCGTTAGGAAATGAATGTTCAAATTCAAAAAGGATATACCTAAATTTTCAATCTAAATTCATAGATTGAAATATAAGATTTTAATAATGAAATAATGTTTTAAAATTTTCGGTAATTCATGAAAGACATAAACCTGATTATTTAAATTATTCAGTAATTTATTCACTGGGGATATTGATGAGGAATTTTTTTTATCTTATACTTGTTTTGGATGTAAGATAAGTTTAATTTTGACGGTTCAAAAAGCAGACCCGACGGCACCATTTGCGATGATATCAGAGTCGCTATTGTTTTCAACTACTTGTGAATTTCCATTGACATTCGATTGATTTACTCGGTTAAATGCTATGACTTTGCAAGAAGAGGAATCGCCTTTTTTTTTATCTTTTAGGCAAACAAACAACTCTATTGCACGTGCTATTTTCTATGGAACGATTAAATTTTAACTAAAGACCAACCTAAGATGAGCATCCTTATCAGAGTTCAAAGGAACTTTATCAAATGCATACATCTACTTACATATTGAACAGTGTGATTGCTTTTCTTGGTCATCTGTCCGTAACACAGAACTATTCCGTTCAAAGGTAACAATTTTGCTGATAAAGATACAATTTCCACATTATTTGACACTATAGACTGTCCCAGGTGCACAAATCCTGTATCAATTTGTCTAAAAGAACTTCCCATAGAAATCCAAATACATCCGTGTTTTTCTTCCACTGCGATTAATAAGAAGATCGTATTAAAAAAATGAATAAAGATGCTCGTCGTATAGCTATGATCAGGAAGCTAATCTCTTTGGTCTCATTGTTAGTGGGTTCGAACCTCACTGGATCTCCTACCATTGGTAGTCAGATACGAAACTGCTATGTTAATAAATAATATTTTTAAAAAGAAACAGACTAGGCCGCATGATCAAGGTTGTTAGTGGGTTCGAGCCTTACTGGATCTCCCACTATCAACACTCTGACACCAAACTATGCTGAATTGATAAATCATTTTATTTCAAATGGATCAGGATGCACACTCTATTGCAATGATCAGCAAGCTATTGTTGCTGACGATTGTTAATGGGATCGATCCCAATTGGATATCCCAGTATCGATTTTTTGGTACCAACCTATGATAATTCATTCTTCTTATATAATGAACAGCGTTATCTTTTTTTCCAGTTCTTGGACCGTAACAATCAGCTCTTCCATTTAAAAATAATATATATATATATATATATATATATATATATATATATATATATATATATATATATATATATATATATATATATAATCAGTATATCTCCCACCCACCATAAGACACTTGGAGTTCTGTAAGGCAAGGTATTGAATTTGATGAACACGCCAAAAAGACTTACTAGTATTTCGTATCCCTTTATTCCCTTCAACCATAACAAGGAATTCAATGTTTTCTTGAAAGGTCATCTCATAGAAATTTAGATATAACTGTTAAGTTTGTTTTTGTTTTTTTTAACGGGAATTCATCTGTATTGAAAGTAAAGAATAAGACTCAAGACGGACGTGAGTTTGAGTCTCACCGGGAGCCTATTCGTTTTGTTTTTTTTAAATCCACGTTGTTTGTTCCCTGCCATAAACTGAGGGTCTACCTTGCGTTGTGATTTAAAAAGAACAAAACATCTGATTACTAGGATGAAAATTAATAGTGGTCAAAGAAAATTTGTAACAATGGGTTGCAAAAAGAGTCTATCAACGATCAGAGAAATTATAAATTCTAACACTTGACCCACACAATCGCCAAAAACATGTTGTAATTCGAAAGATAACAGAATCTGTAATCTTTTATTTCACAGATATCCATAACAGCTTAATCAACTTTGAACAACACCATTTACCCAGGTAGGGTAAAGAATGTGATGAAAACTCCAAAGAGACAAACTAGTATTTCGTAACCTTTTATTCCCTTCAACTACACAGATATTTCGATTAATTCACACTTTCTTTAATATTCTATTCTTTTATGCCAATTACGCCATGGAAACTTGCATTATGTATCACCGTGTCTTTTTTCTCATTTCTACGAATGCACTTCTGGATTTGAGCAGATTCTTTGCACCCGTGTCAAAGGGTCCTCAAGCAAATATATCGGGAAATCTCGTACGTAGTCACTTTTACCTATTACTAAAATCCACCCGACAAAAAAGACCCGACATTAAATAGAGAACGAGATGAAGAAAAAAATATCAGTCTATGAATGACAGACGGTCGAATAGCTGAATCGTATAACGTCCAAATCAAAAAGCGAACAGGACACTTCGAATGAACGAATTGTTTTTTTTATTAATCCTATACTTATCCAAATATATTTTTCTATGAATTGTGTTTATATCCTTTGTACACCTCTGCTTTATCATGCAATAGGTTAGTATTATTTACTTTCATCTTTGTAGTTAAATTAAATACCGCTCTTCATGGTGCATACGTTAGTGGGGAAATTTGATTTGAAGATATGAGAGCGAAGATTAGCATTTTTATTCGTCAAAAATTCTGAAGCAAAAAAATGGTGAAGAAATTTTTGTAGAGGTAAAAGTTGAAAAAAACTTACTGAATTTTATTAGAAAAACTCACCATCACAGTCAATAATTAGACAACTGTATCATCAAAATCTGAGGTCATGTGAAAAAATTCAACTGATGAAAAATTATGGTCAGAATAAATTTCTATTTATGACATCAGTAGCGATTTCAAGTGGAATACATCTAAAATGGAGCAAACAAACTACGAACATCTAAACCCTGGATAATCTATGCTTTATTAATGAACTGGTCAAAATGAGACCCCAAAAAGGTCTAAGAAGTTTGCTTTTTTCCCCCAATTCCAAAAAATATTTTAAAAAGGTCTAGTGGAGTACTGATGTCAATTTCCAAGTCTGTAGACAAAACGGCATGGACAGGACCGCTGGGACACACAAAGACACAAACATTTGCACATATAAAAAAAAATGGCTATGGTTGTTCAATAGGAAGAAATTGGCGTGGCAGCGATCAGAGATTTGAATTTTCAGCCCTGTCTGCCCTTGTAAGGAATAAATCAGTAAACTTTGTGAGTCTTCCAATTGCATTCCAGAGGTGCATTTGTGCCGTTGATTTCATGCAATGTTGTGAAAGAGTAATGAAATGAATGCGCTTCAAAACTTTCATCTCGTCAAAGAACTGGAATAATGCCTCCTCTGGTAGCACAATATACATTTGGGAAATTTTGTTAATAATGAGAATATTGAAAGTACTGTGTGCACGTAACAGGATGATTTTACATTGGGCTTAAAAGCGAAGAAAGAAGAAATATTATAATGTCTAGAATTATTGAATATGAAAATAGCAGTAATGTCCACACAGGAATTAAGATGAAAATTGCCAATTATGTTCAGCATGGCGAGAATACGAACACGGTCAGTCCAAAGTTCCCTAGTGCCCCGGGGCGACTATCAAAGTTCAGTATTATTTTACGTATTTATCTATTTATTCATATATTCATGTATTTATATTTTACTGTGAGAAAAAAGTATAAATTGGAATTTAAAAGTAAACGTATTACATTGAATAACGTTCCAGAAAAATCTGACTTCACATTGTGGAATTTTCTTATTTTGACTTTTTAATCTTGTTTTGTTTTTTTTAATTCAATTTTCTTAGTTTTCAATTGGATTTGGTAATCCTTCTGTGTCAGACACATGACAGGCCCGATAGCTGTCCTGAGCGGCAACTGGTTCTGAATACAAGGATAGAATACTGATATTTCCGAGGGATTTTACACGATTTTTTCACATCTTTCCACGTGCATTAACGTCATAAACATATTCTATGTGCATATTTACACACACTACCCTCCCAGAACAAATTAAATCGAAAACATGAATATATATACATACACAAAAACATGCACACACACATGTGTATGTGAGTGTGTGTATCTTGAAACAAACACTTAAGATGGAAACCAATCGTGCAAACAGGCAGCCTTCAAAAGTAGCTATTTGACCGCCTACACACATTAAGCCAGCATCATCAAAGGCATCAGAGTACAACAAGTTACTTTGTTTGGTTTACGTAAGCTATGAACAAGTCTTTGATTCAATAGATCACAGGGAAGTCTCCAATTCAATGCGAAAACAAAGTATAGATGAGAATTATATAAAAGTAATTGAGAATACATAGGATAATAGCACTGCTACAATCAGAGATAAATAGACTGACAAGATAAAAATTGGAAAGGAGTAAGACAAGGGATTATCGTATCACTAAAACTCTTCACATCAAGCTTTGAAAACACTTTTCGGAAAACAGACTACAAAAACGTTGGAGTAAAGATATTCTAACAATTTAAGGTAATGTGATGATACTGCATTTATATAAGAAATTGTGGTTGATCAACAAAACTTGTTAAGTGATTGACATAGAGTTAAAGATGAACAGAACAAAGCCAAAAGTAATGTCCCAAAAAAGACAGTGAAGTCTTTGAAGTTAAGGCTTAGATTCACCGACACCAGGCGATAAAGCTAGAGAAATGAAATAATGTCGTTTGGCTGGACAGCATAGATAAAGACATACTGGAAAGCAAATTGCCAGTACACTTAAAACGTAAATTATGCAATCAATACATAGTACCAACTATGACGCATGGGAAACTTACTAAACCACAAAAAACAAACCGACTCAGAAACGCTCAGAGGGACATGGAAAAAGCAATTTTGAGAAAAGCTTTTATCGATAAAAAAAGATCAACATCTGAGAGAGGGCCAGGGTGAAGGATATAGTACAAGTATTAAAAAAACAAAAATGAGGATGGGTGAGGCACATAATAAGAAAAATGAATAAAGATGGGGCAAAAGATTAAATGACAGGTGCCAGTAGGACAATAGACACAACAGAAAAAGACCATGTACAAGATGGAGGGATTGAATAGAAAAGTTTGCCGGTAAGACATGATAAAGGGTAGTGCAATCAAGCACGTCATGGAAGGATATGGAGGAGAGTCTTCTGTACAGCAGGGAACCTAAAATGGCTGATGATGAATTATTTAGGCTTTTCATGAGCTTAAAATCGTCTTTGTGGCGTAGTCCTATCTTATTAACCTTTTCAAGACACCTTGGACATAGATATCCCATGTTCACTATGACTGCTGGTGTATGTATTGTCCTATATATCTCTTCCAGAAGACTTCTAGGATCTCTCAATACGGCCATTAAACACGTTAGTATTGAAAGGGTTAATAAATTGATTGAATGCATCACTGCAGACAACAAAGATCGATATTGGACGCTTTCTGTTTACTGATCACTCATTTCGCAAATCAATATTCTCGAAGTATTTCGTTTTTCCAGTTTCTACACGGAATCACTCATGGGAAAATATCGGCCATCCATCTTCAATGCTACCTTTTATTGTTCAATTGTATAGACATTGCCAAATTTCTCTCTCTCTCTCTCTCTCTCTCTCTCTCTCTCTCTCTCTCTCTCTCTCTCTCTCTCTCTCTTTTCCAACATAGCTCTTCATCTAAGAACCCAAGAGCGCATGTGCAAAGATAAGCATTAGGTTTATTTAGAGAACGCATACTTATTGAGTGATTATAATATAGATATAAAGAAATTAAGACATTTCGGCTATTTGCCTTATCGATCTTTGTCTCCTTTCATAGTTCATGTGTCGTATACTTTGATTGACAGCATAAACATTAGGTTAATGGAGGAATTAACAAATAATATCGGATGCTCCGGTCAAATGATTCGACGTAGGATATTTTGAATAAGATGTGTGGTCGACACAAGTTAGCGACCACAGATCCTTTTCTCTGTTACACCAGAATCAAGAAAGAATCAAATCCAATGATTTGAGAACTACTAACTTTCTTTCTGCGTAAAGAAAAGCGATTTCTTGAATCAAATATGGAGAATCGAAGAGAAAGGACATGCTTCTGGTTTATTTACATGGTTTATGTATCAGATTGGTGCAAACAGACCGTTGATAAATCTTGGATTCTTTAAAATTCATTTTGGAAAAAAAATCTTGTTTTTCAAACGAAGAAATATCCTCACCCTCGTTGAATTTATAAATATCTACAAGGCGTGTATGATTACGAAGATTAAATTAAATGAAAAAATAACACACTTTTCAGATTAAGTTAATCATAGAATCGATTGTGTGAAAAACTTATCATTGTCGGAGCTCAGTTTTCTTCAATAACATCGGATCTACAAGAAAAACAGACGTATCAATAGAATATATGCATAGAATAGTATGAAAATATCAACCTTGTTCATTTACGTTTAACACAGAAGGGTATTTTTTAGGAAATCCAATTTAGTAAGGATAAGTAGGTGCCTCTGCTATGTGATTCAGCACCGACTGCTTCAATTTAACATCACTTATGAATAAGACACTTGCTTACAGATAAGGACGCAACTTCAAAGAATAGGAGTTAAGTGCTTCTGAAAAGCTCAGAGAATGAAGTCAAATTCTTCAGTTGCTCTATATGATTAAAAGTTCAATGCATTAAAATTGATCCCAAACGAAGAATTACGAAGCAAATGTGGATAGGTTGCAGTCAAGAGTTTTCATGGTCACAAAAATGGTTATTTGAATAAACGTCGCTTGTCCTTCTAACGAAATTTAATCAAAACACTATCAGAAAAAAATAAGACCCTTTCATATATATATATATATATATATATATATATATATATATATATATATATATATATATATTATGCATTATATTATTTGAAATGACGTCCCGTTTTCACACGGCTATCAAGACTGCGTAATTATATATATATATATATATATATATATATATATATATATATATATATATATATATATATATATATATATTCTGTGTAATTTAGATATAAGGCTTAAATTCAGCCTCATTGAATTTATACACACACACACACACATATGTATATATGTATATATTGATGAAAATGACAATTGAAAGTGAACAGAAAAACTCATGAGCAAGTAGAAATTTTTTTTTTATTATCCCGTGAGCATGTTACGGTGCAGGTTGATGGGTACCAGTCATCGTTTTCAGAGAAATATTTTCGATAGTTTGCAGAAAAAATCTGCCGTTTACATGTTTATATATATATATATATATATATATATATATATACATATATATATATATATATATATACGTGTATGTGTACGAGTATGTGTGTGTGTGTGTGTGTGTGTGTGCAATCAAGCACTATGAAAGAATTAACTCATCATTCAATGTAATAGGAGCATCAATAGCTTGCAATAATAACGAAGCGTAAATTTTATAGATTGTCAAAGAACAGAAGACTTCGGAAGAAACAAAAAAAATCATTTAACCAAATGATATATGCAATAAAGTACGAAACAGATTTGTTTGGGGAATATATATGATATTCTCTTTTGTTTAATTCCATATATATATATATATATATATATATATATATATATATATATATATATATATATATATATATATATATATATACGTTTGCAGTTCTTGATCTTTCAACAATTGTTGGTCATTATCAAGAGAATTGTATTTAAAGAATGATTAATATTGTTTTGATTACAATTCCATATTCATATTTTGAGTATAACTTATTGACTGGCCTGACTGTAAAAAAATCTGTTTTAATGTTTAACCGAAACCAATGCAACGAGCTGGCGACGTCATATGCATGCGTGGATGCTATATGCACGTCAGAATATTTATTCCGAAGTCAAGAGATATCTTAATGATATGACGCCTTGCTTTAATCAGAAGAGCTTCCATCATTTGCAGTCTTTTCTTTCATATATATATATATATATATATATATATATATATATATATATATATATTATTAAGTTATCCACAGACAGCTGTTCCGCTGTATTACAGCTCTTCGTTGTGAGTATAGACTATCCATTATCCCATCCAGTACCATCGAAACTTCGCTTCAGACCCAGAGACCAGCATTTTGCCTCTGCCTTACACAGAACAGGACTGTCAGTAGGGTTGAATTTAAGTGATATATTTACTTGTGCATAATTTCCCATCTACCTGAGTGCTCTATTCCGAAGTTGGAAGAATATCTTTTATAATACCCACACCTTGAAATATTTGGAACTCTTTTTATTTCACATCATTGAGAAAATATGAACTTGTGTTTAAGATTAAAAACCCTGTAATTAAAAACAGATTTGATATGAATGACTTGCAACTTAGGAAACGTGAAAATTGGGGCTGGATACGTTGGTAGTTTTTCTATGAAAACAGAGGAAATAGTCGTTAATCATTGCCAAGGAAATAAATAATTAACACTAATAAGACTTCGGAATATTGTTTTTGTTTTTCTTTCTTAGTTTTTATTTGAAAGCTAAGAAGGTATCGAAGGCTGCTTGGAACTAAAAGCCAGAAATAAATATGTAAATGTTCTCTGGACTAACAGAATATCTTGCAGCGCGATCTGAATTAGCAGGAAACAAGAAAATGAAAACAAAAACAGAACAAAAAATGAATTGTAAATAAAACAAAATAAAGGCAACACCAATTAAATATCGTATTGTTTTGTTGATACCCAAGAAGTTCACAAAGTAATGGATAGATATTCGCCGAAGTTTTTTTTTCAAGCTCGAACATTGTGTAGATAATAGAGAATGTTGGCAACAGTTTCTTTTGTGTGGGCATAATTTCATATCCTGGGTGACATATTTTGACTTCATGCAGGCATATCGACATCAACAGTTGAAAATGGACGTGAGTAGTTACTACTCCCAAAGCCAAGCAATTAAAAGCAAGAAAACAGACAGATTCTGTTCAAAATCTGTGACAATGTACGAACAGTTTTTGACAGCATTGGTGATATATGTCAACAATTGTTTTTGTAATAATAATGGTCTCTTATGATTTTCCAAATTAGTCCCGTTAAATATCTGAAATAATAATGAATGATCAATGCTTAGAAAATGAAATGAAAAATATTATCCGAAATGCAATATAATCTATATATGAAACGTATACATTGATAATAATCACTGTATTATCTGCCTTAATTCTTTCTTCTTCTGTTTCATCCTTTCTTTCTTGCAGCTTTTATTTAATTTTTGTACTAAAAAAAATCATCATCATCATCATCATCATCATCATCATCATCATCAATCTTTTAACGTCCGTCGTTGGACATAGACCTTCCCCAGTATTCCCCACACTTCTCTATCATGGGCGTCGCAGAGCCAGTATTTCCTGAATCTGGTCTAGTTCATCTCTTTATCTTGTGTTCTGTCGGCCTCGATTTCTTATGTGATCTCTGGGGATCCATGTTGTGAGACACGATGTCCGTCGGTTATCTTTCATTCTTGCAACATGGCCTGCCCATTGCCATTTGAGATTTTAAATAGTTTCTATGATGTCTCGGACACCTGTTTTCTTCCCTATATACTGTGCTGTCTTGCAATCTATCCATGTAAGGTTGAGCATGATTCTCTCATTAGCACAAAAAAATGATAATATGACATAATGTGACGTTAAAAAAGAAAATTCATCTTTTCCCACCTACTCTCTCTATCTTGCTGTTCTGATGTTTTGAACGAAAAACATTTTTGGCATTCTCAAATCCGTCGACTGTTGCAGTTAGAAACTTTTTTTTTAAATTATTCTGGCAATTTTCTGTTCAACAGAAATATTCAGTGAAGAAATTTAATTACTCTTTCTTCTATCTATAGGTATCGTTTTTATAATCTTTGAAAAGACCGAACTATCTTAGCTTTATTTTATAAACAAAACATTCATATCACGAATAGCTTTCGATTCTTTACTGCAAAACAACATAAGTCCTTATGTATCGTTGTTGCCGTTTTTTAACGCAAAAAAGATTAGACAAACTAAAGATCAAGTGAAACTCTATTACGTGAAAGCTGATCTAGAGGGAAAAGCTTCCTATACACAATTACAGGCGATATTTATCATAACAGCCTCTCTGAACATTTTGATGTGCAAAACTCGTCTCCATGGTTACCGACCAAACTCATCTTCTTGGTTTAAAGCCACATATTTGATGGATTCGAGTTAGCGCTGAAATTTCATTGATGTAAACGATGAATTTCAATTTCAAAAACTTTCTTTTTATGCTTTTTTCCAATAAGCACACCGAGACCCATTCATATTGATGTATATATATATATACATATATATATATATATATATATATATATATATATATATATGTGTGTGTGTGTGTGTGTGCGTGTGCGTGTGTGTGTGTGTAGATATAGATATAGATAGATAGATAGATAGATAATTTCGAGTTGCCTCCCTTAAATTTACACCCAACTAATCGGGTGATACGATTAGCTGTATTCTCATACCCATGTGTGTATGTATTACAAAGATCAATTCAATGCCATAAAACATATTTTTGTTTACCCCCCGTTGAATATAAAATAAATATCAACGAGTAATCATGGTGTTTGACTTATTTTCTTGCTTTATTACTTCGTATAAATTGTTATTTGAAAAGTTTATTTTAACGAGTTTTTGATTGATTTTTTGGAGTTTAAGATGTATGACTAATTTTGATATTGTTACTGAGCTCTGCAATTTGAGCAACGTATCCCTGGCTTTGTCCAGCAAAGACTCATTCACTGTACATATTTTACAATTTTGATTGTTTCTTTCTTTTTCATAATGAAATATATCTTAGATATGCTCTTGTAATAATAATGATGTATATATATATAACAACAGGATGCCCCAGGCAGCCTGGATACCATTTTTTACTCACAAAGCTCCTGATGGTGAACTCAGGTTCCACATCAAACCTATGACCACTAAAAGCACACACACACACACGCAGAGCACACACTACTGAAGATGGGAATACCTCCCGGAACATGTTTACACCATTGAAAAACATACAGATAAATAAATCTAACTTAAAATTTTCAAAACACTTTACTCCTGAGTCTGTCTCACTCTCTACAGTTCATATTATATATATATATATATATATATATATATATATATATATATATATATATATATATATATATATATATATATATATATATATAATTGTGTGTGTATGTGCCTGTGTGTTTGATTTCCTTGATTTGATCCAAGAATAACGAAACTCTACTCAGAATTTACGTCTTTTTTCAATTATCCATAGATGAGAATAATGTGTATACGTAGGTGCATTTAGGTTGATAGAAATAGACAGGCCTTTGATTGCTAGCTTGCTATATAGATAGATAGACATTCACTGGATGTCACAGATGATACACTTATCATGATGGGCCTTTGGAGAGTGTTTTTGTTATCCTCTAGAATTGAAAGATCATTTTCTGGTTTAGTTATCATTGGCGTCGTCGATCCAATACTGTGAGCAGATCCATTGCTTCGTGCTCAGATATCAAACAAATATTGAAGTGAATGTATGTTCTTGCTCCTCGACAAAAAACGTGTTCTTGCACATATAACTTCGTTGGATTCATGGTGCATGAGTTTGATGTCTAGTGAATGATTTTGTGGCCAGGTGTCTAAAATGATTGGCCAGAAACAACAAAAAAAAATCTGCTGACGGAGAAAAAAAAAGGAAGAGAAGTGAAGAATGTACCTTGAAGTTTTACAGACGGTTATATTCTATAGAGAGAAGAATGAGCATGGAGGGACAGGGAAACACATGGAAAGAGAAATAGAGGACCAATACGACAAATTCAAAAAAAAAGAATCAGTACTCTTTTGTACATGTAAAAAATTATATTGATTTTATACACACACACACACACACACACACACATATACATACTATATATATATATATATATATATATATATATATATATATATATATATATATATATATACATATATATATATACTTATATATATACATATATATATATATATATATATATATATATATATATATATATATATATATATATATATAAAGCTACGAGCATGATTGCGCTATAATCTGCCTAATCTTACCAGCTGATCTTTCTCTTTCATCTCTCCATCTTATGCCTAGTCTTTTCCTACTTCGCTTACTTTCCCACTGGCACCAATCGACCAGCCTTTTGCTCCATATGTTGTCCATTTATTCTCAACTCTGCCCATTAACATTTCCATTGCCTAATTATCATGCATCGATTGTATATCTTAGGTTTCAAACAGATTGGTAATTTGCTTTTCAATGCATCTCTCCCCTCTCTCTCTCTCTCTCTCTCTCTCTCTTTCTCCCTCTCCCTCTGTCGGTCTGTCCGTCTCTCTTTCTCTCTTTACATATATATATATATATATATATATATATATATATATATATATATATATATATTACTTTGGAATCCATTTTTTCCGATGTAAGTTTGGTATAAACCCTCACCAATGAAGACTTTATTGTTTTATTTGTTGGTATACCCAAGAGTATTGCAAGGCACTTATTTTCTTCCTACTGAGCATATCAGGACATTGAAAACCACACATGTCTCTCGGGTGGAGATATGGCAGCTGCTTTCATTTATTACGACATCGTATCATTTCAAAGATCTTTCACACTGAATTGCTATTTTCCCACAATTTTCCGATGTCTACTCAGAGGATACCATGGAAATTTCACATTGATTTATTCATTTACTCTTACTTTTAATTGTAAAAGATCAATACATGATTAGAATCTGCCTCGTCGGGTATTTTATCTCTCTCATTTCCCGATTTCTACTTTTCAATTAAACCCATATATCCCCAAAAGACTGATGTTTCCTGACGGTGTATCATAGATCTTGAAAGTACGTTCTTGTGTGTTCGGCGTTGATAGTCTTTCCACTGCTGGTTTGAAAGAAAAAAAAACTCAAATTTTCATCTTCCGTTGATTCATACTATCCTTGATCGAATATCGTTGAAGTAATTACAAAACTTGACAAAAAGGTACCTAACAAGAAAGTACTTAACAAGAAACATATTACCATTAAAAAGAAAAAAGAACTATATGCTAGTTTTTAAAACGACTAGCAGCATATTAAACTGGTGTAATGTTTATTTGAAGACATACAACTGTTAGCTTCTAATCGAATCAACTTTTGTTAAGTATTCATCTATGGATTAAAACTAGTCCATGAAACCGTAAATTTTGACAGTATATTTTGTTTTGCAAATTATGATCCAACTTCTTTTTTCTTTTATTCTTCTAGTTTCGTTTTTTTTAATCTACTGGAAATGTTCATTCCACTTCACCAAATAAATAGATAACACAACTGTTCATGAAAGGTTTCATCAACAGAATGTTATCGTCTTTCAAGAGGCATTTGTTTCAATACAGATTAATGTTTGTGAGTCTCACTTTACTTGTAAATCCTTTTCACACTTCGTTCGGCTCTTAAAGTTGACTTGATAGTTTATTGTACAACATGAGAGTTAGAAATTTCTACCTTAGAGTTTTGTAGTATGTGTAAATGCTCCTTAATCCAACTTTTTCACATGAAAGAAAGAATAATTCACATGTAAGGAGATCTGTGATAGTTTCTCTGTTAAGTAAGTCAATTGGTGAAAGAAAGTTTGTTGTTTTTTTTTTTTCAATTTACCCTAACAATGGATATTGTGATTCTCTTGGTTCACTGTCCGTAACCACTTCCTCTTAAAGGTAACAAGTTTCAAATATCTGGTACCCACCGTTGTGAACAAGAGACTCTGCTGCCGGAACAAATTTCTTTTCTAAAACAAAAAATATCATCTGATAGAGTCAAAATGCAAATAGCTCTTGTTTTTTGGAAGTTTGCTTTTTGGACACAGTTCAGCTTCTTTTTTTTTTTCGGAGGCTAAGAGCGAAAATAGCATTCAGCTTCTTTCACAGCGAGCAATTATAGAGACAGCGCACTCACTCGTCCTTTATATCCCCCCGTCTCTTGTATATTCCACCACGACTACCTCCAAAGAGTACATTCCATCTCAACCGCTTTTTACGGTTTCCGACGCTCAAAGATTATTCCCATATGAATTAGTGGTAATTGCTTCTTTGCATTACGCCGTATCTGCTTATGAAAGCTTTTTAAGTAAACACACAATTCAAATAGCGCAGAAACTTTCACTTTCTATTATTTTACTTTTCTCTTCGTTTCCCATGTACCTTGATATATATATATATATATATATATATGTGTGTGTGTGTGTGTGTGTGTGTGTGTGTGTGTGCGCGCGCGCGTGTGTGTGTGCGTGTGTGAACTATTCGTAGGTGAATCCTAATGCTTGATGATAGAAAGGTACTAATTTTTGGCAAAATTTATTCTTATGATCTTCTTCTTTCTTATGGACTTATTGAACCACGATCGTAGATATGATACAAATATTTACTGAGCTTAGCTTCATCTCTTACGATGCCAAATAGGTGGAAATTGAAGTAGGGAGACTTTGCTGCGCCAGTCCTTTTAGTAAAGAGAAACAGTTTGCAAGGAAATCAGCTTTCAAATTTCTGTCATTTTCACCTAGAATAAAAGACGGACCTCTGATGTCAAGATACACAGCTATATCAGTTACATTGCAGGCCATCATAAAGAGATTGGAGAAACGTTCAATTTAACCTGGATTGGGGTTAAATGGGTAACCACTCATGAATACTGGCGACGGCAAAAATCTTATGGCCTTGCACTTGATAATTAAGAATATTAGGTATATCTAAATCGACAGCATCTAAAAAGCGACATCCCTAGACTCATCAGTAAAAGCGTCAGATATAGATACATGCTCATCAATCTAAACGCATATTCAAATTCGTACTTTCATAATGTCCGTTATTTGCATTGGAGTATTCTCACATATGGTTTGATTCTCAGAACATTTATCACATTCAACACTGGGAGAAGGTGATATTGCATTTAAGCAATAATGAGGTGACAGTTATGGATGAAAGTAAAGCGCGTCGCAATAGATCTGTCAATTGATATCATTATCTAATGATGACCATAGTATATCTATATCAAAGCAAAAAGATTCTCTTGGTTTTTATTCTCTGAAAGAATAACATCGCTGAATTGGTCGCAACTCCGGTAATATGACTTCAACAACTCCATCAATAGACGATATGCAATGATGCATGGAAATCTGGTCACAACGAAAAGTCTGATGCATGGATCGGAGTTCAATCCCAGTAAATTCTAACTGTCAGTGGGAAGTGCATCCCAGAAAATGAAAGAATCCACCTGTAATGCATCAGAATGGGTACTGTAACCGTAGGCCATTAAAAGTAACGGACGGCCTTCCTGATATCTAGTTTTACCCCAGACGATGTGAAGCGTCTTTTTATAATATTGATATTTTATTTCTTTCTTATTTTATTACACTTTGCGAATTATATATTCACATGTGTAACATGATTTTGACAAGCACCCGAATTAAACTGTAGTCGTAAGAAAAGAGTGTATAAAAACAATCATATCCTCGATACACCGGATAGTGATGTCTACAAACATTCAAGCAAATCAATATATCAGCTATAAGCACTAAAATATTTTTGTTCTGTTTTTAGAAGTTTTTCCTTCAAACAACTAATGCTTTATTTTTAGAAGTACACCAAAACCTTCAAAATAAAAGCATGGCTACCATACAGTGATTCTAAACGACCGTTCTTTTCTATATTCGGATATTTTTTCTGTTCAAGAAATTTCAAGACTATCATCCTTTCGAAGCTCATGATTTAATGATCTGTTTGTTTAAAAGTGCACTGTAGGCGTAGTTTGTTGCACTTTAAAAAAAAGGTCCTGGTCATGTCAAGACGACCCAATGTTACTAGTTTATGACATATAAGGTCCGGTATTGTCACTAGACTGTTGACCTGCTGTGCAATGCATGCATGTTTATTTTAGCTGCTAATTCTAATCGAGACAGATTGGCATTAGAAATTTAAGAAGATTTGCCCACAGCTGTGAATCAAGCAGTAAATATCTTGTATAAGCCCAAGATATAACAACGAAACAACGGCATAAAGTTCACGGCACCTGTGTCATAACGTAATGAAGCCATTGATCAAGAAGATCTATAGCAAGTCTAAAAGTACACAGTTTCTTCACTTTTTAACCTTTGAATTGCTAGGATAAATCAAAGGCAAACCCAAGGAAGAAATCACAAAATCAAACGCAATAGAGCTTGATTACCTAAAAAATAACCATACGATGAAAGATCTGCGATAATCCTCAATTACAGATCTTTTAACTATGAGAAAATACTGAAAAAATTAGGTTCGTTTCTTGAAATTCTTTATTGTCGCCTATCTGAACATGCACGTTTTTACTTTCGTATCAATGTATTCTTATTGTTATGAAACAGCAGTGAATTTTCCCTGAGAACAGAATTGAGATTCCAGAAAATCGAACGTGGTATCCACAGCTTCATGTCTGCGAAATCTGGCTGCAAAAGACGATTCGGAAGGAGAAGTTAGACGCCTTTGATACTAGATGCTTTCATAAAATTATGGGCATCAAATGAAACGTCTAGGTGTCAAATGGAGAAAAAAAAGGGAAAGGGCACATCAGCGTCCCGTATCGATCGCCATTTGCAGACAATGCAGCTGCTGATTGGGGTACGTCTTGAGGATCCTCACGATAAGACCTGAGAATCAAACCATCACTTGGACGCCAATAAGCCACAGAAGGAGAAGACGGCTTAAAATAAGTTGGCGATGGACAGTGAAAAGGAACGTCCTACTTGTCAACAGAAATAGGATCGACATCAGCAGAATGACTGAAAACTGTACACGATGTAGAGCAATTTGACTGCCTCATGTATTGTATAATGCGGGTGCAACTGGATCCGAATGTGTGTATTCCTCCGTATCGTCTGGAAAGATTTCACCCAAACAAATTATTTGATCCCACAATTTACAATTTTGTTAAATAACGAAAAGTAAAAATAGCGAATAACTTTTCCGCTGCGTAAAAGCAAATTAGCTGCATAAAACAAAGTTCAGTATGATCTGAATATTTGATACACAAAAACGTTGTGCGGACATTATAACGACATTTCAAAAATAATCTACAGTTTGTTTTTTTTGCAGTCATCATAATATTTTCCCTTCCATAGATTTTGAAATCAAATCTTTCATCTTTTCTTAAAATCATATCCTGAAATAATAACCAATACATCCACCATTTTAAATAGAAAAATAACTGTTTCATACATATCTGATGTGATTTCAACTAGGATGAGTTTTTTGCTGAATCTCCAAAAGAGTTTATCGGCGTCAAGATTCTTTTGAAATGGAAGATGGCGTATCATCGACTCGCAACTCACGAAAAAAACCTTTTTTTTTTTTTAGAAATAACAAAATCATCCTCACAATGGCGACATTCTTTCATCAATATTTTCATTATTCGTGTGTGACTACAACAGCCTCATATCTTTATCTTTATGGAGTGTAATAATTAGGCATATTGATTCCTTCCTCAAGATGCCAGATCTAAAGTTATATGCTCTCTGTCAATATGAAAATCTCAATTAATGCACGACATGTCACAGCGTAATGTTTCAGCAATATGACTCCATCTATTTAAATCAAGTCTTGTTTTCCAGATGTTTTTTGGACATCGCAACTCACGACATGGATCCCCCGGGACCACATGTGCAACCGAGGCCGGCAAAATATTAGATGGAGAGACGAGCTAGACAGGTTCAGGAAGTACTGGCTCCGTGACGCCCATGATAGGGTGGTGTGGTAGAGCCTGAGGAAGGTCTATGTCCAACAACGGACGCTAAAAGACTGATGATGATGATGATGATGATGATGATGATGATTCCCCCCCCCCAAAGGAAAGGACTTCCATTTTCCTTACCCAAGGCAAGTGTGCCGTACAAACGTTAGAAAAGAGCTACAGACTTTTTCTCGGCGAGATAAGTCAAATTCTCACATCATAAGTGGAAATTGTAAATCTGAACAAAACTTTTAACTTTTTGATTGTCGTATTAATTTGGTTTTTAAGCTTAAAGTACTCTACCGTAAACTGTTTCATTTATCCTGGAGTCATGCTGCGAGAGTTGAAGATAGCTTTTATTCATAAGAACGGGTTTTCACGCGTTTATTAACTGTGTACGGACATGATACTTAACAGTAATTATATTGATTCGTCGCCTAATGCGTACCATCGTCTATTGATCCAAGGACACTTTTCTCAGCTCTTAAGAATCTTAATTTATCATCAATCATTGATTACTTATCGATTATTTCTATTCATCAGTATTTTGAAAATATAATTCCAATATACACCAGCATACATTGTAGCAACATACAAAATTGTATCAGTCTGTTTATAATCACATCAGATGAAATATACAAAAACTGGTTTTTGCCAAATATTTGGTAAAACACCTGTTCATCTCTTACCTACATGCATTTTATGAGCTGAAAAATATAGTAATCTTCATTGATCTTTGGATTAATTTACTTTCTAGTTAATATCTGAGAGAAGTAATATTTCTAGACATAAATATTCCATTCCTGACAGAGGATTACAAATATTAAGCAGTAGCGATTCATGCTGATCTGTGCATGACGTTAAGTCCAAATGCTTCCAGTATTATTATGTAATTAATCACGTAATACCAGTAATGATAGACACTTTACTCACGTATAAGTATCACATCTGCAACCACTCTCCTCTTCGATACAATGAAAGCACATGTACAGCTATGACATAGATGTGTGTGTATCTTAGAAAGAGATGGTGCGTGTGTGAGAGTGTTTGATTGTATTATATGTACGCGCGTGCATAAGAATGAACATTAATGTACTCTTGCATATTATCTCCTATTTCATGGCCTTTGGCTTCTCGGTCACCCTGTATTATAGTCCACGTGAATCCTTAAATAGCATGATGAGAATGTCAGCACGTGTTTTTCCAAGTGAATCTACTAATGAGCATTTGACAGACAAGAGAGATAGGTCTGTAGGGCTGATATTTGCATATAAATATATATTCACGAATATATATATATATATATATATACACATATATATATATATATATATATATATATATATATATATATATATATATATATATATATATATATATATATATATATATATATATATATATATATATGCATACGAATGCAAACAAACAAACGCACACATAGAAGCATGTCGACGATGGTATAAATCCGGTGCACAATTCCACACCCTTGCTTGATGTGAAGATATCGACCATAAATATATCTGCATTAGGAGTTAGTCACATGAAAAATTTAATTAGAATGTTGGCAACTTACAAAAACTGGTATTTTAAAAACGTAAGAGTTGTTTTTTTTTCTTCAGAAAGATACATTTTGCTCATACGATGCAGTTGATTTTAAGACAATTTGTGAGCTTCTGCTTCAATTAAAATTTATTGTGCGAAGTTAACTCTCACCAAATGGGCTGGGTAAATACTTCTTGTAACGAATTTAGAATATAATTGTTAAAAAATGTTCATAGCATAATGAAATATACCGGTTGTTCTAGGATTATTCAGACAAAAGTCCATGCTCTTCATTAAAGAGCGTTCTTAAAGTTGGATCCTGGAAAAGTGCCCATCAGAGACACTGCTAAAATCGAATCTATCATTAAAACATTATTTGCCTATCACACATAATCACAGCAGCTCCTTTACCAGGTTACATAAACACTCAGACTCCTTTCAGCTCCAGAAAGGAGTAAGACAAGGTGATACCAGCTCACCCAAACTCTTCACGGCCTGCCTCGAAATGATCTTCTGAAGACTAGACTGGGAGAGCAAAGGGATTAAAATAGACGGCGAGTATCTGAGCAACCTCAGATTAGCAGACGACATTGTCCTTTTCGCAGAGAACCCACACAACCTCCAACTAATGATAACTGAACTAAATGAAGAGAGGAAGAAAGTCGGTTTACACATGAACTTCAGTAATACGAAGATCATGTGCAACAATCACATTAGAAATAAAAACACTGAGATCAAAATCGAGGACATAGACCTGGAGAAAGTAGATCACTACATCTACCTTGGACAACTAATCTCCATGAGACCCCCCCCCCCAAAAGAGAAGAAATCAAGTGAAGAATCATGCTAGGATGACAAGCCTTTGGTAGAGCAAGTTCAATCTTCAAAAATAAGAGGATCCTACTAATCCTAAAAATAAGGGTGTACAACCAATGCATCCTCCCAATAGTCACTTATGGAGCTGAAACATGGAACCTAACCAAGAGACAGATCTGCAAATTGAGGAGCATGTACCGTGCACATGAAAGAATTATGCTGGGTCCCACATGGAAAGAACACAAGACAGCACAGTACATCCGATAAAAGACAAGAGTCAGGGACAACGTGGAATCCATTAAAAATCTCAAATGGCAGTGGGCTGGCTATGTTGCACGAATGGTGGCCAACCAATGGACATTGCGACTCACGACATGGATCCCTCAAGATCACATGCGCAACCGAGGCCGGCAGAATATTAGATGGAGAGACGATCAGGACAAATTCAGAAAGTACTTGCTCTGCGACGCCCATGATAGAAAAGTGTGGTGAATCCCGAGGAAGGTGTATGTCCAACAACAGACGTTAAAAGACTGATGATGATGATAGTTCCCGGGAAAGTTTTATGAAGTTTTATCAACACAATTTGTATGCAACTTAGCTGAGGTGGTCTCAATTAGAATTCTGAAAATAGTTTTGTTTGTTTGTCTTGATATTTTTTAAAGTTGAATAAAAACGAACCGAAATAAAAGAAAACTCGTGTGAAACTCTAATTCCAAAAAAATTATTTTTGTTGTTGTTAGAAAGTAAAAAGCCCAAATTCTTGAGTGAAAAGCAAATTTTCATCATTTAACGATCAAAATAGATAAGAGGATTTGCAAGAGAAAAACAGAAATAGATACGTAGATATATTATATTTTTATAGTTTTAAATGAAATGATTGTTAAATCATGTTGACCTGCTTATTTCTTTTTACTTCACTCAGAATTCTAATGGAGGCTACCTTCGCTAGTTGTGCCAAATGTTTTTAAGCTATCTTTACAAAAAAAAATGTTCTCGAAAAAAAAATATATGAAGGGCAAATTATGTTCTGACAGGCACATTTCTTCTCTTGGGGTATTCGAAATAGGCAGATTTCCTGATGTGCATTTCACCAATGGGCACTTTCCAGTCAGACTTCTAGTAACAGTGTTCTTATCATACCAGTTGTTTTTAACGTGAATGCCGGGCCAGAGTGACTCGTTGTTAATTGGTGTATGGATCCATGTATTGTAGTCGTCAGATCTGATATCTTTTCAATCATTAGTTTTCCTTTGCTGTAATCTGTTTTATCGTTGTAATTGTAATTAACCTCGTTGAATAGCCAGGCCATGTCAGTGCAATATTTTGATCTTATAATTATCATATTTTCTGTTTATCACCTTGTTCATGTTATTTGATTTACCGTCTTATCTTTATTCATAAAGATAACTTCATAGGTTAATGACTATCATCTGTAATTTCAATTTTCAGTCATTTAATCCGACAATTCTTTTCATTTATTTGTATTTATCTATTTATCTATTTACATGTCATTGAAAAGATTAACTGAAACATTTGCTCTTTAATTATATTTTAGGTTATAATGCATCGTCATAGTTTCCATTTTAGAACTCTCCCTTTCTTCCCCCCCACTGTCTTTCTCTCTCTCTCTCTCTCTCCCTCTCTCTCTCTCTCTCTCTCTCTATATATATATATATATATATATATATATATATATATATATATATATATATATTATTGTGTCATCCACAGACATCTCTTAAGTGTGGCTATAGACTTTATCCCATCCAAAATTCTGCGAGGCAGAATTGAAACCCGGAGGCCGATATCCTACCTCTGGACTACGGAACTGGGTGGTCAGTAGGGCTGAATTTAAGCGATATATTCATTTACGCAGAAACTCCTCATCCACCAGAGTGCTCTATTCCTATGGAAGAGTATTGCATAAGCTTACAATGGATGAGTTACCTCACTTAACGAGTGCTCAACCCTGAATAGAGGAGCATAGGTTATATATATATATATATATATATATAAATATATATATATATATATATATATATATATATATATATATATATATATTTGATCATATTCTTGGTTATATTTCGGTTTCGTTTGCAAAAGGCAAGTATCCCAATACATTTTGCAATCAAGGATTCCTTGGTTCATTTTACACAACTTTCTTCCACTGCTCCAACTGTTTTGGATTCTCACAACAACGTCCTTAGAATTGTGTCCAGCTGATTCTTCAGAAAGCTAAATTCTAAAAATATATGAACGGGTTGATTCATCCTCTTCACTTAAAGAGTGGGCTACTTTGTAACCTTATGGGAACTTCCGATTAGATATATGAGATAAGGGTGTTTTTGTTTTGTTTTGTTTTATAAATCCTCAAAAAGTGGTTTTATGAAGAAAAACACCCAACCACCCAAAGGTTTTCTCAACGGTTTTTCGTAAAATTGCGTGTTCTCAATGATATACTAAAATTCTATCACAGTGAATGATGAAAAATTCTCATGAAACACCAGTAGAACTTATATTCCAACCTGGACTATTAGGTAGGTTGTGCTGTTCGACAAAGGAGTAGTCATCTCCTGATTATGCTTCCTATATGTAACGATTCATCATCATGAGGAATCATTCAAAGTCAAAAGTAGAAGCAAATCATGCAAATATACAACTCTGCACACGATACACGAATGAAAATAACTTCATAGGTTTTATTTTTATATTTACTATATAATAACCTATCGGATAAATTGAATTTTTTCATGTTTACGTACAAATAGTGATTATAGTTTCAATAAAGCTTAACAGATTAGGAAAATACACTTAAATTAAAGGGTCGTTGGCAATGAGAAGGTCAGAAACCAAGGCTATGATTTTGGTGAGCGAAGTGAGCCTATATAGCTTGGAGTTTGGGTTTCTGTAAATACCTGCGAACATTTTGAAATTTGTCCTATTACAGGGATATTTTGAAGCCATATAAAATGATTACCAGACATAATCTAAGGTCAATATCAAGTACTTCATTCCATTGTCTTACGATTCAATTATGTAAATAGCCTTATTTCAATTTTTATTTAATTCTCATCTAACATCTAACAGTACCGTAATGGAAAATTGCATTAAGTGGTTGAAGCGATTTTACTGCCTTAAATCTGAGTTATACTCCAAGAAAACAGATCTATGTTTTAGATTGTTCACAGGGGCATAAACTTTATTGCCAAAGAGTTCTGTAATTCTGGAAGGGAAAAAAAGGGATTTTTCGGTCCGATCAGAAACGTCCATTTTAAAGTACGAGAGCCCTAATTTTCCAGTTTCCAAAGTATCACGCCACGACTAGATATTTGGGTTATTGGAGAAATTTAATTCAAGTTACTACCTCCCCAGAATGCTGCGCTGACTGCTGATGAAATAGTAGTAGTAAAAGTAGTATTTTGAATAACTTTTCAGGGTCATTTTTCAACAACAACAACACTCTTATCGCTATTTGTGTTTTCATTCGAAAGAAAACGAGTCAGCTATCGAAGGTAAAAGGTTCAGTATGCTTCCTACGATGTGACGAAGTAAATACACCTATTTTTAAAATAGCAGATTGAGTGTTTTGTTTTGTTTTGTTTTAATTTTGAATTTGTTTTAAACTTAGTTCTTTGTAGATTCAATTTTATACCTGCAACAATGGTAATTCCGAACTTTGATTTACTTTTCCAACAAAAGATATTTGTAATTATTTGAACTCACAGGAAACCCGGAGTATCACGTGGATTTTCAGCTTGTACAGTCTATGTTAGATTGACTAAGTGGTTGAACAGTCCTGTCTTACGAATCTAAAATGTGGTAGTTGCACATCGCATACAAAGGCCCTAAAATATAACTGTACAGTAGAATGATCAGATATTAACACGAAATAGAGTAAACAAAAAACCTTGATTTTTTTCTTTATCAGAGACCCACAAAGTTGAAAATCTCTGGTTGCACCTCAAAAAGGAATTACGGTCGTTTGTGACATCGGAAGTACCTGTCTTATCATAACCTAAACGAATTCACGGTGCATGATATAACGATAAGTTACTGTTTGATGATTTCGTCGTCTTAATAAATGCTGCATGATAATTCATACAAAAAATTATTGACAGCATCTTAGTTACATTGGTACGAGATAAGTAGTGTGTTCCCTAAAAATGTATTGTTTGCAGTATTGTTTCATTTTCGCAACTCATGCTTTAATATTGATGATATCCCTGTTGTATCAAGTACGGGTTAATGATAGGTTTAAGGTAAGGGTAGTTAATTTAGGATCAAAGTCATTGGAGTATGACATGAGAAAATAGAGTAATGGTACTATCTCTGTAGATGCAAGTGCACTCCTTTTAGGATTGCTCTAATTAATTCGTACTCTTTCTACGATGGAACTCATCTTGGCTTTGACCTACAGGGCGTGGGCCAGATCATTAATCAGGTTATACACGCAGTTGATAACTTTTAGCATCATATATACAGCCTCTCACTACAAACATAGCATAGTAGATTGCTCAGTAGCCCAGACCGTACCAGTGCAAACAGCACACCTGCCAAAATATTAGGGCTTACCCATAAATATGTCTTCGGAAATATTTGATTTTCAGCTGGTAAAATAGTAAATTATCTCAAATGAACTCGTTGAAGAATCTATTATTTTGCATGGAGATATATCATTGAATCATGGACGATTTTGCGTTAAATTATACATAGTGATTTTATAAATTTTTCATTTTTTTTTAAATTTGTTTAGAGATAATAGCTAAATACTAAATCAGACAAGCTTCCAAGAAATGTTATATACTAAGCATCATCAATGTTGAATTCGGACCTATCAGTAGCACAGAGGCGTTGGAACTGAAGAAGCAAATCAGGTTACAGGATACGCTGAAGGCTTGAAATACACATTCTGTACTTGGGAAAGAAATTACGCATCGCACTGAGATATAGTCACAGCTCACAGTTTGAGCAGCTCTGGGCCTACTGACTAGGCACTAGAATGCAAACTGACTGACCCATGTGGTTTTGCAAGGTGGTCCAATCCACCCCTGCTTAGGAAGTATGATTTTTGCACTTTCCTATCTCTTTGCTTGGGGTTACTCGTGATTTGAATCCAACTACCTACGTTTTTTGCCGTTACATTCAAAATCAAATTCGTTATAGATTAGGCTCCTTTCAGATAGCAAATCAGAGATGACAACATAAGAATTAGATATTTGCAGATAAAAGCAGATTTTACATCTATAAAGTGTTTATTCAAACCTAGAGCCGCTAAAATATATCAAATATATTTGAGATAACTATTATCTGGGATTTGTGTGATGTGATGAGGTAACAGTTGCCTTGTCATACCATGAACTGACGATTGAAAAAAAAACTGATAAAAATCTCATCTGCTTAAAACACTTAGAATAGATATAAAGGAGCAACGATAATCATTTCTTTCGAAGAACAAGCAAATACGAAAAAAGGTCCATTCAAATAAAATGCTCATTAATATAAAGAAAGATGGGAAATGAAAGAAAGGGAAGATGTTAAAGTATTGTACCATGGAAACAGTTTTAACTTGGGAAGTATGATTACATTTCGTAAACTTTTATGATAAAAACAAAACAATTCTTCGTGACAAATGCGAAGGAACTATCTAAAAATAGACGCAATATATACTCGATCAACGTATCATATACATATGTAGTATATATATATATATATATATATATATATATATATATATATATATATATATATATATATATGTATATATATATATATATATGTATATATATATATATATATATAGAGAGAGAGAGAGAGAAAGAGAGGGGGAGAAACGACGTTTATGTTCACTAAAATTAGCTTAGTTTGACACAAGGCTACAATATTGAGCACCCGTAAGTATTTTCTGAGTTATGATCTATCACTTTGAGCTAGGCCTAAGCCCTCCCCCCCGCTTGTCCATTCCGATCGCAACTGTGCTAAACACTATGTTTCACCGGCAAACCTTTTTCCATCTTATGTCCGTTTTTCTCCGAGTGCCATTGCTATCCCTTGGTCACCATTCGATTAACTTTTTGCACCCAATGTTATCCCCCTTTCTCTGCTATGTGTCTCACCCACCACCATTTTGCCACTCGATCACTTCTATGATATATTTCATCTTGGTCTGCTCTTGGATCCATGTAGACCTCATTCTCTCTCTCAGAATAATTCTTTGCAATGCTCTTTTCATTGATATTTGTGACTCTAGGGTCATTTTTCCCACACCTGAATGTTATAATTGGGACTATATGTCCATTATACACTCTAAGTTTAGAGCATTTGGCATGCTACTCTTCAATATGTCTGTATCTTCATTAAATGCACCTAAGCTGATCGTTATACGTCGGTTTATTTAACTTTCATGATCTCTCTCCAATTTCATCAAAAGACCCAAATAATTGTCTTTCCCACATTCTTTTGATTGTCCTACGGATGTACCAGTTAAATATTACCTAAATTTTACTTCAGTTTGTCTTTAAATCTACTTTGAGGCTTTCCCTATTCAGATTAATAGCTAATGTAATGCTTCTGGTATTGGTGCTATGTCACCAGCTAATCGTAGATTGTTGAAATATTATCTATGTCGATTCCAATTCGTCCAGTTTTTTCCAGGAGAATGCTTTCAAGGCTTGCTGTAGGTTAGGTGAGATGGTATCTTTCTGTGCTATTCTTTTGCGATCTTGATCTTATTTTTCCTTTGTGCAGTCGATAATCCAGTACCATTTTTGGATATTTTCTTAACTTACTGATCTCTGAAAATACATTGATA
>OY735210.1:55998041-56040541 GCA_963457665.1 Thysanoteuthis rhombus
TAGCGTCGTCTAGCACAGGCATTCTATAATGACCGTTCCTCTACGGCTAGCTACCTAAGTATTCATCAGAGAATTGTTTGTCTTGCGAATTCATAAGTTGCATAAGCATAATAAAGGCAGACATTTCTCTTTAATAGATGATGTCCATCATTCAAAGGATTGCTCAGAAAAATGAAATAGAATTCTGATTTTCTATCCGAGAGCGATTCATTAATCCTGGCCCAAACTGTTGTTCAGACTGAAAATACAGTCGTATTGAAGTTCTCCCTTTGAAGACGCTCGGATACAAGTTGATTATTTTTCGGGCTTAGCAACAAGACCACATCCACCCAAGAGCAAACTCACGATCAACGACTTTTGAGACTAGCAAACGCTACAACAGTTATTTGCTAAGTTGAGCAATGAATAATAAGAAATTATATTGTGCAGAATGCCGTGATAAAACTATCCGAACAGCTGCTATGTTACATTGACAATATTTGTCAAATGCATTCGCTTTTGAAAAACAATAAATAATGAGTTCAATCCCCAGTACAGGCTACCAAAAATTCAAGTTAGAACTAGACGAAAACCTGTTGATAGCATTAATAAAGACAAATCAATTCCTATTTTTTATGTATAATCATATATAAACAATGCCCTGATTCTTGGAATCAACTTCCTTAATTGGATGTCCCAACTGGAAAGAAACAAAATTTCTTCATGTCTCTATGATTATGATTGGGAATCACCAGCTATTTTTGAAATTCCACTATAAATACTATAAAACAGAAACACAATAAAAAGGAACCTTTCTGCTTACAAATGACTTAGTAAATTTTGAAAAATAATATTTCATTTTGTGGTTGCAGATATTTTGGACATTATCATACGTAAGTACGCAAATGGTATGCTGGTTAGTCTTATATAACAAATGTGACGTTTGGAATCTCTCTTTTGTCTGACCTTATGGTGCTATTATTCGAGTGTGCGCATCTGTCGAGTGTTGGTCGTGTAGTAGATGTTGTAGTAACGGGATTCGGTCAACCACGTAGATGGGAGGAGCTCTCGCTTACACGTCATAGCGGTGTTAGCAACGGTATTACGTTGGTAGAGCAGCAACCTTCCTAAGTCGTGTAGGTGTATGAGGGGGCTTCGTTTTCAGGAGCACGAACAGCACGTGGGTGGATGGAGAGAACACAATGAAAAGATGGGAATCACATTCACTGTCTTGTAATCAAACTTCACCTTGGAACGCAAAATCATCAAATAAAAAACATCGTTGTAGAAAGCGAGGCTAGGTTCCCATTCTTTTTATTTTCCGTCTTTAATTCATTTTGCTTGGGATTTTTTTTTCAATTTCTGAGTGGAAACCCAATAGTTCGAAAAATGCACTTATAGACAAAGAGAAATGTTCAATGCTCATAATTTTCTGTTGCTTCTGTATTCGTTTTTATATCAATATTTCTTTATTGCTATTTACTATGTCAGTGAATAACACAATTTGTTGAAGCATCCCTTTCATCTGATTAACTTCGATATCAATCTCAGGGGCGACATATTGATTGTACTTACGGACTTCACAAGGATACATTTCGAATATATTTCCAGAGCTTCATCCAATTAATATAGGACCCTTGTATAATTCAAGTTTCGTGGTTAATTCAATCGGAATTGAATGAGAATGCTAAATACTAATTTTGTTGTTTTCCTTAACACGTCCATCTTTGCAACAGTTAATAAAATGCAGAATGTTTATCAGATAATTACATCCCCATTTCTTTTCTCAATCTCAAGCATGTAAACAGTTTAAAATTTTCTCTGCACTGCTGCAAGTTTCTCTGAAAAAGATGGCTGGTAACCGTTGAAATGTATCAAAACCTACTCACGTCATGATAAACATTTTTGTGATCCAACGTCTGCTTCTTTTCTCAAATCTATTTTCTTCTCTTTCCTATTGTCACTTTCATCAGCGGATGGGAACATGAATAATACTTGTATAGTTGTCAAGTGCAGACAACATTTTAGTTATAAACGGCAACCTAATTTGTTTTTATTAACAAAGTGCTTGATTACTTGGAAGATATGCTCATTGGCAACAAGTTTCCCTTCGGTGTCAGTATGCAAGCATATTTGCAGAAAATAAATTCAACTCAGCTTCACAAAATGCGTTATTTTGTGACAAAGATTTCTGGTGTAAGATCAAACTTATATTAGCCACATTCAACGTATTAAGAGCATTAACAGATGCATGTCAACGATCCCGATACCCTCTCGTCACGGAAAATGTGGACGGGCAAAGTATCCATTTTAAAAATTACGGAAATAAAAGACCAAACCAGTATTTACATCGTATTCATATGGTCACAAAATAAGAACTGGGGGTAGCTTTTCAAATGGCATCTGGATAGTTATTAACTACATACGAATAAAAAGTTTGCTCACGTAAGATCGATTCATGTGTAAAATAATGGCTGGAATCCGGTTATGAACAAGACAGTTTCCAGATAGGAATGATTTACACTACTTAACGCTTTTGGTGGATTAGAATTGATCAACAAAGCATCCCGTCACCTTTTAGGTTATGTATGATCGTGCAAGCCATGAGCAATTTGTCTTGTATATTCTATCTTCTCCCAGCCTAACTCAACTCGGATACCACTAGAATAACGATCAAACTCTGTAGCTGATTCAACAGGAACTCTGGTAAACTCGGTGTTTAACATAGTTAAAGGCCCAGAAATGCTAAAACCACCTTCTGTTGAAGAGTCAACAAATACTCCTCCTTTGTACTAATCATTTGTTGTAGATATTTATCAATACAGAAACAAACATGAGCAATAGCTCCAAGTACAATTCTCAGAGGATACCATCTATTCCTGGAGTCGTATCAATTACAACATTCTTTAACACCTTTCAAATCTCCTCTTTTTTTTCGTATAGAACCCTCCACTAAGCCGCATCAGCCCCTCCAGTCGGGGAAAGTCGGCTGAATAGGCGTCATATTATGTTGAATTCAGACTACGCTAACTTGACCTTAGCACAAAATCAAGGAACTTTTATTATAAGCATTATTTTGGGCCGTCTTCCAGACGGCGTTTAGACACTAATGATGTGTTGATCAGTAGAATTCTTTGACCTTCCATTTGCAATTCTGGCGCCACTTTTTTTTTCTCTCATCGGAACACATTCATTTTTACGTAGCCCTGACTACTAGACACTGATCTTCCTTGATAAGCTAGGAGCTCAATCCGCCCGTAGGGCTATGTTCCCTACATAATCTCCAAATCTCCTAGCTTACACTCAAATGTAGTTTATCCTGCTACTACACTATGATTGAAATGCTTCCCAAATGAACTTACCCTTTCCTCAAACGACTTTTCCCAAATGAAATTACCCATCTCTCAGATGGAATCACCCTTTTTTCGCGTCTAGAGTCTTTTCTCAAATGGAGTTACCCTCCTCTCAAATAAATTTACCCTTTTCTCAAATAGCATCATCCTTGTTTTCAAATGAAATTACTTTTTTTCACTATACTCTTCTATCTAATGGAATTGTCCATTTCTCAGATTACTTTACTTCTGCCAAGTAACTTTACTCTTTTCTCAAATGAAATGACCCTTTCCTCAAACGACTTTACTTTCTTCTGAAAAAAGATGGAATCAATTGCGAAAAAGGTAATTTCATTTGAGAAAAGTCTTTAGTCATTCGAAAAAGGGGTGATTTTTTTCTATTGAGAAACACTGTTTTGTGTGAAAGGGAAAATCTGACCTCAAACAAGAGCTAGGAGCCTCTGCATCGAGCAATCACTTTTATCACCAGCCTTTCAACGTCCGCCAAACATCTCCATTATGTTCGTCTCGGATCCAATACTTCGTGAAGTTGTCTAAGCCACTACGGCATATTTTGCCAGCCACGATTTCACATATGATCACTGGGGATATTATAACATTACCTGTCCTCAGCCATTTAAGTTTCATAATGACTTTTTTATGATATTTCTGAGTACTGCTCGTTCTCTAATATGATAGTATTAGTAAAACCTGAAGTATCCACGGTATGTTTGTATCGTCTTAGTCATCCCGACACCAATACGTTTGTTATCTATGAGAATCTAGAAGGGAAAATTCAGGTTACTATAAAAGCGCATGTGTAAAATTGAGTGCATGTGTAGAGGAGCTTATAAATTATTGAACGATTTTAATGTAAATGAAGCTTAATCTGAAACGAGAACTCGGGCAAATTTTAAATCGATAACTGTTATTCAATTCCATTTATCTAATCATTTTATAAGTTTAATGTTCAAATCTTTTTCAGTTTTTTTCTTCTCTACATGCATCGTAAACCTATTGTTTGCGTTTTTATTCAAACAAAAGTGTACATGGAACGTTGGGTGCAAACTATGTTTTATTCTTCTATGTTTGTCAGTGACATGCTTCGTTCAAAATTATCCAGGTCGAAAATGATAGCTGATGTGAGAACGAAATCCATTAGAAAATTCCAGAGAAGTTCATCAGATGGAAGGGATCATAAGACAGCACAATACCTTAGAGAGAAAAAAAAAACGATTTAGAGGTATAAAATCCTTTAGAAAACTCAAGAGAGATCCATCACATTGAGAGATCACAAGACACACAATATACTAGAGAATAAACATGTGTCCGAGATATCATAAACTCCATTAAAAAACTCAAAATGGCAATGGGCAGACAATGTTGCAAGAATGTTAAACAACTGCTGAACATCAAGACTCACAACGTGAATACCCAGAAACTATACACATAATTGTGTTCGGCAGAAAATATAATTCTGCAACGACCTAGACGGTTTCCGGATATATTGGCGCCGTGACGCCTACGATTGAGAGGTCAGGCGAATTTGGGCGAAGGTCTATGTCTAACGATGGGCATTAAAAGACTGATCCTGATCATTCTTAGTGTGATGCTAGTAAGGACTTAATATGCATACGTATGTCTGTAGTGAACTTCCTTCTTTTCTTTCTCCATTATTCTATCATTGCTGGTAGTTATATCTATGAAGAAGATGAAAAACGTCCTCGCTCATTAATTTCTTTTGTTGGTATCGGTTGTTAGCGACAACCGGCTACTCATGACGTCTTAGTGATTCCACACGTCACTTGTCCAGTCTAGAAAATGCTTAGTTATTTCACCACTATTTTCCACACACTTCCTCATCCATTAGACTGACAAGGCTTGGTGGTAATGGTTTGGATTAGGTAAGATCAAACAGTGTGCTGATATTTTGCAGGGGAGATAACTACTTTTTGAATTTGGCTGTTTTCTATGGCTAATAGTGGCTATTTTTTTTTAAATACCAGAAAACTATCAATCTTTGAAAGATTTGATTTAGTCTCAGTGCTAACCTACCTACGAAGTATAACCCCAAAACTACCTACTAAGCTTAAGTAAATGCCGTATCTAGCCTCTTTCAGCCATTCAGAATTGACAACTCAAAGATTTGCTCTGTAATATTAGTTTAACGGCAACAATCCTGTATAGCATCTACCTCAATAACCTCCTCATCAAAATATCGGCGTAATGTTCAATCTTACTTATTCCAAATAATTACCAGCCTAATCCCTTGGGACCAAAGTTTGGTTTTGCGTAAGTTACTTTATTCTATTCAAGGGCTGTGATACAATGAGACAAACTGAAGCTCAGCCTATGAACTGTGATCTAGATAACATCCGTCACAGGCTCCATCTACATTTGAGCCCGACACTTAACTTCTGCGTAAAACCAGGTGATTTTTTTTTTTTTTTTTTTTTACTCCACTAAAGTCTGTGATATTATCCCTGGACACAGAATCTCTTTTTCATTCATACACTATAGACACTAGTGTACTAAGCTCACCTAATTAAGTCCGGCTAAAGACTACATTAGTGGAACACCTAATATGGATTAGACTCCCAAAAATAGTGAGTAGGTCCACGAGATGATCTTCATAATCATCATGCTACGGCCAACACTTCGAAATCCCACAGGCAAAATATTCAGTTGAGTGGTTAATCTAGCCCAGATGTGAGAGTGTCAGTAAGTGATGGAACTAATCGTTATCACAAGGTGGTATCATATTTCCCGAAAGCTCAATTTTTATCATTTGGGGAATCACTGATCCGTAGGTTTCAATTTTTGAGCGAATTTCCGATGTAACAGAACCTTTTTTAACGGCTGTCAAAATGATTTAATGAATTAGGAACACATGCGCTCAGGTGGAAATGATAAAAGCAATATATTTCCTTTGATTTTTATTGCAAATAAGTATTGAATCCTGTCCTGATTTCCGTCTCATAGATTGGATTAATCGAATTGATTTAATTGAAAATGTGATGAGAAATTCTGATGAACATTTTATCACATACATGAAATGAAGTCATCCTTCAATTTCGACTGGAAAATTAACTGTGGCTCGACTCTTTCATAACATTGTTGCTACTTACAACTTATATTTTTCTGACATATCAAGAAATGATAAAAAAGGGATAATGTATATCTATGTTTTGAAACGTTAACACTTATTCTACATGAATTCACTTGATTCATAACAGACGTTCATCTGGATACCAATAAGACTCACCCAGTTCTATGATTTACGCAGAAAATTATGTCTTTAGTATTGTACTCTATTTTTTCCAGCCTTTCTGTTAAAGGTCTGTTGTTGTTAATGTAAGACAAAGGTAATGGTGGGCCTTACGCTGGTCTATGAGGTATTGGAAAGGGGATGAGATGGATCCATGCCGTTCCTAAGGATGTTGGTGCAAAGTGAACACGAGCCGTCTCAACCGGAGTTTGAACCCGGCTTGCCGATCCCATTCTTTGCACCATTAACAGCTCGGCCACTCGCACCACCTACTTACCCTTCAACGGTTGTAAAAAATCTGTGATGCTCGAAATGAATTTATATGAGCAGAATACAACTGAACTTCGTTTGAAATCAAAAATACATTTTACAAGTTAAAATGCTATAATCATATAACCGGAGATGAGACATCCAATAATAATCTTATCGTTTGCTTTCTTTAGAAAAACAAGTGATATAATCGAAGATCGTCACTTTCCTTGCTTATAATACATATTGAACCTGAAGAAGGCCGTAGAATGAATCGGTCCAAACGTTGAATCAGTGTTGAGTCTAAAATATGAAGAAAAGACTGAACATTTCAATCGATCCACGGTAAAAAAAGAAATCTGCTCAGAGGCTAAATCAGAATCATGAACTGGATTTGATATATAGATTATCAATGCAGGTTGACGGATTCTTTTTTTCATCTTCCTTTTAATATTTGTAAAATCTCCGTTAGCCAAGGAAAATTTGCCTAGATACTAAACCATGGCTTTGTAGCAACGTGTTCGTGGGAGGGGATCTCTTAATAATGCTACTTCAATCGAGTGAGTGAAGAAAAAAACATATCTGGTTAGACACTCAATAGAAGCATTCACGTGACCAATGTCTTTTGGCAACATGCCATTTTGGGAGTGATCAATGAATAAGTTTTGCCTTTTACTGGGCAGAGATCACTTGAAAAAAACAAACGTCAACACTGATTGAGACAAACTAAGGGATCAGTCTAAGGCATTATTAAATCTTTTATAGCAATTTCAATGGGGAACCATCACCAATCTTTTATCGTCTGTCGTTGGACATAAACCTTACCAAGGATTTGCCATACTTCTCCATCATGCACATCGCAGAGCAATTACTTTCTGAACTTGTCTAGTTCGTCTCTTTATCATGCCTTCTGCCAGCCTCGGTTACAAATGCATTGGTTGCACACTTTTCTTTTCAGGACTAATGTGATTTTTTTAGCTCTTGATGGTTGAGCTTGCTCTGCCGAAAGCTTGTCATTCCAGAGTGATTCTTCGCTCGATTTCTTCTATATACCCAGTTTAAATTGCTTTATGCTTCTACATATCATTAATTTATGTAAACATTGGTTTTTTATCAAATGGTGCTCATCACCAATCAACTCTAATTGAACAAAATGAATCGATCTAAGCTGGATATTCGTTGAATATGTGCTCATTTGCTACAAATTGTTACATACTGTATCAACTGATAGAAGACAGGTAATGAATATTGGTTTAGCTGGAGTGACAAAAATGGGGGGTCAGCAACAGCAGCAGCTTTTTAGTGTCCATTGTTTGACATAGACCCCCTCCAGGGGCGTCACAGAGCCAGTTCTTTCTGAATTTTTTAGTCCATCATGCCATTTTACTTTCTACCAGCCACGATTTCGTTATTAGTCATGATGTTTTGCGGTTGACTGACATTCTTTTGATTTTCCTAACAGATTCTATGATATATCTGTTTTCTTTTTTCCCTCTAATATACTGTGCTGTTTTGTGATCTTTCCATGTGATTTTGAGCATGATTCTCACGTTGCATGGTTCCTAGTTTGAGGGTCAATTTTCGGGGTTAGGTTCCATGTTTTAAATCCGTGGGTGACTATCGGGAAAATGCACTGGTTGTACACCCTTCTTTTTATGACTAATGATATTTTTGTCTTTGAAAGTCGAGCTTGCTCTACCGAAAGCTTGCCAACCTACTGTGATTCTTCCGCTTGATTTCTTCTTCTTTTGAAGATTTCACGGAGATTCGTTGTCCTATAGATGTAGAGTTTTACTATCCAGCGAAAATATTTTTATGGGTTGGAAGTAAAGTGAAATGAACTTGATTTCACATACTCGTGTGGAACAGTAAGGCATCATGTTTCCGCAGTTCCATATCTTTCTTGGAACTAATTTCATCCCAGTTTTACCAGATAACTGTTTCAGGTTGAATTCATACAAATACGATTTTGCTTTCAGCTGAAATATGTCATCTAATACATCGACCACGGTTTGAGCACAAGATATGAAGATTAGAGCATTGTCTTGGAAAAACATTTCATTTGATTCTCTTCATAATGTAATCTCGGTACTGTAACATAATATGGTCAACACAGAAGGACTCTCATCTAAATGTTTTCAAGGAGCCGTGTAAAGTTACATGAGTAATCCATAACTTTAAAGTTCCCATAGATTTACTTCACTAATTTTTGTTTTGCCAAGAACTAATATTCCATGAGCCAGTGGGGTTATCAGTACCATCTGGGGCAATGATGCTCATGTCATCTTTGGCAAAGTATACATTTTTCGAGTTAGAGAATATGTTATAGCAGTATGTTGGTGGTAGCTTCATTTATGCTATCATGTACTTTATGACACTTCCCAAAAATAAATATATCTGAAATGAAGCCAATATAAAGTACAACATATACAACCAACCTGATGGTTTGTCATCACATTGTACATTGTAATTGGTCACAATGATATCTAATACCAAGCAGTTTTTGTTAGATACTGTTTTAAAATTTCTCATTGAAAACTGTATCAATGATCTCGATATACAGTGCCCTATTTCGATAGAGTTAATGATTTTATTTTTAGAAAATTGTTTCTACGTTGTTTATTGTGGAAAAATCAATAAAAATGTAAAGACACATATAATCCTATGGATTTGTGACGAATTTGATAAGGAATTCAAATAACTAAGTACGTTATGTTTAAAATCGAAATTAACATCTGTACAGCAGAAAATGTTAGCCTACACCTCAAAGGGTGAAAATCCTTATTTCGAGAGATTGGTACATCAGAGAGTGAAAGTTATTATTTTTGATGGGTAGAATCTTTGCAATGAAGTTAAATCAAATTTAAAACCTATCCAAATTAGGAAAAACTTGTTTTCAGATTTTCTGTGATGTTTTGGGGTGGTCACTTTGAAATTCAAAATAGATGCTTATGAATGTGAATTCTTTTCAAATTTCTTCCAAGTCATTGGACTCGTCCCAAAATTTAATCACTTTCTTCCATAGCCTCTCGCTATCTCTTCCAATAAATGTGATTGAAATTCATATTTCACAATCCTAAACAAATTCCCGAATCCAACCTCAAATCTAATCACAGCTCTTTTAATACGTGCCTTACAGTTCCACAAAATCTAATTGGAAACTTTCAGAGATACCATTGGGACAAACAGGACCGGAAACAGAAATGTATTGGGAAAAAAACCCGAAAAATATCTTTTAATCAGAAAACGATTCTTGAATTCGACTAGAATTCAATCACTTGGTTCATGGACTGTAAAGGGGGCGTTACAAGGTCACAGTCATGTGGTTTTCCATATCGAAATGATTTTCCATGACGAAATATCATGATGTCATGTTTATTATATTCATATATAGAATTCATAAAGGATGGAACGGCGGGTAACAAGGCAGAGTAGGTGGTACGCTGACCATCCATAGAAACACACTTCGACTATCTGATGATTGTTACTCTCAAGCAAAGTGTGCACTTCGGAGCGAGTTTTCTTTTATCAATCATACCCCTATAAAAACGTAATTTGACTTCTTAAATTTTCTGAATGAATAGAGCTCGGAGTAACGAGGCAGAGTGGGTGGTTATCTGACCACCATTCCTAGCTCACTCTCAAGAGAGAGAGAGACTCTTTCCGACGGATAATCGATTGTGTGACTTGCACCAACAACGAACTCATTGGGGTTTTATAATTAATTATGCCCACGTATAACAAACTTGATCTCTGACAATTGGTGAAACGTTGGAAAACATTTCAATGAATCACATTGCATTTAATTGGATCTGCCTGGAGGTGGTGAATACAAAGAAAAATGGTTGAAACACTTCAGAAATGTATTTGATATGACAATCGAGGCAGAGTGTATATCAACTAAGAACGAGATGGGCATAGAAAGGAACAGAAAGAAGGTAAACAAAACGTGGAGAAAAAAAGGCGAGAAAATGAAAGAAAGAGGGATAGGAATGAAGTATCAAGAGAGGAGGCAGGGGAAGAGAATTAGGAATCGCCATAACAATAAGTCAATCGTGAAAACGAAAATATTTGAACCAGTCAGGAGTCAAGTGAAAGCAACTTCATGACTCCATATATTTTTGGCAGCTGATTTGGAACAGTAAGGAAAATACATCATACCTCTGCCACAATTCACTGTCAGTCTTGGAACTATTTCAGTCCAGGCTTTACCAGATAGCCGCTTTGGTTTAGATTTATACAAATAGGATTTCGCTTTCAGCTGAACGTAGTCATCTAATACGTCGACCAGGGTGCGAACACAAGATACATGGATTAGTGTATGATCTTGAAATAACATTCTAGTTGATTATCTTTGAAATGTAAATTTGATGGAGTAACAATGTATATAGTCAACACAGCAAGGCGTATTATCAAGATATTTTGAAAGGGCAGTGTAGGGTTACATAAGTAACTTAAAATTGAAAAATTCCCATGGATTTATTTTTGTTTTGCCACTAACTAAACGGTATTTTGTCTGGGATTGAGAGCTGAATTTAAAAATAAAGTTCCCTCTTAAGATGGAGTTGAGGGAAAATAGATTTCCGAATCTAAAAAAAAATTATATTCCACATGAAAATGTGATGCCCGTTATAATTCAAAATAAATAGATCTCTGGGTAGCGAGGCTGAGATGTGTGGTTCGCTGACCATTGAGAGAGGCACCTTTCGCATGGCAGAAGATTGTGTCACTCAAAACTAAAGCGTGCTCTTTGGAGCGACGTTCTCTCATTGATCATACCCTTGTAAGAACGAACTCCGGCTTCGAACATCGGTAAAAAAAAAATTGAGCTCAGAATAGCAAAGCAGAGTGGCTGGTTAGCTAACCTTCATTCAGTGCTCACTGACACGAGAGACACTTTTCGACTGGTAATCGATTGTGTGACTTACACAAACAACCGAAGGTTTTCTTATCAATTATGCACACGTACAAATGAATTCAAGCTCGGCAAAACCTTGAAAAACATTTCAATGAATTACATGGTGTATTTAATTGAGTTCCCTTGTAGGCGGTAAATACAAAGGTCGACGGTCGAAACATCGAAAATGTTTGATATGACAATCGAGGCGGAGCAAATCAACAAGACAATATGATATGTACCGCCTTCTTTTCTTTTTGTTCTTCGTGTCAAACAGATCGTATTTACTTCAGTTTTCTTAATTTGACATGTGATATATTTCATGTGTTGAGCGCTCGCAGCTACATTATCCAAGGAGGACTAAGCGGGTGAAGGAGAGGAAAGCAAGTAAACAAAATTCTAAATAGTGGGAGAGGAAGCGTATCAAGCGAATAGGGAAAAGATATGAGAAAAACTGGTCCGATTAGTCACTCAATAGAAACCGTTACGTGACAAATTCTCTTGGCAGTGTGTTGTGCTGTGGGGGATCAATGAATACGTAATTCTACTCAGCTTTTCTTGGGTTGCGATCACCAAAAGAAGTCTGAATTTTCAAAATAAAAAAACAAACGTGAATGCTACAGGATATAAACTAAAGGATCAATTTACCATAAACTTATATTACATATTGAAACCCCGTCTAAAAAACTTAAAAAGCAAATACAACGTTTTTTTCTTGATATCATCATCAGCTTTTTAGCATCTTTCGTTGGGAATGACCTTCCCCAGGATTTTCCAGATTTCTCAATCGTGAGCGTCGCTAAGCCAATACTTTCTAAACTTGTCTAGTTCGTCCAGCCATTTTATATTTTGCCGGCCACAGTTCGGCATATGATCTCCAGGGGTCCACGTTGTGAGTTGTGATGTCCATCGGTTGTCTGACATTAAAAATGTCAGCCCTCTATCTCCATTGGTGCGGCCTGTACGCATAATACATACATAGCCAGCAAGCCAGTCAGCCGAACCACCTTGAAAACTTGAGACGCCTATGTTGACAGTTTTTTGTTGGCGTTTTCTAACAGAAGATCATGAGAAAGAAATTCACAGTAGTGGACAGATGATACGATGAATGTAGAATGTAGAATGAAATAATACAGTTTCGATAAGTAACCGATAGGAAAGAGGAATTCAATATATCTTGGTCTTACAATGAAACGGCTGAGCAATATCCCAAAACGAAGTACGGAGATAACGCGTATGCAGCTTTAGAAGGAGAGTCGAATGAAAACTAGTTAAGATCGGAAATAGAATAGGAAATAGTCACTGACAACATGGCGTCTGCTGTCACTCGAGTTGGGGTGAAGAAGATGCAGGGTTGGGGGTAAAATACTCGAAATAAAACTCAGTGGCAACTTGGGTTGAAACTTTATATATATAACTCTATAGTATATATAATTATAACTGCAGTTAACTCCGGAAACAATTTCGAAGGACATTACAAGGACAAGCTTTTGGAATACAGGACAGTTACGAATCAATACAAGAAATAGGACAATACATCGAAATATAAGATTGTCTAATTACATTGGGCAGTTGGCAACTCGTAAACCTGGTAACAACGAAGAATATCATCATATTTTGTATATTGGAACATCAAGTTGTGGTTACGTAAAACAATTGTACGGCACCATTATTCTTCAAACCCAAAGTTTGTACACTCACCCCAGCGGACGACCCTGACCGGCTAAGCAGTGAAAAGTGACTGAAATCTCAGTCATTGCAGTTCTATGGCACGACTTCAAACGGCAGGAGAAAATATCAGTCTTGCTTATTTTACGTCATTCCGTATAATCAGAGAAGCCACCGAATTAGAGAGACGGTAACTGAGTGAGTATCCTGCAGTCGTTAATGGGCTAACAGGAGACGGCGAATGAGTGCAAACAGAAAGGTACTGGTGGTGATAATGGTTCCGGGAACAGAGAAAACAACAGAGAGAAAATGAAAAGAGGTCTGGTTAATCACTCATCAGAAATCGTCACTGGATCAACAACTATTGGCAGCATGTCATGTTTGGATGATCAATTGAAAAATTGAAAAAAAGGGGTGATCAATGAATACGTTACTACTCTCGCCCTTTTTGGGGATGGTAGTAATCACTAAAAAAAAAGTAAGAATTAAAAAACAAAAACAAAACTGTAAATACTGTCAGACACAAATCATTGAAAATTAAACCTCTACATGGAACGTAATTGCCAGGAATTGAAAAAAAAAATTCTTTTTTTTTTCTTCCGAGACATTATGAGGAGTAAATGTTTAAAATATCATCCCTCTGGATCTATACGCGCCATGCTTATATAGCCAGTAAGATAAATAAGCTTACAAAATGGAGACGAAAAAATAAACACACACTCGACAGTTTTGATTGGCGGTTATTGAGAAAGAAACTTGAAAAAGGGACGAAGGTACGATTATAGTGACAGCAGAGAGAACAGGAGAAGAGAAAATAATTGTAGGTAAGGGTAATAATAGAAAGAAAGCTGGATATGTAAGAGCAGAAAGCCAGTCTGAATGGAGTGATAAAAAGAGGACATCGGATGTAACAAACTTTTTGAAGTAGAATAAGACGAGGGAAAAAGAATGCAGGTGTTCAGCAGGTGATGGATTAAAGGGTGCTGGGTTGAGAGAAGTGGATAGTGTGCCGGACAAAACAAGTGAACTCATTTATTCTGTTCGTAGGCGGCCGTGACATTGAGAATACCGAATACCGATTCGGAATACGAGAATTGGAAAGAAAAATGAACTCCTTTATTTCGTACGTGGGCGGTCGTGACACTTGAAGTATTATATAAAAGAAAAACCGGAGATGAATCGGAATATAGGAATGGAAACAACAAGTGAATTCCTTCATTCTCAACGTGGGCGGCCTTGACACTGAAAATATAAAACGCCGACGACGAATCGGAATAGAGGAATGTGAGAGAATAGTGAATTCCTCCATTCCATACGTAGGCGGCTGTGACACTGAAAATATCAATCACGCGGAGGCGTTGTAAGGCTGCAGCATTGAAAATATATTACAACGCAGAGGCATACAACCATTTGAGTTGAAAATAAAGACAAGTGAATAGAGGTGAAATGACCTCCATTTAACTCCATTTTCCCTCTCTTTATCTTCCTCCCTTATTCCATGTTTCTCTTCTTCTATCCCCCCCTTTCTCTCCCATTCTTACTTACTTCCTTCCTGTCACTGCCCGTCTATCTCTATCTATCTATCTATCTATCAATCCATCTATCTATCCATCTATCTACCTATCTATCTCTTCCCGTACCCACCCTCTCTCTCTTTCTCTCTCTCTCTCTGTCTCTCTCTCTGTCTGTCTGTCTCTCTCTCTCTCTCTCTCTCTCACCTCTATTCTCCTTCCATCTTAGTTCATTTTCTACACTATTCCATTGAGACGAACCATTCCACCTTTCATTTAATACGTTCTAACATTACCAATCCCAACAACGCAACAAAAAAGTCCCAAGACTCGTTGAAGATGAACATTTGTTTGATTTTTTTAAATCAATTTTTTTGTCTCTAAATTTCATCCGTTATTTTCTGGGATATTTTTTTTACATCAATATTTTTTATTTTCGAATTAAAAAAATACATCTAGACAGGCCTGGCTGCTATTGGTTCAACTGCAAGTGACGGGAGAAAAATATCTGTTCTGCCTATTTTACACCATCCTTTATAACAGAAAAAACACTGAAGCTTAGTAACAGTGAGTATTCTACAGTCGTTAATAGGTTTAACACGAGTCGACAAATGAAAGACAGAAGAGTATTGTCTCTTCCGACTAAAAATGATTACTGCAACTTTTGTACATAATATCGGGGTATATAAACCTATTAAGTTTAGCTAAGTTGGTAAGAGACCCGCTTTCCGTTCACGTGGTCGTGATTTAAAATCACCGTAGGGTAATGTAAATGTTATATATCAAATTGTTTCACCGTGACATGATAGACGAAAAGTGATGAATTTACACCCCTAAAATAATGAGGATTATTCTAGTTGTTCTCGTTGCAGGAAGAAAAATAAAGTCAACTCCGACTTGGACAGGGGTTTAATGAATAGAAATAAAGTTTCATTGATGATTTTCTTTTGTCGAGACGAATATCCATTGTCGTATTAAACAATTAAAATGATTTTATTCTGCAGTAAGGATAATTTTGTTTGTATACAGTCTTATTACTCATCAGGAGAATTATCTTTTTGCCACCGACACTACATTTAGAAGGTGTCCATCGGCTGATCTCTCATGGGTGTATCAGTGGTGACAACCCTCAACACGTACAGCTCCTAGGATGGAACCAGACACTTCTTGGCCATAAAAGAGTACATTTTCACGCCGTTCAGTTCGTCCAACACTGAATGCTCCGCTGATGAACCGTCAAGTATATAAAATGGATAACCATCATCAGCAGCAGCAGCAGCCGACCGTCGTTAGACATAGACCTTCCCAAGGATTCTCTACCGTTGGCGTCACGGAGCCAGTACTTTCTGACCTTATCGGATTTTTATATTTTTTTCGGTCTTAGTTTCGCATGTGATCTTTGAAGATCCACGTTGTGAGTCGCGATGTTCAGCACTTGTCTGACATTCTTGCAACATGACCAGCCCATTGTCATTTCATATTTCTAATTGGTTCTATGGTATCTCAGACTCCAGTTTTTCCTCTGATTTATTGCTGTCATTATCTCAACATGAGAGGTTGAGCACGATTGTCTTCTGTGCACGTTGAATGGTCTTGAATTTGTTATTCAGTCTTTTGGTTAAGTTCAATGTTTCAGCTCCATAGGTGACTACCCAGAGGATGCTTTAGTTGTATATTCTTCTTTTCTGCAGGAATTTCTCGTTCGTTTAGCTTGTCCCGTGGAAAACCTTCGCTTAATTTCTTCTTTTCAGGATTTTGTTGTCTTATGTAGGTGTAGTTGTCTACTTTACGCGTTCTGTGTCTTTTATTTTGATTGTTGGAGATTGTGGAGATTAACTTTCTTGATGTTTCTCTTCAGTCTGTCTTGCATTAATAGGAAGCCATGACGGTTCCCAGCAAAAAGGACAATTTCGTCTGTAAATCTATGTCTACTTAGATATTTGCTGTCTATACTGATCTCATTATTTTCCCAGTCGAAATTTTGGAAGATCATCTTGAGGCTGGCCGTGAAGAGTTTAGGTGAGCTGGTATCACCTTGTCCTACCCTTTTTTTGAGCTGAGAGAGATCTTCATGTAGCCTGATTGAGGAGCTGCGGTGTCGGTAGATGTGTTGCATTACTCTAACATACACGGGGTTTTCGCCTTGTTGAAAGACAACATCAATAACCTCGGGGATCTCCATTTTTTCCGAATTTTTGAAGTCAATAAACATTATAGCAAGTGGCATTTTATATTCTGCTGCTTTTTTTCAGTTGATTTACCAAATGGAGGCTGTCAATGGTTGAGTTGCTTCTAATGAAGCTAGTGTGTTCTCGTGATTTACCATTCTGTCGGTGATTACTTTGGGAAAAAAAGTTTGTTCATGCAGTAATGTAGACTTATTGGCTTGAAGTTGTTGAGATCTCACGGAATCCTTCTTTTTATATAAAAGCATTATGATAGCAGCGTTCCAATCTTCTGGAACTTTTTTTGAGGTATGAGTTGAATTTGATGGTCAGCTTCCCAGTGATGGCTTTACCAGCTTTTCTTTAGATTAATGATGTTATCCGGTTCAGTTGCCTTTTTTTTCTTTTGTTCGATGGCTAATATTTACCTCAACAGAGTAACTTCTGGGAACTGGTCGCTCATGATATATATATATATATATATATATATATATTGTTCGTTTTTCTGTGTTCCTAATTGTAGGAATTCCGGTTTTTATAGAATTCCTGGACACCTTCGATTTTGTAGTCCCTCTGCGTTGTTTAGGCTCCATTATCTTCAAGCACGCAAGTTATTTGTTTTCTTATTGTATTTGTCTTAATTAACCCCTGCCCTTTCCGATGAATGCTGTCGTATTATTTTTTTATCTTATGTCATTTTCTTTTGAGTAGTTTTGTTTAGTTAAGTTGCCCCAATCTTTTCTCTTGTTGTTGTCCGTGATTTGAGATTCCTGCATTTTTCCATGAAATTCTTGGTTTCTTCTGAGATTTCAACTGATGGTTTGTTTGCTCTTTGGTTTAAGTGTATTGGCGGCATCTATTAGTGAGGCTATTAGAGTTCTTTTGTTTGAATATAGGATATTTTCACCTGCTCTGGCAATGAGCTATGCCTACCAAAACCTAGACTAGATTACTACGCAAAGGCAGCGTGACCAACAAAGGCCCAGCCGAGGGAAGTAGTCAAAAACTAAATCTGCAGCCGTGGTGTAGTTGTGGTTCTATGCTCTACAGAGGGCCTACGGGAATAAACTAAAATCTGAGATTTTGTGTAATCTAATAAATATCTATATTGTTAATTGTTAACACTTCACTTAAGTGATACATGGAATAATATCTAGGATTAGCTTCGATCAACGCTATAAGAAATATGTTTGTTGTTTCATCATCATCATCATCTTTTTAGAATTGCTAGATTTCTCGATCGTCTGATTTCTCGATCGTGGAGCCAGTACTTTCTGAACTTGTCTAATTCGTCTTGCTGTCCCATATTAAGCCGACCTCGGTTTTGGATATGACCTCTGGAGATCCACGTTGTGAGTCGTGATGTCCAACGGACATTCTGGCAATATAACCAGTCCATTGCCATTTTAGTTATCCAATAGTTCCTATGATATCCCCGACTCCTGTTTTTCTCTTTAATTTACTGTGCTGTCATGTGATGCTGAGCATGATTCTCTCCTGTACACGTTGCATTGTTCTCAATTTGTGGGTCTACTTTTTGGTTAGGATCCATGTTTCGGCTCCATAGGAGATTATCGGAAGGATGCATGTTGGACTAATGTTCTAAGCAGGCAAATCCAACTGCAAAGCTAATCACAAGCTGCTTGGCGTTGGTTGAGCTTGTTTGTTTTGTTTTTTTTAGATTATATTCTAATTGAGATCTTTCTGATTGTTTATTCATTGTTTTGTAAAATCTCTTGTCTTAAAGGATTTAAATATCAGCACGGAAGACACTGGACAAATTTGAATAATTAATTTTAATCTGCTTTGATTGTAGAACACCAAATTTGGCTGCATTGCTTTTAAAGTAATTAGCATGGAAATAAATTATTCTGTGATAATTAGACTATGGCCATGTTTGATTTTTGGGCACTAAGTGTTATTTCTTAAATTAACGGTTTTGTGTCTTTCCTTTCCTGTCAATTAGAGAGAGAGAAAAAATAGATGACTCTTTGATCAACCTGAGGGTCAGCGATCATACTTCCGTGGGTGTATTCGAAGTAGAAAATAGTTCAGTTAACATTATTTTTGTCTGCAGTCACGAACTCTATTATGAGGGAAGTTGGTTTTTTTTAATCAAATTAGTCTGAACACATAAATACCATTGTCACTTTTTTGAGCATATGTCTGTTCACCTAGCACTCTAATCCAAACAAATATGTAAATTTAAGAAACAAACGACATCACCTCGATGACCTTGACGAAGACCACACATTCACATGAGCTTCCGCTGCAGAGATGAAATGAACCACGATTGGAAGCCTGAAATATAGCCAGGCAGACAGATTTGGTTAGGGGGGAGTGGATATTAAAGCAGTGAAAGTCTCCACACTGAAAGCCTAATCTAACATAAACGTCATTGGAAATCACAGATCACTTTACGGATAGATTCAAAAATAGCATACAATGGGCTAAAATTAAAAAATGATTCATTGATTTAATATTTACTTTCTTCAATTTGATATTTGATATTTGTTACGCATTTACTCGAGTACAATGCAACCTTGATTATTATGTGATCTTCACATTTTGATGCTAAAAATCAGTAATATATTTCATCCTTCTTTTTTTTGCCAAAAATTTTTAAAACTTATCAAATTCGCTATCACAGTCAATACTTGAATGACCGTAGCGTGAAAAGTCAAAAAATCCATTGAAAATTAAACATGGTCAGAATAAATTCTATTCATGACATCAATGGTTTTTTTCCACTGGCAGACATCGAACATAGAGTTCGGAAAACAAAACCCCAAAAAGGTGAAAAAAAAAAACATGTTTAGATGTGGAGTACTGATGCCAATTTTCAAGTTTGTAGACAAAACAGTATGGCCAGCAGCCCTGAGACAATCGAACAAATAACATGAGGCTCTCAAAAGGTTAAAAAAAAGCCAATTTTTTCAAGAACAAAAAAAGAACATTTGATAAGGCGTTTAGTGGGGTACTGCTGTCAGTTTTCAAGCCTGTGGACAAAATGGTACTCGGTAGCGCTGGAAAACACAAACATATATACACACGCACGTATAAAAAAGATGGTACCCTTCGCCATCTCTGATGGCTACAGTTGTCCTCAAAAAATAAAACTAAACCTAGGAAACATCTAGAGAGCGCACACCTCTGTCAACGCCTTTGTCATTTGAAATATCTAGCATGGATCCTCTGTAAAATTGTATCAGTTTTCTAATATTCTATTGCCAATCCTTCGAGAAAATATCATTGAAATTCTTCGATAACTTTTGGAGATATTGTGTGCACAAATATGGAATTTTAGCAATATTGTTTTTGTTGGTTTTTTTGGGGTTTTTTTTTTGGTGGTTTGAATGTTTCTTTGTTTTGGATGTATAAGTATAACAATAGCCAGTTGTGCATGGATCTCCGTTTAAATTCGATCATTCCTCCCGTAGCCTATTGTATACCCTTCTACAGATTTTCACAGAAATCCATTTTTAACGTTGGGAGATATCGTGTGGACAGTCAGGGCGTATACATATAATGCAATTGAAACAAAAACGGACAAATATCTCTCAATCAAAAAATAAATCTGATATCAGTTCTCAACTTTTGCCGCCTTTTTCGTATCTTATTGCCTAATTCTCTTAGAAGTATATTTTCTACCCGTGTAAACAATCTGATTGTAATTCATTCATAATTTTTGCAGATGTGTCGCAAATAGGAACAGAATTTAGCCACATAAATTGGTTTTGACTTATAACTGCGACGTAGGGGAGGTAATTGCGCAAAGTTTGATCAGTATTTCCGTAGTCTTCACTCTCATCCACTCCTCCATAAAATATCATACAAACTTATTTTGAACGTTTGGAGATATCCTGTGGACAGACATGGACTTATGACAATATCACATGGTTTGAACACATGACAACAACGTAGGAGAATTGATTTTGCATGGATCTGCTCCAAAATTAAATCAGTTTTCTTTTATTTTATTGTTCAACCTATCACTGAATTTCTATGAAATTCATTGATAAGTTTACATCTCAACATTCAAAAACAAGAGGATCCCATTAATCCCGAGGAGAAGGGTATGTAACCAATGTATCCTCTCGATAAGAAGCTGAAACATGGAACCTAATCAAGAGACAAACCCGCAAACTGAGAACCATGCAACATGTACATAAAAGAATTATGCTTGGCCTCACATGGAGAGACCACAAGACAGCACAGTACATCTGGAAGAAAACAGGAGTCTGGGACATAATAGAATCCATTAGGAAAATCAAATAGTAATGGGCTAGTCATGATGCAAGAATGACAGACAACTGCTGGACATCGTGCCTCACAATTCGGATCCCCAAAAATCACATGCACAACCGAGGCCGGTAGAAAACAAGATGGAGAGACGAACTAAACAAATTCAGAAAGTATTGGCTCCACAACGCGCACGATAGAGAAGTGAGGCGAATCCTCGGGAAGGTCTGTGTCTAACGACGGACGTTAAAAGACTGGTGATGATGATGATGATGATGATGATGATGATGATGATGATGATGATGATGATGATGCATCAATAAACAACACATTCTATTCGAAACAGTCATGTGACAAAATAGAAAGCATGAGGAAGAAACAAGAAAACACCATGTACATTAATGTTTCTTGTGAATTCACACTTCTGTTATGAACTCTTGTCAAGCAGATTTAATTTGACTTTGACTGTTATTCATCAAATTTGATTTTAGCTGTTGATAACAGGTATTATGGCAAGTACATTTTAAACCGAGAAAAAAATCTGGAGGAGATGATATCAGGAAAGGTTAATTGCGATTTACATTAGAATTTGTGTAGCAAAACTCAGATTTTGAAATGTCTTAACTACGTCATAATGCGTGTTGAAGTGGAAAAAAATATACTTTTTATCGAGCACATTTCAAAGTAAGGCAGCCAAATTTTTAAAAAGTACACTGTGTGTAGCAATATGCGTGCATGAGTGTATGTTTATGTTACACTACGTAGATATATTTGTATATATATACATATATATATATATATATATATATATATATATATATATATATATATATATATGTATACGTGCGTGGGTGCATGTGGGGGATCAGGTTGTTTTCCCAGGGTAGGAAAAGAAATGAATTCACAGAAAAATATTTCATATTTATGTCCAGCGAACACAGCCGCTGATAAGATTTTAATAATCGCCAGAATTAAGACTTTTAGTCTTGAGAATAATCAAATTGATTGAGAGGATTTGTGGGTGGAGGGTTCTTGGTTGAGGCTTGCTCCCAGGCAAACCTCACTCACGTTAATTGGTTGAGGCTAGACAAAAGAATCTTTAAAAATAGGCAGGAGACAAGTTTTGGAGAGGAAATTCGTTTGAAAGTCTGACAAAGCAGACAGGCTCTCAAAGGTCTGTCAGCTGTCGGTGTTCACCGAAGGATGTAGAAGAGAAGGGGGACGAAGGGGCGGTAGCACCCAGTTGAACAGAGACAAAATCTATTAATGTTCATGCCGAAAAAAGACCCGAAATGCTGGGTCTTTATCGTTATTTCCTATCGCTACATCAGACTCCAAACCTCTAATCCGAGATCAGTGTGGGCTAATGATATAAACATGACATGTCAATTCAAATTGGTTATGAAAATGTTGGTCTGGTGGGAAACTAACAAAAAAGCACCCCAACGCTTTGTCGTAGGTTGCTAATTTTTTTTTCTTGTTTCAAACTCTCGACAGCGTAATCCTCATTTTGGGGCGAAGCAACAAGAATCTGACAACTTGGGTGATCTGGAACTCATCTGAAAAGATGAACATTATTGACCATCAATCTACTACGTCGGTTTAGTTAGGTTACATATCAGTCAAGTTGTCAGATCGCAGCTACTTTGCCCACAGAGAGGGGGCTAGTGTAAGATTTCTGCTCACTTATGCCCACATACCACTAAGAAATTTATAATTCGATAAATTATTGGTCTATCTCTCATCTATAAGCACATGCACGAAGTTTCTGCGCAAGCGGGTGGGTTCTTATGCAATGTGTTAAAAAAGACGATCCAGGAACGACGAAAGATAACAAAAATACGCAAAATAAATTCTGAATTCATTTCATATTGAACAACAGCTCACGTACAAGTAATTGATGGTGAAATCAATTCATTGGGTCACGGACAAAATATTGCTTTGTGCTTTTCTATTCATGTACACAAATAGATTCGATCGGAATTTGAAGAAAAAAAAAAGGTAAATATTTGCTTTAGGTTTGTAAACTCTAATCGTTCAAAAAGTCAAAGGGAAAAAATCATTATAGCTGACATGCAGCTGCTAATAATGCTAATCTATTCTGGACATTTATATTTTAGTTTTTACGAACATTTTTGGGGTTAGGGGGTCGATGATAGGGTTAGAATTCGGGATAGTGTCAATATCAAGGTTAGGATTAGGAATACTGTTATGATTAAAGTTAGTGTTGGGGTTAGAGCTCGGGCTAGGGTTAATGTAAGGATTAGATTCAAGGTTAAGGTTGTAATTAACAACAAAAAAGCGAAAACATTTTTCATATTCATAAAACTGGAAGGGATATACATTTGTAACTAATTACGAAAATTCATTTATCAGATTTTTTTTTGGTATTTCTGATCCTGTTTCTCCAAATAAACTTATGCAGATAAGCAGTGGGGAGTGATTTTTTAAATTTTTAATCATCAATCGTCGGTGAAATTCGAGCATCTGTCTCCCTTTGATATTTTGTACGATTTAGTGTTAATAGTCTTAAAGCAAATATTTACCATAAAAACTACACTATCGTCAATTTTAGAATTCAGTATTCTGACAAACACGTAGGCTTGTGCAACGCACACGCATGCAGAAAAACGTATGCTTACGTGTGTGTGTGTGTGTGTGTGTGTGTGTGTGTGTATGTGTGTGTACACTAATGTGAGTACGCTAATGTGAGTACATATGTGTTGATTTACAATTGTCTCTTATTCAATTTATTATCTAGGTGTGAATTTTATGATCTCCGTAAATTTTGCACCATGTCTGAAGTTTATCCTTTTTAATTTTTTTTAATTGATGAATCAGGATGGTTGACATCAAAAACAAAACTCCCATATATTTGCCATCGAATGAAGGACTGAATCATTGAGTGTCTGCTGGCCACATGCCGGCATACCAAGGACTCAATCAAGTTTTCCTGTCAGCAATCTTCTTTAGGGGATGGAATTATGAAGCTCCCTGAAAGATGACAAAATAGACGAACAAAACGTAGAAATGCTGTTCAATAAAGTAAATCTTGAAAATACAAGCATAAGATTCGTCTATCATTTTTCAACTTATTCATCCGAACCAGCTTTTCGACCAACCCAATAGATTTCCAGGAAAGTAGTCGAATTGTTTCATATTGTTTTTTGATTAAAACCAGTTTATAACAAACATGCCTGAGAAGCGAATATAAAAGCCGTTGAGTATCTTTAATATAAATGGTTCATTCTTTTCTGATGATCCTCTGCATAATGGGAACCAGATTTTAAAAACACAGCTCTTCTGGTGGTGCACATTTGCAAAAAAAAATATCTAAAACATTTAAAATCAGGTACTATCACCGGAGTCTTTTCGACTGTGATTTAAAACAAAGTCACGAAGGCAAATTATAAAAAAGTATCAAGTATTGTTTTGAGAAGAAAAGTATCCGGCGGTATTCAGAAGTTGCTTTGCTTTTTTTTGCTTTTTTTTTTCTTTTTTTTTTTTCTTACTAACCTCTCCAGAAGCCAAGATTTAACAAAGTCACGGAATCAAGTACCTAGATTCGCGTGCATGGACTTTCAAGCAAGACGAGGACACTTGTCCATTTTTATTCCGGTGTTATCCTTACATGACCCCTATTACTGGATGTCAATGGGGTCAACATAGCTAGATATTGCGCTAGTGAGGAAATTGGTCTGAATTTAACTCCTGATATGGAAAGTCTTGAACATCAAAAATGATCCTCTGAACAGTCATTTCCATATAATATTAAAACCAGCACATATCCTGATGAGATAATCATTTTTTTAAAAACACGTGTGGCCTGATTCCTTATCTATAATTCGTATATCATTCAATACGCTCTAGTTCTTTACACATTTTCACGGCTAAACTTCAAACTTTGTTTTTCACCGAAATAAGAACAACCAGAACAACGAGAACGATCCCCACCAAATTTGGAGGAGTACAAATTAACCATAATTCAAAATCTCGACCTACTGTTTGGTAGCTCGGTCTCTCACTGAACTAATTTGAGTCCGACATATGTATCAAATTTTATGTTAGAACTGCGCAAGGGCTTATTTGATTCTAATAAACCAATACATCTATAAAACTAATATTTCTCCATCATAATTTGAAAGCATGACCTAGTGATTGGTAGACTGGTATCTTACCGACTGAGATAAGATGACTAGTCTTACATATCTATAAAACTTATCTCACATGTATGCAAGTGCTTATTTCATTATGATAGATGAATGAATTTACACTAAAAAATATCTTTATAATATATATATATATATATATATATATATATATATATATATATATATATATATATATATATATATATATTATAAAAGTTGCAGTAATTATCTTTAATCAGAGTAGAAGTAGGAGTGGAGTTTTGACCCTGTCTGTGTTTCCCAAGTTTAATCTTTAGGGAGCGACGAGTTTTTCTCTTCATTCTCTAAAATAACGACCTATCAATAGAGAGATCTGATCTTCATTAAGGGTTTTATTATTGATGACTACCACGATGTTATATCAACTGCTTGTCATTTGACTTTTCTTGACAACACAATAATACAATAGATTATGTAATAGGAGAGGGTTTCTTTCTTTTTTTCTCTTTATTTCAGTGTTCTCAGACTTTTATTTCAGAATTGTCCCTAGAATCAAAAAAAATTTGAATTTTTTTTTTTAAACTTCAAACGTAAGATCTTCTTGTGTATTGTTTTTTTTATTGATAGATGCCATTGATGTAAATGTTACGGCCGTTTAGGTTGTTTCCGACATCATCATCAGTATTTAATCGTCCATCGTTGGGCATAGACCTTGCTGAGGGGTCGCCACATCTCTCTATCAGGGGGGTCACGGAGCCGACATTTTCTGAACCTTCCCAGTTTATCTCTCGATCTTGTATTCTGCCAGCCTCGGTTGTGCATGTGATCTTTGGGGATCTATTTCCATTTGAGTTTCCTAATGGATTCTATGATGTCTCAGACTCCTATTTTCCCCTATTATACAGTGCTGTGTTGTGGTCTCTCTACGTGATATTGAGCATGATTCTCTCATGTGCATGTTGCATGGTTTTCAGTTTGTGGGTCAGACTCTTGGTTAGGTTCCATGTTTAGTTCTTGAAGGCTGAGCTTGCTCAATCGAAGACTTGCCATCCTAGCGTGATTATTCACTCGATTTCTTCTGTTTTTTGAGTAGATGTAGTAGATGTAGTGGTCTACTTTGTACAGCTTTGCGTTTTCGATTTTAATCGTTGTGCATTTATTTTCGATATGTTTGTGGTAGATGACCTTTGTTTTGCTGAGGTTCATGTGGAGGGCAACTTTCTTGTCTTCTTCGTTCAGTTCAACTAGGAATAGTCGGAGGTTATGGGGGTTCCTTGCAACAACAAAAAAATGATGTCCTCTGAGGTAATATCGGTATCTGCTTTCTTTTCTGATTCCTCTGTTTCCCCAGTCTAGGTTTCAGAAGATCAAACTGAGGCAGGCTTTAAAAAGTTTGGATGAGCAGTTATCACCTTGTCTTTCCCTTTTTGGGAGCATTTGCGATGCATTGCCTAGTCTAACACAAGGCCCCATGAGTTACGCATCCAATACAGATGGTATAGTCTGCAATACTATCTTTCTAACCATCGATCCACAGCAAGTGTTCTATTTGATCCTCTTTATACCTACAACGATATTCATTGTTTATTTACTGATTGCAAAAACTCAGAACAAAGTTTCTTTAAATGAAGGATAATGGCATAGGGATAATTTTCTACGATGTACCGTTCTGGTGGCGCCGCTGCTGCAGCAAGGGAAGGGACTAAAGACACAAGACTCTTGTCGGGATTCAAGATCAACCCGTTCTTTCTCCTTTGACAGACTGAAAATGCATCGATCGTCTTCGATGAAAGACCAAACAAATTCTTCACCAACATAGAAAGAGTGGGATGAGAAGTTGATCAGTCCTTCTCCTGCCAGCGGCCAGGGGCCGGCAGCCCATAGATCGTCTGACCTTTTTCCTGGCCTACTCTCGTCTGCTCTGTTACTCTAGTGAGCAACTTTGGGTCCTCTATTTTAGGCAAAGGTCCTTTATCTATCGCTATCTATTTTGCTCAATTAACCTACCCTCTTATTTCATCTGATAACGGAATTAAATGATCATGTAACCTTTTCTGTTATATTTTCCTCCTGTTTTCTTCCGTTTCTCACGCCACTAAACTTACTGTCTATCTTTCTCCCTTCCACCGTTAGAATCTTTACACACATTCCTTTTTTTTCAAACGCTTTTCACTTTCTCTCTCCCGATGTTTTTTTAATCAAGTGATTGTGACTGGATATCTATCTGTGGGAGTTCCTAGCAACCACACTTATATCTTTATAAATCTGCTCAAAATGTTCATATCGTCCTTTTGGCGTCTGAAAAGGGCAACGCAGTAACCTATCTTATCTTTGATCAAGTATACTAGTATATTTCACGTATACCGACGCAAAAAGTATTAATAACGAAAATGCCATTTAAAATAAAATGAGAGATTTAAGAAAAAAATATATATACAATTAAAGAGCCCCATCAGCCATCACATTGCTACGATAACAAAATGTTTCCGTCAGCCCAGGCTTCGATATTCAGTATCTTAGGTCAATTGATTCTGAAATCTGAAAGCTTAAATTTTAGCCTTCATTCGCTACCCATCCATTTAAAAACATCATTAAAAATAATGGTTAAGTGGCAGTGACGTTTAAGAATCAACTGCATACCCCAAGCTTAGGTAGTTTACAAATGTATTGAAATGGATAACTTTTTTGTAATACAATATTTTTCCATCCATCTATCAAGAGGAAAAATACTAGGCAAAAATATCATGATGTGAAAATAGCATAAAACAATATTTTGCTTAATCATCATTATTCACTGGGATCAGATGAGAAATGTAGAATTAAGAATCAATTTACTTTTTCTAAATGCATTAAAACTAGAGAGCTTTCAGGGAATGCATCCCTTAGACAACCCTATTGTCAGTAAAGACTGAATGAAAATTAGTCCACTGACGGTTACGATGTAAGGGGGATAAGTGTAAGGAATTTTGGATTCTCACCAAAATCCAATCAACTTTTCCCTTAGCCTAATCTCTACCCTTCCGGAAAAACTGACTTTTTGCGATTTTGTCTTGACAAATATGAGGAAATACATAAATGTATGGAAAAATACGAAATAAAATATCCTCAACCGAAATGCAATTCTTGGATCTGCCCTAAAATGTAATCACCTCTCCCAGAAAATTTAATCGAAATTAATTAAGAACCTTTACAGGAATTGTGAAGATATATTATGATACTGTAGGTAGTGTGCGAATTATAAGAGTATCAAAAACTGACAGTCTATAATTGAAGTTTTACAATGGAGTGAAATTTATGAAAAGATAACAAGATCGGTACAAAAATACGATATTTGTGACGATATTGTGGGTAGCATGGATTTTATAAGTGTGTAAGGTTTACACTAGCATAAAGGGTTGAGATAATTTAAAATCACCTGACCAAAGAAAGGAACTATTGGCTAATGTGTGATCAAGTTGAAATACCAGTTCAAGACATTTAGCCAGGTCAAGAGCTCAAAGACCAAGAACTGTTGACCACTTCTGGCTGATAGATTGAAAAGGTTGTTCCTTGTCAAGACCAGCCTCAGTTATCCTTGACACGCTAATACTTCGACCTTAAGCAGATGAGCAGAGATCTCACCTATTGTCAATCGTGTCAGAGAAATCAGTAGCAGGGAAAGGGTTAAATCAATAGTTCACCCAGGTGTCCGATCTATCTCTGAGGTGTCCAACATCATTGGCGACTTTACTTTGTCACCAGACCAGTTCACCTTCACGAAATTCCAACCAACTTTGCCAACAAACCCTCTGCAGATCACTGTGAGTGTAGCAAGTGTTTGCAGAGTGAGACCCGTCTGAGCAGAGCTGGGATTTGTCACAATATAACTACAATGCAAGGGAAATGCGCAACTGTAAAAATTTGATAGATCCGACCCAAAATTCAATCATTTCTTCCTTAAATTATTTCTCGACCCCCTTAGAATTCCATCGAAATCCATTGGTAACTGTGGGAGATCGTGTGACGTGGACATGTAGCTAGGATGGGAAGAAGCTCTGCTTCAGAATTTAATCATTTCTTTCTGGTCCATCCTTCCAGGGACGTCATTGGAATCCTTTTAGAACTTCGGGAGATATTGTATGGACAAACATGATTGAATACATAAAGAATTAATGTGTGAAAAAAATATTTAACTAATATCACTCAATCAAAGAACAATCCCTTGATCTGCTCGAAAATATAATCGCTTCTTTCGTAGCCCGTTCGTCATCCTTCCAAGAAATTTTATTGAAATTCTTTCTCAACTTTTGGATATACATCTGTCGTGTGTTGTGGATATACAGTTATGATGCAGGGAAAGTAACTGTACATACATCTACACCAATTTTGCTGAGATATTATGTTGACATGATTTTACAATGGAGGGAGGTAACCGTAAAGATTTTATTGATTTGCCCTATAATTAGTTAATATCTCCCATTGCTCATTGTCTGTCTTTCTACAAAATGTTTAAATTCATTCCCGAATGTGGTGTAGAAGATATAACCTTTATCGATTGGCCCCCAAAATTATATTGGTGATATCCGCACGATATTTGGTATCCATGTCAAGTTTGGTTCAGATTGGTTAAATGGTTTTTGAGTTATAAATTTAAAGGAAATGGCCATGAAGTAGGGACGGTAACTGTGCATGGAACAATTCTAAATTTTATATTTGAAACCCCTACATAATACTGTGTATGCAGGTATGTATCATCATTTTCCGCTTATACCTTCATCGGAGGTGTTGCAAGGTTAAATAACCATGCACCATTGTTGGGAAGTGCTACTTCCGGCTTGCCAGGCCTGAATAAACGTTGTTCTGCGTACGGCCATGGGATTTTCCAATGGTCTTCCACCTAAATACTGATCAGGCTCGACGGAGAAGCGGTATATCCAGTGTGATTCAGTTGTGAACCCTTTGTCCTGAGCAGAGGTTCCTGATTCTTAGTGTGAGTGCTCAGCAGAGACAGTGAACACTTTTTTAAATATCTTTTGTATGACTCAGCAATGCCGGAATAGGGATGAGCACTCTACCAATGAACAATGGTAATCGGTTTGATACTTGGTATCCTTAACAATCTGGTCCAGATTGGCCGAGTAGTTTCTGGGTTACAGATTTGGTGGGGATATTACTAACGATGCAGGGGAGGTGACTGTGTATGGATAGGTCCATGAATTTCAATTAGTGATCTTCGCACGATATTTGGTATCTGCAATAAGTTTAGCTCATATTGGCTGAGTAAATTCTGAGATCAATTTTAAGGACAAATAGCTACAAAGCAGGAGACGCAACTGCACATGGAACAGTGCAAAAATCTATGTTTGAAATTCCCATGCGATTCAATATGTCTATGCCAATTTTTGCTCAGATCGGTAAAGTATTTTCCAAGTTATGAATTTGGGGAATAAATAGCTAGGATGTAGGGAATGTAACTGTGCATGGATCTGCTCGAAAATTCAATCACTGTTTTCTTAGCCCGTTCAACCTTCTACATCATTTAATTGATATTCATAAAGAACTTTAAGTGGTTTGCATGGCCCAAAAAATTTAGGCTTGATTTACAGTATACGTATAATGGAAAACTTGATCCTTGTTTTACTGGGTAATCCTGATTCGTGTAACTTACACATTCATGGTAATATGTCTACAGAGACTCATTTAATTCAGTTCTGCAGCTTAGGCGTGCATTGAATTTTAACGGACGTCAAATTATATGTAAATGTTCTGCTTGGATAAATTCTCTCTCAATTTTCATTTGCATAGAGGTATATGTGCATTTGTATATACTTGTGCATTTACGTGTGTTATCCTTACTGCAGTTAGAGTTTACTCAAACGTGACAGTGTTATCCGCTCCACTTGAAATGATCTAGGCCACTTGTCTTAGAAAGCTGACAATTCTAAGTCTGGCTGCTTACGCAAGTATGCTGCACAGCCTTTATTCTCAGAATATATCGTTCTACGAAGCTCATTTTCTTTGAGTTGCGTTACTATGATTAACACGATTAATGCGTATTTGTAAGCCCAGGTTCCTCTTTGCTACCTTTCATACGCTAGTTCTCCATGACCTTCCTTTATGTTATGCAAGTGTACATGTTTGCCTGGGTGCTTATTATAAACGTATCATTGTTGGTCAAGACAGCGTTCAGAGGGCCAACAATAGGTTGGTTCATTGATGCAGACATTACTCGCTTTCTGTTCAAGAGTTACGCATTTAGCTGTCGACGATGAGTTTGGAATATGTTGTACTTAGCTGCTAATCTAAACATTTTTAGAGCATCACATCCCGGTAAATGGCATCTGAACTCGGTTTCTGAAAAAATAAATTAAATAAATGCCTCTTGGATTATTCAAAGGCCAGATGTTGTGGCTTTCGGAATTTGCTCTTGCGTAATCGTTTCTTCGGTAAACAGCTGTAATCTACGGTTTCCTTTTGGCGAATTTCAAGACTAGGAAATAACATTTTCAACTGATTAAGCTGATGTGCTTTTCTCTGTGGAATTCATAGTAGAATTATTTCAGAACCAAGGAGTGATATTCTATTTGTAAATCGATTTTTTCAGTTTATCGTATAATGAATGGTTCGACTCCGATAACGGAGATCCAGTAGTGATGGGAGGTTCCAGGTCTATTTAGATCCAAAGTCGAAAAGGTACGAACGTTGAAGGTACATGTCGAGTTTCTCTCTTTCTGGCAGATGACATTTTATATATATATATATATATATATATATATATATATATATATATATATATGTGTGTGTGTGTGTGTGTGTGTGTGTGTGTGAGAGAGAGAGAGAGAGAGGAAACATTCTCTTAGATACCAACTACTAACAACAATTAGACAACGATCCAAGCAAAAAAAAATTACACTATGTAACAGACACATAGAGGAAGACAAGAATTGTCTAAGAGATAAAGAATACAAGTACCTAAAAAATGAGGTAAAAGAAAGTCAATTACACGGCGTTCCAAAAGCAGACAAGTGCAAACAATCAGAGCCGGTAAAAAAAACCATCGACACCAGATGTCAGTATAGCAAATGTCAAAGATCTGAAATTACGTCCGATGATAGCAGGAGCACCATGTCTAACTAGCAGACTGAACAATCTACAACAAAACATACTAATCCCTGACTAAACTTTCCAGAACAACTGGAAACGGTACCCTCTCAGCCTCCTTGATGTGGAGCCCCTCTACTCGAACATCAGCCACTAACTCGAGGCAAAGGAAATTTGCCTAGATATAACAAACAGACTTAAGGAAAATTCCATACAGAAACCCATGCAATTTATTCTAGAGAACAACACTTCCCAGTTCAACGACAACTTTTTCAAACAAATTAAAGGAACAACAAAGGGGAACAAAGCTGCCCCCACGTATACAACATTAACAATTGGTTATTCAGAAGGACAATTATGTATCAGAATATCTGAAAAAATGAAACAGAATTCTAAGAGGTTTTTAAAAAATCATGGACTCGCTTTTTAGACGATTCTTTCTTGATATAGAGCAAATCAAAAGACGAACTTTCAAATCTACATCTCATATCGAACAACCTACATGAACACAATAATTTCACAATGAAATTTTAACGAACATGAAATTCCATTTTGGGACTCTGAAATCATAAAAAAACGGAAGAGAAATTCTAATCGACGTACAGTATAAACCCACGGATAGTAAATATCACTTGATATTTTCTTCATGTAATCTTAAACACAAAAAGGTAAGTGTACCATTTTTCTGAGCCGGATGCTTGAAAACAGTAATATCTGTACAGAGTACTTTATATCTAAGATTCGATGATCTACAAAAATACGTACTTAAATGAAACTATCCCCTCTACCTGATTAAAGCTGAAATTGAAAAAGCTTCAAGATTAGGTAGACAGCAATTCCCTGCAGTGAACACTAAATTCATTAAAACAACTATTATTCCAATAGTCAGCACTTGTCTCGGTACACAGGCAACAAATAAGAGATCTCTTGACCAGGATCCTCAAAGTCAGCTCGCATATAGATAGATGTTCTCCACGAGAACCAATATTTTCAGCTTTCCCTTCCTACAAAATGAACACCGACAATACTGTACGGAGAACATGAAAGGAAATAGATTTATCAAACCTGCATTAGATTGAAAATAATTAATTTAGAGTTGAAACATCATCTCTGTTTTTCTTAGAAAATATATCTCCCCTCCTTTCAAGATCTGAGGTTTATCCATGTACCACTTAACGGACTTCTCTTCCCCACTGAACCACATCAGACTTACCAGCCCTCATACAAAAACTAACATACACGACTGAACACACCATAACTTGACCACAGCTGCTAAAACACTCACATAGACCCATTTATATTTCACCCCTTTACCTCTGTCCTTGAAAAGAATTCTAGCATCGAACCCGTCTTTCACAAAACTCTCACTATTTTTCCTTATGAAATACATGTAATTTGAACTGGAATCAAAATTGATGTACAAATGACCTGAAAAGACCCCTATTTACTGTGCAGTGGATAGCATGTCCGCAAGGAGAACTACGTTGCCTTCTGAGGACATGTATGAAACTGGTAAAGGCTTATCAAAAATATTATAACTTGAAACCAAAACTAAAAGCTTTTTTTCACTTCTCTAATTGATTCAACCTCATTGCAGAATTTGTCAACCTATTTTCCTTTACAAGTAAATGTATATATATTTTATACATAAATATGAATATATATATATATATATATATATATATATATATATATATATATCAAAATACATATATATTATATATACTTACATACAATGTATATATACATATATGATCGACGCATATATACATATGCATGTGCGTGTGTGCATATACATTTGTAAATATATGGGAATATATGCATTTATACATTCATAAACACTTATGTACACATATATATTCATATTCATATATGTACATACACGTGTGCTTATATATACAGATACATATATACACATAAATATGCATATATATATATATATATATACATATATATGAATACATATACACATATATACATATAAACACACGCATATATATATATATATATATATATATATATATATATATATATATATATATATATATATATATATATATATATATATATATATATACCTGTTAATAGAAGAGTAACAATAGTAGACAATTTGAATGCATAATGATAATAAAAAATAAAGAATGCTTTTACAAGGTGAGAATATAATGACTAAAATTGACAGGACCTTTAGTAAAGGAAAAGTAACTTTGAATTCAATGACTGGAACACAGAGACCCGTGTCCTTTCCAATCAGCAAAGAACAGAAGAACGAATCGTCTTCTGAAAATATTGGCTTCGCAGGCATAATAGAGGACTGATAAGATGTATGAGTAACAATATATAATGATGAGTTTCTGAATGTGCTTACGTATTAACAAGCAATGAACGTTTACTTATACACACACACACACACATATATATATATATATATATATATATATATATATATATTTTAGGAAATGGATTTATATGATCTGGCAGGATGATTATAGATTGTTTTATATCATATAGAAACTTATTGGACTTGATCCCCCATCATTACGCAGTTATCACATTGCCTAAATAACGTAAATAGTATCAATGATTGGAGAAAATGAGTCAGTTCCAGGCCTCGAACCTGCCACTTATAGGGTAGCTGCTTCAATTTTTGAGCTAAACAGTTGCTGGAAATGGTAGAGCCCAAATAACTGCTTTCAACCCGAATCTTCATCTATCAGTGGCAGGTTTGATTCCTACAGCAGCCGTATTTTCCCCTATCTCATTCTATCCATGTTGTCCAGGGTGAGTGATACATTAATCGCGTATAGGTTTCTATGTAATAGAATACAATTTATAATCCTAAATATAAAAAATAAAAAAACAGACGGGACATCCAAACATGAAAACCAACAACATGATAAATCTTCAAGGAACAAGGCATCCTTTCTTTCCATAAGACCTACAATACTAATAACATAATCAGCTGTAATACCATAATAAATCACAATGTGTCCCTTAAAATAAATAACTCCAAAACTATTGAATTCTGACAACCATGCAACAGCAAATGCTGTAATCACCTCGAACTCACTAATTCCCCTCACTAATTTCACCATCAAAAAGAACTTGAATATTTACGCAGCTCTTACTGCAGGAGTAGGAACATCATCTACCTCACTGAATGTGCACAGTGTAAAATACAGTAAGAAGGAAAATCTGAATGCCTTCTTAATATCAGATAGAATAATAATAGAAACAGAGTTAGATCAACCAATTTTAACAATTGACTCTCAATAGAACAGCACTTTCTTCCAACAAATCATAACTTCAACAATGATGCTTTTACAATTTATTATTATCAGACGGTTAGTGAAGATTACAACTCATAAGTCCACAAAAATCATTGAGAATCATGAAAACACATAGATATTACTTCTAAAAACTCTTTCCTTTAATAGACTAAACATCAAATTGAACAACCTGACACCTAATTCTAACCCTCTAGATTATCGCTATCACTACATAATGCGCAAATTGCTTACAATCCCCCACCAACACACACTGATAAGCCAACAGACTACGATAAACCCCTCTAAAATTTCCACTCAATACAACCCCAAGGAAAGGAAAATTATAAACATATGAAATAAAACATATAGATACAGGTAAATATGAATTTTTTTTTAAATGGAAGGTTGAAACTGAGTCAAGCTGGCTGCTTCTATAACTATGTAAGATCCTTTAATCACTAGTCCATTTCTTGAACTATTCACGATATGATTTTCCATGGCTCTTTAACGACTCAGGATTCCTATCCATCAAGTCCCATTAATCCTAAAAAGAATAGTAAACAATCAATGCTTCCTCCCGATAGTCACCTACGGAGCTGGAATATGGAACAGAACCAAAACACCAACCAATTAACTGAGAATCGTGCAATGTGCGTATGAAAGAATCATGCTCCGTCCTATATGGAGAGATCACAAGACAGCACAATATATCTGGGAAAAAACAGGATTCAGGAATATCACAGAAACCATTGAAAAACTCACATGGCAACGGGCTGATCATGTTCCAAGAATGGCAGACAACCAATGGACATCATGACTCACAACATGGATCCCTAGAGATCACATGTGAAACCGAAGCCGGCAGAACACAAGATAGAGAAAACTAGACAAGTTCAGAAATTATTGGCTCCGTGACGCCCATGATAGAGTTGTCTAACGGATCCTGGGGAAGGTCTATATCCCACAACGGACGATAACAGACTGATAATCATTCTTTTACTCATTTCCTCTCCCCACGGAGAGAGTTACCGTGGCAACCTGCTTCCCGAAGACCTGACCACTGGATGATTTCTAATCATATAAGCTAGTAACCAACTCTCAAGATAGCCATTACTAAAAACCAATTTAGTTTGCTGACCCACTGAGGCTGGGCGGAAGCAAAATGACAGGTCTCATTTTACTGATGAGTAACAATCTACTTTTCTACCAACGTTGAAGGTATTAGATATTTCCACAGAAAGAGTTTCTTTGCCCCCAAAATGTTCGGAATAACTCAATGTAAATAAACACTTCCATGTATACAACACAGCCCGGCATAGTCTCAACTTCTTGCAATGAAACTCGCTCTCTCTATCTATCCATCTATCTCTCCCTCTCCCTATATATATATGTATATATATATATATGTTTGTATTTTTCACTTAATTTTCCAATTGTCATTTTCATCTACATATGTATATATGCATAAATATGTATATAGATGTGTGTGTGCATATATATTTATATATATATATATATATATATATATATATATATAAATACATTCATATATATATATATACTTATATATACACATATATACATATATATATATACACACACACACACACGCACACACACATACACACATACACACACACACACACACACACACACACACACACATATATATATATATATATATATATATATATATATATATATATATATATATATATATATATACGGGTATAGGGACTTAACATCCAAGGAGACTAAGAGGGTACTGTTTTCTGTTGTCTTGAAAAATCTGTCGTGCCTTTTAGAAAGCTGGTGACGTGTATGATCAGAGGTTTTAGTATGATGTGTTCTAGACTGCTTAGTCTACTAGTTAAATATAACAGTCCCGCTATTATTGGACGTAGTTTCAGATTTTTGATATTCGTTGTACTGACAACCGCTGTCGATGATTTTCCACTACCTGTTGTGAATTCTTTGCTCCTATGTACTTTTAAAAGGTCATAAAATTCTTTTTTTTTTCAAGTATTTGTGGTCTTTATCTCGTAGATATTTTTTATGATCTTCTATGAGTCCTTTATACAAAGTCTGATTTCTTTTGCTAGAATCTGTGTCTAATTGTAGGTAGTAGGCGATATCTAAGAGAAAGTTTTCCGAAATTGACTTTTAGTGTTCTTTGTCCATTAAAGTGACAGCACCTCCCTTATCTGTTTCTTTAATAATTATTTGGATTTCTGAATAACTTTCCTTTCGTTCATGTTGTTGTTGTTGTTGATGTGTTGTGCTGCTGTGGTGTCAAGTGGAAGAGATTGTGCATTTTCAGCAAAATTGTCAAATTTTATATCTTTTTCAATCTTATCATTATTTTGTTTTGTTTTTGTTTGTATTTTTGTTGTTTTTTTTGTTTTTTGTTCGCTTGGGGTTTTTTATAGGTGTAGGTGTATGAAATTCAGTCCTTTTTCAAAATTTCTCATTTCTGTTAAGGAAAGTTCCCTGGAGGATAAATTTATAATATTTGTGTCCACTCTATCTGCAATCAATTCTGAATCATTATCCACGGGGTCATTTGACTGAGATTTTTGCGCCCGTTTAAAAAAGGATTTGAATTTAGTGAATCGTGTTGGAATGTTAGTAATTTTGACAGTGTTCTGGTATTTTTGTGGTTGTGGTTCCTATTTATGAATCTCAGTGAAATGTAGTAAGCGTTCGTTTTATCATTGATACGTTTAAGAAATTTGATGAATGGGGTAAGGTGATTTGTGTTTGCTGGTGATGTTATATCTTTGCGCTTTACCATTGTTGTATTGTTGTGATGGTGCCTGGTTGGGATTTTCGTGGTGCCGTGTTTTGAGAAAGCTCTTGGTTTTCTGATGGTTTTGTGGCCAGTTCTTGCTTATTGTTTGGAGGACTTTCGGATGTAAGAGATTAGCTGAAATTTCTCCTTTTGAAAGAGGTATGTTGAAATTCGGTTTTTTACCATCTTTTTCAAACTAACTCTTCCTTGATATATATATATATATATATATATATATATATATATATATGTGTGTGTGTGTGTGTGTGTTTGTGTGTGTATGAGTGATGTGATGTGTGAGTGTGTGTGTGTGTGTGTGTGCCTACAATCGTTAAATAGAGAGGATGATATAAGTGTGCTTATCAGATTTCCATGTGTGTCGTTATCTCAGTCGGCCAGTGAAGAGGTTTGTATTGGCCGCTTCTCGGTGAATATGATTTTTCTTCATTCTCAGTCTCAAACCGCGCGATTTGCTACTTGCAAATGGTGATGAGTAATATATGATCATCACATTCTGTCGGATATGAATTGTCCATTCACTGGTACTTAGTATTGTATATGATACCGATAGGGTAACCGCTTCAACGTAGAGGTGAGAACCTTTGAGCTGACCAGCCCAGTGGTAATGTAGAGGCCAAATGACTGCTTTCAACCCAAATTATCATTTTGTCTATTCTTCGTTTATACGTCATCATCGATGCGATAGTTATGTTTTTAAGGGATGGAATTAGTTGGTCCGACAGAATGAATAATAAATTGCGATATGTTATATAGAAACTTATTTGAAATGACATCGGTACACAGTTAATATATTATTCGATTTAGACAACATGAATAGAATAAACAATCAAAGAAAATGAGGCTACTATGGATCAAATATGTCCATTCCTTGTTACATAACAGTCACGTTGAAAGAGACGTAATAACCGTGTACCGACGGGATATCATTTCAATAAGTTGTTATATAACACAATTCATAACTCATTCTGTCGGACCAAGTATATCCATTCCTTAATATATATATATATATATATATATATATATAGAGAGAGAGAGAGAGAGAGAGAGAAAGAGAGAGAGAGGGAGGGGGAGAGAAAGAGGGAGCTCCTGACAGAATGTATTATCATCCACAAGCTGCAATCGTAGTATCTGGTAAACTTAGACATCAACACGACTTGACGTGTCCACCTACCACGAAATAATTTAATATATGCCATCTTTGACTTCGTTCTTTGCAACAAAATTATACATTCCATCGAAAGAATGAGATAAGAAATAATCTATAATAGAAAGGAGACAAACCAGGAATGAAAACTGGGACAGCAGATACCCAATAAATAAAACATGTGAAGTTATTCTTCGCGCCATATAATACTGCACGTATTTCCCTATCCTTTCCAGAATAATTTGATTGATTGTACATATAAATGACGTCTCTTTCTGATTTTTCCATCTCAACACTTTAAAGTCTTGTCCCTTTCATTACTTTTCATTCAGAGCTTAAAATCGCCATATGCAGAACTATTCAGATGGAGCATTCCTAATGAAAAATCTTAACTGAAATGTTGACAAGTTTTAATGAAGACTTAATCGACTTATAAGAATGATTTCGGATATAAATTTCCTGAATCCTATTTCAAAGCATGTACCCTCCCGGTTCAAGCACAGTCTTATTCTTGAAGCTTTCAGGTATTTTTTATTCATCAGATTTACTTTGTTTTCGTTTTTTGTTTTTTGTTTTTTGTGTTTTTCAATGTTACAAAATTTTCGAAAAGAATCTTATTTGCTATCATTGATTTAGTCTGTAGTTTCACTCGCAGAAACTAGTCCGTCGTAACCCTCCTATAAAACTACAGCAACCGACCGGTATATATATATATATATATATATATATATATATATATATATATATATATATATATATATATATGTGTGTGTGTGTGTGTGTGTGTGTGTGTGTGTGTGGTACAAATCAGGCTAGCAGTATAACATAATATGATAATATATCAATAATATAAAGCCACTTCTGAAATGTAATGGATTTATTTCATAGAGTGCTTGGTACATACAACATTTTACTCATGAAGTTAAGTTGTTTTAGAGTAGAGCTGGAAATAAATAGTAGAATGTGGATTCGCTACACAAACTAGCTCATGTTTCTGTCCTCTTCAAGCCTCATCAGGCAAATCTAAGATTCGCCCGATGAGGCCTGAAGAGGGCAGAAACATGAACTAGTTTGTGTAGCGAATCCACATTCTACTATATATATATATATATATATATATATATATATATATGTATAGCATTGGAAGCCTTACTGCTTTGAATACTAAACTCATTGTAAAATTTCATCAATTTTTTGTGTCACTTCAGTCACTTATTTCCCAATATCTGTTAATGTAATTTATGTGATTTCTTTTTATGTGTTTTTAGCGTGTGTGTGTGTGTTTGACATATACTGTGTTAGTATGTTACTTGTGTAAGTTTTCTCTTGTTGGGATCATCTGTTTTTTACCATGTAACATGGCACCTCAGCAATGTTGATATATATATATATATATATATATATATATATATATATATATATATATATATATATATATATATATATATCATGTCATAGATGCAGTTTGTTATTTCATTTAGGGTATTATCATGTATGTATATGGACGTTATTTCATACTACATATCATTTGATCTTTGAAACGGGGCTTAGTTACGTAGGTTATCCAAAAAACGTATTAAACGATAAGGGTCCAATGAGTTTAACAACAGACGAGACACGCTGTTCGTGTCACTTCTGTTGAGTGTTCACCCATGAGAATATAGAATCTATTGTGTTAGATTTGATCTCAGACTGCACGCAAACACAGGGGATTCTATACCAACATATTCAACCAAAGACAATTTCTGACTATATATACATATATATATTTACATATATATATATATATATATATATATATATATATATATATATATATATATATAGCACATACAAGTATCAAATAATTAGCAAGCCTGTTCTATGACTAGCGACATTTCGTCACGTTTGAAACACGAATATCACCCGTACATTTGTGTCCCTAAAGTATCTTCAACGCCACCTCTAAGAAGAGAACGGAGAAAAAAGGGAGGAGCCCCAACTACAAAACCAGGAACGCAGTAGACATCCTAGCAGACAAGAGCAATACCTTCAAGGCATTCAGATCGTAAATCAAGTCATTGTATGAAACGACACAGAATGAAAAGATGCACAATTCAAATGAGCACCAAGAAAAAACGCAGGAAATTGTTCAAGTCAACAATATAACTACTTAATTGAAGTCGCCAATATGATTAAACCGGAGAACACAACAATAGAAAAAGATCAAAGAAACAGAGCTGAACAAATCCACTCAAAAGAAACGTAGAGAAAATAAAAGACAATACACGGCAGCAGCCATCAAAAGCATTTTCAGAAAATGTAAGGCTTCACAAATATTAAAAGATCTTTCTGTACAGGAAGAAAACAAATAACTAGTGTGCTCGAAGGATATGGAGACCAAGCAACGGATAGAGACGGTAATTGTCGAATGTAGTAAAGATTTCTACCATACTTCTATTGCAGCAAACAAAATACACAGAACAAAGGACAAGATGTACATGTCAAGAGTAACCAGTTCGAGAATTTCCTGGAAGATAATCCGCAGGAAGCGAAGCAAGCCAGCAAACAAGCAAAAAAGAAAAGGTCCTTGGAGCCGATAAAATCTCCATCAGAAAAGTCATGACTTGAAAACTAGTCATTCTATTCAACTTATGCCTCAAACAACGTAAAGCTCAAGAAGTTTGGAACACTGCAATCATAATGCTGTTATACAAAAAAAAAAAAGGAAACCTCAAAGACCCAGACAACTGTAGTCCACTAAGTCTACTCAAC